>CM049930.1:24107412-24605788 GCA_027405835.1 Asclepias syriaca
TAGCAGAAAATAACAGGAATTAATCAGGTTTTATTAATATAAATAGAAAATTAATTATTTTTAAAATAAAAGATGGAGTAACAATAAGCAAAGTATTGTTTGGGTGGGGAAATTCAGGAAATTGGGCCAGTTTTGTTTTGTCTTATTGTGTGGAAAAAATAAATAATGGGCCTAACAAGAGTCGTAATTTATCTGATTATGACTGGGCTTCTATTTAATGCGCATATCCGACACTTTCACATGAGATGTTGTTCAAATTATTTGGACGGAAAAGACAACTCTTGAACTATTTTTTCCTTTAAGGTTTGGGCTTCTTTTGATGGTTACAAATGCAAAATTCCAAAAGCAGATAGAATGCGAACCATTTTCGAAAAATACTAGTTTTTGTGAATTCCCTTAATTTAAAAAAAAAAAAAAGAAGGAATGGATTTGCAATACTATCATATATGGCTTTTGGAGAAGGGCGTTAGGTATTTCCTTATTTTATTCATATTATCATTTTTAATGCAGTAGGATTGAGATAACAATTTGGATGGCTTTAATACCCCCACCAACAGCAGCAGGAGAAAAAGTATTTAGGTTCACCCCAAATCAAATTCCTTCAATTTTAGGTCTTATATTTTTTTTATGCAACCTTCCGTTCATTTTCGGAGGGCCGGCATCCAAACCAAACAATCAGAATTTCACTTTTGCCTTTCTTTTCTTAATTTGTCTGTGTGTCTTCTTTCTCTCTAGCTCTGTTTTTAACCTTTTTTATTTTATTTTTTTATTCTAAATTTTTTATATCTGAAAATAAAATAAAATATAATATTCTCTATTGCAAGTAAATTACTAAAGAATTTTTCGAATGCTACTTGTTTATCCTCAACAAGATGGGCTCACAGGTGTCCATGTTTTAATTTTTTTTTTGGGAGCTCTATTTGTTTTACATGGATCAGGCCCAAAGTTTAAACTTGTATCATGAGCAGTCAACATAGTTTGGGTTTGGGTTAAGATTTTTAAAATTCAAATTTTGGGAAAGGACACCGCCAACGGTTACACAGCTGGATAATGTGTTCAAATTTTTTAAAGAATAATTATGAACCGTTTAAAAAAAATGGAGCTTCTTTTCCATTTTTACCCCTCCATTACCCTAATTCCAAGGAGCTCTATAAAATCACCTGTTCCTCACTTCGCTTCCTTCCATCTTCAGATCTTCAGCATTTCTAGATCCAGAGACGTCTTCGTATACGGCTCTGGTTTCTATTTGCTCTATTTCTTCTCTTTCTTTCATCTGAAATCGTTTTGTTCATTTCCAAATCTCCGAAAATGAGAGAGTGCATTTCGATCCACATTGGTCAGGCCGGTATTCAAGTCGGAAATGCCTGTTGGGAACTCTACTGCCTCGAACATGGCATTCAGGTGTGTATCTTTATCTTTATTTCCTAGATCTATAATTTTTTTGGTTTATTTTGTTCGTGGATCCCTAGATCTATTGTCATTGGGGGTTTTATTATTTTTCTTCATGTGAAATGATTTTAATCTGATTCGGGAATTTTTTGTTAGCCTGATGGGCAAATGCCAAGTGACCACACCGTGGGAGGTGGTGATGACGCCTTCAACACTTTCTTCAGCGAAACCGGAGCCGGCAAACACGTTCCTCGTGCTGTGTTTGTCGATCTCGAACCAACTGTCATCGATGAAGTGAGAACCGGAACCTACCGTCAACTCTTCCACCCTGAGCAACTCATCAGCGGCAAAGAAGATGCTGCCAACAATTTCGCCCGTGGCCACTACACAAGTAATTAATCTATGAATTACCTATGATTTTGCTAGTTTATATGCTTCGATCTATATAATCATCATAGTTTTGAATCTCTTAATTACCGATTCGTGCATTTTGTTGAGGCCTAAATTTGGATTCATATTTATCAACCCCTTGCAGTTGGCAAGGAAATCGTGGATCTGTGCCTGGATAGGATTAGAAAGCTTGCCGACAACTGCACAGGGCTTCAAGGTTTTCTCGTGTTCCATGCTGTGGGTGGTGGTACTGGATCTGGTTTGGGATCTTTGTTGCTTGAGAGGCTTTCCGTTGATTATGGAAAGAAATCCAAGCTTGGGTTCACCATCTACCCATCCCCACAGGTCTCTACAGCTGTTGTGGAGCCATACAACTCTGTGCTCTCTACACATTCTCTTTTGGAGCACACTGATGTTGCTGTTCTCCTTGATAACGAGGCTATCTATGACATCTGCCGCAAGTCTTTGGATATTGAGCGCCCTACTTACACCAACCTGAATCGCCTCATCTCTCAGGTTTGATGGAAATCCAATTATGTTGTTTCAATTTGGAACTTTTAATATTCATGATTAGTTGGTCTAATTTTTTATTTTCATCATTTGTATACAGGTTATTTCATCTTTGACCGCTTCACTGCGATTTGATGGTGCTCTGAATGTGGATGTCAATGAGTTCCAAACCAATTTGGTCCCTTACCCAAGAATCCACTTTATGCTTTCCTCATATGCACCTGTTATCTCAGCAGAGAAGGCATATCACGAACAACTTTCTGTTGCTGAGATCACCAACACTGCATTCGAGCCTTCTTCTATGATGGTTAAATGCGACCCTCGCCATGGAAAGTACATGGCCTGCTGCCTGATGTACCGAGGTGATGTTGTCCCTAAGGATGTGAATGCTGCTGTGGCAACCATCAAGACCAAGAGAACCATTCAATTTGTGGATTGGTGTCCAACTGGTTTCAAGTGCGGTATCAACTACCAGCCACCCACTGTTGTGCCTGGTGGGGACTTGGCCAAGGTTCAGAGAGCTGTTTGCATGATATCCAACTCCACCAGTGTTGCTGAGGTGTTTTCGAGGATTGATCACAAGTTTGACCTCATGTATGCCAAGCGTGCTTTCGTGCATTGGTACGTGGGCGAGGGTATGGAAGAAGGAGAATTCTCTGAGGCCCGTGAGGACTTGGCTGCTTTGGAGAAAGATTACGAGGAAGTGGGCGCTGAGTCTGCTGAAGGAGAGGATGATGAGGGTGACGAGTACTAGACTTGAAATGAATGCTTAATTTGAATTTCCATGTTTGGGTTATCCAATGTTCTCATTGGTCAGATTGTTGAACTGTTGTTTGATTTCTGATTGTGTTTTGTTATTATGAACATCGTGAAGTTTTCAGTGTTTTTCTGTGTATGCAATTCTTATATTTTCTTTTCAGTTCTCTTAATATAAAGTCGTCCTTTTTCTCAAATTTTCATCTACTAGGTCTGTGTTATTGAAATGATAAGAAATCTACTTATATCCAAATTTCCAGTAGTTAACCTTGTTAGATTTCTTGGATTGAAGTAATTGGTATCTTACGACGCTCTGTATCTGCAAAAATCAAATGCTGAATGGATACTAACCATCCAATTCTCTTATGTTGCAGATATGTGTTTGTAATTTTTTTTTAAAAAAAAAGTACTTCTGACACACTTTTTCCATATCTTAACGTAAATTTATTATATGACGTATAAACAGAACCAAAAACGAAATCCAAAAGGAGGGGTGGTACTTGGGTTAGAAATTTTGGATGTTGCTCAATGATATAATGATGAGAATGGGTGGCTATTTTGTAACGTAATTTTCTAGCGTGCAGTTTACTCTAAATAAAAAAAGAAGTGATGGTGGGTGGTTAAAGAAAGCGGTTTATGTACGCATTCTCTCTCTGTCTCTCTCTCTCGTTGATGATTTGTGCGCATTCTTCAAATCTACTCTACTCTTGTGATAATAGAAAGGGAAATTTGGCAGAGAGTCGAGAAAACTTGTAAAGAAAAAGCATCTATAAAATGACCCACCAACAAAGAACATGGATGATATCTACACTACACACTGTAAAGTAATTTTGTGTCCTATATATAAAGCAAAACCACAGACAAAATATACAAAGAGAGTGTGTAACGCAAGTCCGTAGTCTCCTCCTACTTGTATTTACTTTAGTTCCCTATTATATAGCAGTACCGGCATACTACGTACGGCTCTCTTATAGCTATTTCCCAACATCCTTTTCCAAAATCCAGACAGCTGCAGCATCAGCAACATCGTATATGACCGAATTCCAAACTACTCTTCCTGCTCAATGAATAAATATAAATAATATTTTTTAGCCAAATATATAACTTTATTATACACACATATATAGGTATATGTATGTATGTATGTAGATCAATTATCAAGTCAAGTCATGTAGTTTGACACGGTAGTAAGTAGTAATAATGGATGGACAGACGAGTGACACAACCTCTTAACTCCAATAATGTTAATGAGATATTTGCAATAATCAGACAACTATAAGTGACAGTGAGGGTGCATCTAATTAAGTAGATCAAGCAGTGAAAAGATTAATTTTGTTTTTCTTTGTCCATAATTTGATTTCTGAAAGGAAACCAAAGCGATAGCAATTAACCCATCAAAGGTATATTAATAAATAAATAATTAATTGAAGAAAATAACATACCATATAATATTTGGTTGAACTAATCCGAAGTCTCGATGAAGGTGTTTCTAGTTCCAGTTCCAGTTCCACCTAGAGGCGAAGAAGGGAGGATTGGCTTTGAAAACAAGAGGAGGGAAGCAAAATGACGATGATCCTTAGCAAATAAACTCAGAGCTTCACTAATATCCTCTCCTACATGAGAATCCTCGTATCTGATTCTCAGAATCTGGCTGTGCACTCTACTCATCCCGGCCATGTTCTTTTCCTTGCTATAACTAGTACTACTTAATCTCCTCATTACTTTAATTACCAGTACAGATTTGGGCGATTCCGTTTCATCTGACGACGATCCACCAGTGCTGCTCCTCTCCCGATCCATCATCATCATCATATTATCCACTTCTCCACCGAATACCCTTTTCGTCATCATTTTATCTGCTTCTTTCACCTCTGCTAGAACCGACTCATCATCATGACTTGCATCTTCATTCATCCTCATCATCATTAATTCTTATTTTTTTTTAATTGCACACACGCTATATATATATATATGAACAGCGGTCACCAACAGCCAAACTATACCGCGATTATCATGTTAAGCAGCAGCTCTCCCTCTCCTGCAAATATATATGATCCGATACAGAGTAAAGGAAACAATACATTTGCATGTTTTTCTTTTAATTCTTGGATGGGATAATACTTGGTCAAGATGGTTTGCCTTGCCCGCTGCGTTTTGCGCATTTTATGATATCGAAAACGCTTCAAATGATTGACACGTGTCCTTTGTTTGGTAAAAAGGCACCACTTTAATTAACGGTTGGATTGACACATCAACGCAGATCTGTCATCACGGTAAGCTTTGATTTACATCTTAATTACTATTCTTCGGATCTTATTTTGAGTCTTTGCTTTTTTTGAATCAATCTGAATATTCTTGATATTATTTATTTATTATTCTAATTAAATGCGGAAAAGGGAAAAAATTAATGAGATTTCTTAAGGAAAATTTGGAAGTGGGAAAGTTTTGATAAGGAAGGCTTCGTTGGGTCAAAATTCAAAGTGACACCTTTTTCTAATAAGATTAATGGTGGGAGTATAAGTGGAACACGAGGATTGGGTTTAATGTCCAAATCAAATCTGAACAGTTTTTGACGCCCGCGGACGGCTGCCACTACAACCCAAAAGGAAAACAAAACAATTGAGCCCACGTGGCGGTTGATTCACATGGCGAGACTTGTGGCTTGAAATAATGGCCGTGTATGCAGAAAGCACCACCGTAAAGAGGTACGGCACTTGGGAAACAAGTGGCGTTTCATCAGAAAGAAACTGGTTATTTCATGACTCAAACTTTCTTCATCGTGATACACGTGGGAAACTTCAACTTCGTCATATATTACCATTCTCATGAGTAAGTGCACTAATCTCTTACATTACATATACTTTCTTTTGATGACAGCAAAAGAAAACAAAAGCAAAGCCCCTTGTTTGGTAGTTAAATATCCATTAAGTAAACAATAGCACTAAGTGATAACAATGTTAAGACTGGTAGGATAACCAAGATGCCAATTTAAAATGAATGCACAACTATAGCTACTTTGTCGGATGGTCCCTTCTGCACTATGTTTGCTGTCTATCAAGAATGTGAGATGGCCAAGAATCTGATGCTGATGGATAGCGAGGCCGTGGCTTGCTCAAATTGGTGGAAATGGAAGGAATAGCTTCATCAGCTGGATGGTCTGATTGGGGCAACACTTGGGGTTCATGCTGTAAAGGAACAATTAAGACAGGACCAACTATAGGGGTCTGTGGATTACCAATTGAAGACAATCCGTGATGATTTTCACATGCTGCACCATTGATTTGTGGCAGGGAAATATCTAAGCACGTTGAAGACTCGTGAGAATGAGCTTTCTCTTCCAGGTCACCGCGAAGCTTCTGAATCTGATCCTCAAGGACAGAATTTTCCTCACCGAGTTCAATCTTCTCCACTGTCACCTATTAATGAACAAGTATTTAATCAAAAAATAAGAGTAATAACAAAAGTTGAACTTAAAAACCATCAGCTCTGATACTAATGCATTACAAGACAATAAGAATATTGAAAAGACCAGATTATAATAGAAAAAGCATAAAGAACTGACACAAACCAAAGAGATGTCTAGTTTCAGGGAGCTTACATAATGGGATTCAGATAACAGAGCAGCATTCTCCTTCTTCAGAGAGTCAAGCTGAGTAATTAGTTCCTTAATCAATCTAATAGTATCCTTCAAGATAGAGGCCTTTCCATTGGACTCACCTGATTCTGCAAATATATTGACAGACATAGGAAATTTTATGATGAAGAAGAATATTAGTTATGATTAATGCAATGACATACAATTTATCCACTGTGTGGTATATATATATATATATATATATATATATATATATATATATATAAAGAAGAAGAGATTACCAATTGCTTTGCTGAGCTCCAGAAATAGGACATTCATATGGTCACGTTTCTGCTTCTCCCTCTCGGCTTTATGAATTTTTCTTGACACCTTGTTCTGTTTCTTTTTGCCCGAGGAAGGCCTGCTGCATCAATTGCACTATTGTTTTGAAATGTTTCCATGCAAATATCCTTCTGAGGCATCCATAAAACTTGCTCTTTTCTTTAATTATTCTTTTCGATCACAATTTCTTTGACAATATGGAAGTATTTTATAAAAAAAGAAAATTCACTGCTTCATTAGGAATTTTTCATGTATGAAACTCCTGACACTTTTGAGCAGTCATGTGAGCCTATCCTATCAAATGCACTTAAAAATTAGCAGATGGTTTTAGGGGGTTTATGCTTGGCAATTTCTTTACTTTATACTTCACTCCATTAGAGCCATTTAGAAAACTTGAACTCTATCAAGACTCCTGACAAGTAAAAGAACACCACCAACCAAAAAGAAGAAAACAATACCACATACTAGCATTACATTAAAAAGGCATTTATGATTAAACGCACTAAATGTGACAGGAACCTGTAAAAAACTAAACTGCTTTTTGTCCGTGTAAAAAAAAAAAAAAAAAAAAAAAAAAAAAAGGAAAGATAAATTACTAACAAAACAATCAATCATTCAATAGTAAGTGAGAGATCAGATAAATAAATGTTAACCAAAAGCAGGGCAATTAGATCGATAAGCCTAACCTGGTAAGCACACTGCCATCATCATCACCTTCTGATATATCACTTCCAGAAACCATTATTGGAATCTATAGATAAATTAAACTCAAATATCTATTCCAGCAAAGTTACAATCCTGAAATAAAACCAAACATGACAGAAATCATCACATCGTATACAAAGAAAACAAAAGCAATAAAAATTGTGAAAAAAAACAAAGAAAATTACTCCAAACCTCATGTGAAGAGAAAAATTGAAGAATGCATCAAAGAACCCACCCTAACTTAAAAGCGCAGCTTGAGATTAAATCCAAAGTGAGAGTTGAGAATGGTAACAATTTGGAAAAGAGTGCAACTCACAACCTCTTATAACGCCTAAGAACAAAGCAGCGCATGGCGGAGACTGTGGCGGAGGTTCTTTTGCACGGGAAGGCGTGTGCCCCGCACCAGCCGACTTCCTCCCACGTAAGCAAGTCTTCTTTGGATATTATTTTTTATAGCCGACGATACCCTCTAATATTTTCTTTAAACTGCTCGTGCCTCTGTTTCAAGGTTTGCTGAATAAGCAACTTTATATGAGGACATATACGTAAATTCGAAAACGTTTGTGGGAGAATTTTCTAATAATGTGAATATGAAATTCAGACTAATATTTTGGAATGGAAGAGGTAAATCATAAATTTCTTTTTTGTTATTGCAAAAATTCATCAAACACAAAATATTCATAGCTTATCATCCTTTTAGTTAAAATGTGAAAATAGATTGGGAGGCTGACGTAATAACATAAAAGTTTAAGGATCAAAGAAGGGAAAACCATTTAGTTTGAGGGGTATCTTCATAATAAACCTAAATTTTGGAATGAGTTTCTGCGCCTGTGCCTCCCCAAATACTACCGGTAAGCCAAAACCTGAAGCCTCCTGGGTTGGTTGTCCAGCAAGCAAGAGCATAAACCTCCATTTCACACGGCGGCTCATCTTCCAAACCCTTTTTCTTTAATTTCTTGAGAAGCATGTCCGGAAAATGGCGAGCCATACAGCATCGCCACCGTTATACATATAGTTCAGTTATATTTCCTCCATACTTCATTGACGCATTAAATCAAACACCATCTCTGCCTTTTTTCTCCGAAGTCAAGCAACTCTCTTCCCTTAATTCTATCTATTCTCAGGTTGAACATGCGAAAAATGTAGCCTCTTCTTTCAGTAAATTGCTGTCGCAACAGAATGCTGATGAGAATACAGTTCTCTTTGCATCAAAATTTTATGTAGAAATTCTGTTCTTGGAGAACTCATTACCTTTGCACAAGACTTTAGTTTCTGTTCTTGCGAAAGAAAAATACTTTCAGGGCCTGATTAAGAGTTGCTTTCGGGAGCTTTGTGAGGAATATAGGAATGGAAACGGTAAAGCGAAGGGGAGGAGGTTCTCTATTTCACGGGCGGCGTTGACGATGATGAGCACTCCCAAGTTGGGATATTTAGTTGAGGTTGTCGAAGAATGCGGGGTTTTGGTGGGCTGGGATGCAGTATCTGGTTTGGATGCTGTTGTATCGGAAGTCGGGGAATGGTCTAAGCCTTCTCCTCTTGTCATGGAGCAATGTCAAGAGGCACTTTCTTGCATGTACTACTTGTTTCAGCGCTTTCCTATGAAATTCGTTGACATGGGTGAGGGTCAATATGGTTCAGGTTCTGGTGTGTTGAGGATGGTTTTTACGACCATGTTGAGTATTTTCAAATCGCAGGCGTTTTCTAGGGACTGTTTTGTGGCGGCTGGGGTGAGTTTCTTTGCTGCTCTGCAGGTATCCCTTGATGCTGACGAGCTTGGCTTATTTATTATGGAAGGAATTTTCAATCAAACGTCAGTTGTGAGTTCTAAGACTGAATTTAAAAATCTGACTCGCAAAATTCCGTACCAAGGCAACTTGATGTATGAAATTTCTAGTTTTACTGCACTGAGTAGACTTTGTTTGATTAGAGGAATTCTTACGGCAGTCTCAAGAACTGTTCTTAATACCCATATTTTGGTGCCGAGGGATGGCTTGGATGGTGATCCTGGTTCCGGTGACCATACTTGTGTAAAAAGGACTATACTCTATGATGGTATTTTGCCAGAGCTGTGTAACTACTCCGAGAACCCTACTGACAGTCATTTCAATTTTCATGCGCTCACTGTGATGCAGATCTGCTTGCAGCAGATAAAAACATTGATACACTGTAATTCTAGGGACTTTGTTCAATGTGATATTCCATTTTCAGAACATATAGGAAGCAGGATACTAAGAATTGTGTGGAATAACTTGGAAGATCCTTTAAGTCAAACTGTTAAACAAGTTCATCTTATTTTTGATCTTTTCTTAGATATTCAAGCTAGTCTTTATTGGGGGGAAGGTGGTGAGAAAAATAAGTTATTTCTGATGGACATTGCAGCTCAACTTCTTCATCTTGGTCCACGGTGTAAGGGCAGATATATTCCCTTAGCTTCCCTTACTAAGAGGTTAGGAGCAAAAGTGATCCTTGATTTGAATCCTGACTTACTTTTTGAAACAACAAACGCATACATTGATGATGACGTGTGTTGTGCTGTCACCACATTTCTGAAGTGTTTTCTTGAGTGCCTGCGTGATGAATATTGGAGTAGTGATGGCATTCAAAATGGGTATGTTAAATATAGATGTGAATGCTTGCCCCCATTTTTACGTGGACTTGCTTCTGGAGTTACAAAGCTACGGTCAAATATGAACACATATGCTTTACCAGTGTTACTTGAACTGGATGTGGACTGTATATTTCCACTGCTTGCTTCTATTGGTGTCAGACTTGGTGAAGAGGATACTGAATTAGTGTACACCGATGAGCTCCATTATGCTCACATTTCTCTTGAACTTGAACAACAAGTAGCTGTTTTGGTTTCTTTATTGAAGGTTTCTCGTTTGCTTGCTTTGATTGAGGGGGATATTGATTGGTGTGACAATTTTCCTAAATCTCTGCAAGATGCAATGTCAAATTCAGGAACCGGTCACTTCTATTCTTTAATCTGCATAAAGGGAATTCAAGTAAGAATCCCAGTCAAATGGCTTGTTTTGGCTCTAATCCACACTGACGATTCACTTCGCATTGATGCAGCCGAATTTCTCCTCTTGAACCCAAAAACGGCTAGCCTGCCATCTTTTTTGGAGCTTAGCCTGATGAGAGAAGCTGTGCCATTGAATATGAGATGTTGCTCTACAGCTTTTCAGATGAAATGGACCAGTTTGTTCCGGAAGTTTTTCTCTCGGGTTAAAACAGCCTTAGAAAGACAGTATAAACAGGGAACCTTCCATCCAATTGCAGCAAAAGCTACAAAAGAAATAATGGCCAAAAGTGAAACTGAAGGAACATTAGTAAACTTGGCAGAGTATCTCTTCAATTTAATGAAATGGTTAAATTGCTTTCTCTTTTACTCTTGCTATCCTTCTGCACCTTATGAAAGGAAGATAATGGCAATGGAGCTCATGTTGATAATGCTAAATGTCTGGTCCACTTCACCTCTTGGAAATTCGGATGCCATTTCTACTGAGACTTGTTTGCTTCCCTACAATAAGGGGTTTACATTACCGGATTCAACTTTGCTATTGGTTGGATCCATCGTTGACAGTTGGGATCGGTTGAGGGTGGGTTCCTTTCATATTCTATTACATTTCCCTACCCCACTTCCTGGCATAGACACTCCAGATAAGGTCCAGGAAGCAATTCTGTGGGCAAAGAAACTTGTCTGCAGTCCACGTGTGAGAGAAAGTGATGC
Organism: Asclepias syriaca; assembly: GCA_027405835.1. Lineage (NCBI taxonomy): Eukaryota > Viridiplantae > Streptophyta > Magnoliopsida > Gentianales > Apocynaceae > Asclepias > Asclepias syriaca. The sequence goes on from CM049930.1 coordinate 24,118,812, forward strand.
TGGAGCTTTGACTTTACGTCTTATATTTAGAAAGTATGTAGTGGAAGTCGGTTGGATAGTTAACCTATCACTTAATGTTGTATCTTATCATTTGGCTGCAAAGCTGTCAAATGGTGAATCTCATGTTTATTCTTATCACTCACCTGTGGTAGAATACATAAGCTCACTAATTGATTGGTTGCAAGTTTCTGTGGAGAATGGAGAGAAGGATCTCTCTGAAGCATGTTGTAACAGTTTTGTCCATGGAGTACTTCTTACTCTACGCTATACATTTGAGGAGCTGAACTGGAATTGCAAAGCAATAATGAGCAACATTGCTGAAATGAAACTCGCACTAGTGAGGCTTTTGGATTTGGTGTTGCGAATTGCCTCCTTGGCTCTTTGGGTGGTCTCAGCAGATGCATGGTATCTGCCAGAGGACATGGAAGACATGGCTGGTGATGATGAGGTTCTTCCTCTAGGAGTTCCCGGTAAGGAGGTTTTGCCACCCCCTGAAGTGGGAAATGAGGAGGAACCCCCCAAAATCACTCGGGATGTCAGGACATCTGAGCAGATTGTTATGGTTGGTTGCTGGCTTGCTATGAAAGAGGTAGCTTCAGTAACTTAAACATTCATGTTACTTATTCCATAAGATTTGTGTTGCTGAATAGCTGCTTTCTTATAAAATCTCATTGGGATATTTATTTGTATGAAAATACAGACGTCACCAGGATCAAAGTTCATGCTAGTTAGAAAATTACACATGATGGGAAAAGCTAAAAGTTACCATGTGTATATCAATCTTACTAAATGCACAATGTTGAAGGATAAAATCTATACTTATGCTTACTTTGTGTTTCCAGGTGAGCCTTCTTTTGGGAACCATAATAAGAAAAATTCCTCTGCCTACTTCAGATGTATCAGAGTCTGGGACCCTAGATAATAATGACAATAATATTTGCAAGACATCATCTGAGGGGATGCTTGATTTGAAGCAACTGGAGATGATTGGAAACCACTTCCTGGAAGTTCTTTTGAAAATGAAGCATAATGGTGCAATTGATAAAACAAGGGCTGGATTTACTGCTTTATGCAACCGTCTACTGTGTTCAAATGATGCAAGGTCTGGTCATTTTCTGTTATATTGCATGTTCATCTAAAAGTTTTAAATGGTGCATTCTGAGTTTTTCTATTGCTGCTTTTCACATTCTAGGCTTTGCGAGCTTACAGAGTCATGGATGGAACAACTAATGGATCGAATGGTGGCCAAGGGACAAACTGTGGATGACCTACTGCGTAGAAGTGCTGGAATTCCTGCTGCATTTATTGCCTTTTTCCTGTCAGAACCTGAGGGTTCTCCAAAAAGACTTCTGCCAAAAGCACTACGATGGCTGATTGATGTTGCAAACATGTCAATAATAGAACAAAATAAAGAACCCAACACCAACAGTAGCTCTGCTGGTGTCCTTCAGACAAAGTCAAGCCAAGTAACTGGATCATCAGTGATCACTGGGGTGCAAGAAACTGATAAAATGTCAAAAATACGGGACGAGGGTGTTATTCCAACTGTCCATGCATTCAATGTCCTTAAAACTGCTTTTAATGATACCAACCTAGCAACTGATACTTCAGGTTTTGCAGCTGAGGCTTTAATCTTGTCTATACGTGCTTTCTCTTCATCGTACTGGGAAGTTCGTAACAGTGCCTGCCTTGCTTATACTGCCTTGGTTCGCCGCATGATTGGGTTCCTTAATGTACAAAAGCGAGAATCTGGAAGGCGTGCTCTAACAGGGCTTGAATTTTTTCACAGGTATCTCCTGCAGTTGTATCTTTGCTTAGTTTTGTTTGACATTTCCACCTCATATCTCGTCACGTCTTTCTTTCCCTTGGTTTCATGTCTTTGAATATTTAGATTTGTCCATTGTCCACCTATTGGAATCTATTCATTGACGTAATGTAGAATTTTCCCAAGTTCTCATTTAATGAATCATGGAGCACTCTCTCATTTGCTTTTGCATCTGCCCCTGGCTTTTCATGGTTAGCTTGATTGATAGCAGCATGCAATAAATTGAAAGCAATTTCTTGATTCACATTTACCAGTCTGCCAATATACTCAGAAAGAAGTTTAGAATTGTGTTGTTCTGATTCTTATGTGATGAGTATGCTCATCTATCGGGAAACTTGGCTGGACTCTGACTGTTGTTATCAATTCAGTACCTCCCACTCTAATAACCGCTTAACAACTGTAATTATATTCTCGTGTTGTGTGCTAAAGTATATTAGAAAGTTCTTATGGATTACATAGCACAAAAATGTCAAAGCCATGACTAGGTTGATTACCTTCATTTCATCATTTTGCTCTTTAGAATTTGATCTAAAATTTAGATAGATCCACCATTCATGTTTATTTTGTAAATTTGGGCAATATGAGAGTTGGATATCCAGATGATAAGGAAATAGAAGTGACGCTGTATTTTGGGGGCTTTGCTTGAAACAATTTAACTTATCATTTAGCTTTTTTATTGTCAGCAAGCAATACCTCATTTCTTTGTACTAATGTTTCACTGGATCCTCTGTCAAAGGTACCCCTCTCTGCATTCATTCTTATTTCATGAACTGAAAGTTGCAACAGAGCTACTTTTGGATGAATCCTCAGGAGACTTAGGATCAAACTTGGCAAACCCAAGCTTGTGCCCTATGCTGGTTCTTTTGTCTCGTCTGAAACCTTCAGCAATTACTAGTGAAACAAGAGATGCACAGGATCCTTATTCATTCTTGCCATTCATACAAAGGTGTTCAGTGCAAAGTAATTTCCGAATACGTGTTCTTGCTTCAAGAGCTATATCAGGTCTAATATCCAATGAGAAATTGCCTGTTGTCCTTCTTAATATTGCCTCTGAGTTACCTTGTGCAGAGGACAAAATCATGAATTCCGATTCATGTATTGCATTGAATACCAAGTATGGTACTTCATCTACTTTTAACTCCATTCATGGGATCCTGTTACAGTTGAGCTCTCTTCTGGACACCAATTGTAGAAACCTTGCTGATTTCTCTAGAAGGGATAAAGTTCTCAATGACTTGATTCAAATTCTCCTGAAGTGTTCTTGGATTGGAAGGCCTCGGCAATGCCCATGCCCCATCCTGAATAGCTGCTTTCTCAATGTACTGGATAACATGCTTAGCATTGCAAGAACATGTGAAAGGTGCAGTAGCACTGATGCTATTAGGAATCTTGTCTGGAGTCTATCTTCAGAATGCTTAGACGTAGAAACTTTGCAGAGGACTTCATATTATGATCCAACCAGAGCAGAACTTCGAAAGCAAGCAGCAATTTCATATTTCAATAGCATCTTTCAAACATCTAAAGAGTTTGCTGAAGAAAATCCCTTGACCTCAAGGACTTCTCCTCAACCTTCTTCAAATCTATTAGAAGCGATTGATTCGGGATTTGCTCTCTCCAGTTTTCAGGAGAGGTTGAAACGCTGCATATCTGATCCATCATATGAAGTCCGACTTGCAACTTTGAAGTGGCTTCTTCTGTTTCTACACATGTCAGGGTCTAGGAATTATGATATCAGGTCACATTGCTTGAACAATTTTGACCTCCAGACAACACTTATAGAAGGTTTGGCAGCAGAGAAGCATCATAAATGCATGAATTATATTCTTAAAGTTCTTTACAGTTGGAACTCATTGGAATGTGAAGAAAGTAATGAACTGCATGAAAAGCATAGATCTGTTGCTAACATGGATTGTGATTCCCTGTACCAATTCTGGGACATGTTAGTTTCTTTATACAAGGTTGCAAGACATTTAAAGACCAGGCAAGCACTTCTTTGCTGTATGGGAATATGTATAAAGCGGTTTTCTGGGTTATTCTTGAGGCTGCTTTGTTTGGATATTGGAAAGGAAAAACCAGTTGTATTCAGTGAATCTGATTGCCACAAAAGATTATTCTATTTCGACAGCTGTATAAGTTATTTTGTTCACCTATTGGAACTGCATAGTGATCCATCAGAGCCTGTAAATATGCGGAAGGCTGCTGCTGAATCAGTAGTAGCTTCTGGTTTGCTTGAACAGGCTGTATTAATTGGCGCTTCAGTCAGCAACAGAAGGATTCCTGATGAAACTCCATGTTCTGATCTCAAAATAGATGAAGTTGTTAACCAACACGGCCATAAGATACTAGATCTATGGTTTACGTGTGTGAAACTTATGGAGGATGAAGATGTTGGAATCAGAAGTAAGCTTGCCTTTGATATTCAAAAATGTCTGACACGAGGGGAATGTGGAGATGAACTTCCAGTTGGAATGGTTCCAACCCAAGTAGAGAAGGTCATTCAACTAAGTATTCAGCATCTATCATCAGCCTTTGGTCACTGGATTGACTTCTTTGACTACCTTTGCCACTGGATTATGAATACTACAGATAGTGCAACCAGTATTGTATCAAGGGGAGACATTGTCAGACGAGTTTTTGACAAGGAGATAGATAACCATCATGATGAAAAATTATTGATATGTCAGCTTTGTTGCTCCAATTTAGAGAAGCTTCCAATTTCAAGATATTGGATAGACGAATCCACTGGGAGGCACAATGTAATGGAATTTTTACATAAATGGAGGAGAAGATTTTGCCAACGGTTAATATCCTTTGCAGATGATCATGTTGGCCAACAGGGAGGAGATGATTGGATCGGTGGCGTGGGTAACCATAAAGATGCATTTCTACCCTTATATGCAAATTTACTCGGTTTCTTCACTTTGTCAAATTGCATTTTCCGTGAAGAACTGGAGAAACCCAAGTCTATGCTTTGTGAAGTCTCTGAAATTGGAAAGAGTATTCATCCATTTTTCAGAAATCCTCTTATCTCCAGCCTGTACTTCTTAGCTGTAGATGTGCATGAGAAAATGGTTGGGGAAAAGAATACTAGCCATCTGACTCCAAATTTGGAACGAATTGATTCTGGATGGGATTTTTTTGAACCTTATTTTCTACTTGGGTGAAAAATGTAAGCTGCTTGATACTTGCTAATGAGCTTTTATAGGGTTCATTTATTTACGTTTTTTCAGGAATTGAGACTCCACTGGATACACTTACATTTTCCTATGGTAAAGTTGAGAAACATTTCACTGCTTCTTGTGCTTTACTTATGAATTTTGAAGGATATTTGCTTGGTACTATTCTTTCCTTGAAAGCTTACTTCGTCTTTATTATTCATTTACTTTCCTTGTAGCAGATTCAATAGGCCCTTTCTTGGCTGCTTTTCTACTAAATCCACTTCTGACTTACCAGAACAGGACGTTGAGTAGGTGCAGCCAATGGGAACAGGATCAGGCACTTTCCAGGACTGGGCTGTCATTGTGTAATCATTCAGCTTAGCAAGCATGGACTCCCCAACCTGCGCTGCTTGTATCCTAACTATGTAAGAAGGCTTATTTGTTTGCTAAGGGGGCCTGGGCACAACTACTTCAGCAACAAAATGATATACCTCCACAATCTGCACCAACAAGTACTGCCTAAAATATCTCCCGACAAGATGATGGCATATCTGGAGGAAAATTTTCCTTTTACTTCGCAGCTTGCCAGCAAGGAAAATATGCAGGAACTTGTAAAACTTTTCTTGTGCACACTTTTTTTTTTTTTTTTTATTAATCTTGCTTGAACAGAAGAAATTTTTTTAGCAATGTACCAACCTAAGCCCCCTACCATATGTAGCTCTTATTATAAAAGAAAAAAAACATCAATATTGTTTGAGGTATCCTGGAGATAAGTAGAATGTGGCTTTGTCAATTTATCAGTCTAGGCATTCTACAAAGGCAACTCCATGCAAATACCGTCCCAGAAGATAAATTTAACAAATACTTTAGTCTAATAAAGCTCCAAATTGTAGTTTAAGAACATAAATACTAACTCGGAATAATTTAGCTACATTTGTTTATAGAACCAAGTCAGCAGACACAAGAAGAAAGAAGCTACCGATACTATATATTGGTGATGCTGATATTGTATTACGAAAAACTGTAGGAGAAAGGCACCCAGCTAGAAAATTTAGGCATCCTCCTCTTCATTGTCATCCTCCTCATCACCCTTTTCCTAGTAAAGCACATATTATCAAAATAAGTAACATCATAAAATCCTTGAAAGAATGATTAGTGGTTGAGATTTAGTAACAGAATAGTTTAAGATCACACATTAACACTATAAGACAGGAAACATTGATCTTCGAAGATATAGACATATATATTGCCTATATTTCTTAATTCGTACAAGCTGCCATTGCATTATCATAATGAATAGACAGATATGTCCCAGCTAGCACAAAACATCTGCCTCTGTGCTTATGGGAGCACATGACAAACAGACTATTATCATGCTAGAATATGTACTTGTTCTTGCATCTGATGTATGGGCAAAACTGAATTGAGGATCAAGTGTCAATCGGCTACTCACACAAAGGAAAATATATGCTAAGTAACCATAAGAAGTTTTCTTCTGAATGCAAACAGGAAGCAGATTCAGACCAAGTTAGAAGGAAAATAAACTAATTAGAACAACATAAGATGCAGAATTTTCATTTCTACCTCTTCATCATCTTCTCCCTCAGATTCTTCTTCATCAGCTTCCTGAAACAATAAAATTGCAGTTTCTCAGAGGAGAGAAATAAATGATCGGGAAGATGGGGATAAGGTTGCAAGTCTGAATAGAGAAGGAGAAAAAATTTTACGATGTTAAAATATTTGATAGGATTAGGCCATAAATCCTCCTTGATTATATCTGCCACCTGCAGTTTTAAGTATAAATGGACAAGATAAGCTAGCAAATATAGACTGGCCTTAGAATGATTCACACTCAGACGTGCATTCCATATACAATTTAGAAATTAACTCATGAACCTTTACTTAAGTTTGCAGTTGAATTTTCAATCATTACGAGGGAAAGAAAAAACATGAGATGAAAATATGTCACAATTGTATCACGTATCTTTGCTCTTAGATAGACAATTTACCTGATCTACTGTTCCTCCAAACTCAGAAATTTCTTTCTGTTGTGTTTCGGAGAACCATGTAAAGAAGCTGCATTGATAAACATGAGAGAGTGAGGACAGCATACACTGTATCTGAGGTATATTTTCCAGAAACTACTTAGAGATCAGGATACAGGGTCAATTGTTATTTTACAATAAATATAAGCATTAACGAACAAGGATTCACAATGTAAATACTAACATGTAAATATACTGTTCTCTCACAAAATAAAAGGAGCACTAAAAGCATAATGTATAGCTGTCAAATGGATATTCACCGAGAAGATATCCATTTGAAGTACTGACGTTGGAATAAACACATTTCAGAAGTGAGACATCATCACAATTTAAAGGAAAACCCTCGACAGGATACTCAACTAATACAAACTATATGCAGCACCTGTAACTAAAAGTTCATTGGTTTAACACTGACCTAGGAACATGATCAGTAAAACTTGAAGTTTAATTAGCATCAAATGATAAACATGCAAAATGTAGCAGATGCCAGCACTACTTTGTTCAATTGAACTGCAATCATCTTAGAATACAGACATCCAGATTTGATATATATTTCCACAAACTCCTCCACATTCCCTTTTGTCAACTGTCCAAACATCCACTTATCTCATTGCAAATTCTGAAGAAAAAGAGGAAACAGCAATCTTACCTTTCATCAGGAAGTGGTCTTTTGTTTCCTTTTTTCTCATGATTTCCTCCATTTGCAGTGCCCTACACCATTGAATTTGATTTTTGTGATTTATGAAGGGTAAAGGCTTCATTTTGTAAATAATATACATCAAGAAAAATGTTTACCATGCCTTCCTTCCACTTGATATCTGTACCAGTTATCTGTGTTGTTCCTTCATCTAAGAATGTAAAGGTCTTGGTCAGCTTTGTATCTTCAAAATAAGGGTTTGGCTTGAAGTTCTGGAAGTTAAGAGGAGCAGTCCATTAGGTACAATCATAGATAAGTGGATAAAATCTTCCAGATCAGGATGCATTTTTTATGTTTTGTTTTTGCTTTTTTTTTTTTTTTTTTTGGGGGGGGGGGGGGGGGGGGGGGGGGGGTGGTTGTATAGCAGTGTCATGGAGGATACTCACAAATGTTACCGAGTAGCCCGATTTTAAATCCTTAGAATCCTCTACATCAAGAGAATCAAAGTACTTGAAGATCTACATGCAACATTGACATACCAGTTAATGTTGAAAAACTTCATAAAAACAATACTCAATGCAAAAACAGATGTAACTAGAAGATGGCTGAGAACAAAACTCTTTAAAAGAAATAATGTAAACCACATAACAGACCTTCTGATCTTCGTCATTCAACAGGTCACCAAGTGCTGGATGACTCATGAACTGCAAATTGTAACATGTACGAGTCATTCACAAGTGATGTTCCTTGAATCAACTTTTACTAATCATTCATCTTAACAGGAATCAGAAATTTAATGATTCAATAATAACTTACTGCAGTCGACCAGAAATCTGGGATGGACTTAAGAATCTCACTTCTTCTAACATACACAGGTCTCCGTAGTTTATTATAATTCTGTTCAACCTGCAGTACCTCTTCACTTGCTTCTTCATTGACCTGCAAATAACAAGAAGACTTATGTTCCCATGTTTATCTGGATCATTATCAACATTATCTATATCACTTAAAAAGTTTAACTTACAAATCAAAATATAAGAAATTTAATCTCCATTTGATTAAATTCCCAAATTGTGGGGTCTCCAACAAGAGTGCATAAAATCCCAATAAATAGATTAGACCAATTACAAAGAACACCATCCACAAAATAATTTCCCGTACATGTATCAAGTGAATTTTTAAATCAGATCAGCAGGAATTGAGCCCCACTCAACAATAGAATAATAAACACGAAGTTCTAAACATGACTAAGACCAAGTGAATGACCCTAGCAACAATGCCCATGAATATATTCAATATATAACCATAACCGGTATATCTATGATAACCTGCATTTTTTGAATATATATAGTAAATATACAAATAGACAATTAAAAACAAGTCCTTAATTATGTCTATGACCTTGTATCATTTTTGCAGTGTAATCCTGTACTATGCAATCTGAAAAAGATAGCCCGGTTGTTTAAATAAGAGCACTAAATCCAATTTGCAAGATTTAGATGAGGTAATCGGTGATACAAATAGTGGCAATGGGGCCTATGAAGAGTGGAAATGCAAACACCAGAATCTCCTATAATCAATATAGGAGAATATTATGAACTCACGCACTAATATTAGGAATTGTTTTGCCCGAACCGCATCAATTTACTTTCTATCAAGAAAAAGAGACACATTATACAAATGGTGATATATGGTCCCTTCCAACATAGGCACTTCTCTTTGAATGTGAGTTTAAATTTGAGAAGAGATTGCAAACATTCACGGAAATTTTTTCCAAAGCAACTCCTTCTTTTGCAAACAATGGACTGAGAAAGCCAAATTAGGGAAAAGAATACCATCCTAAGATAACAGTTCTACTTTGTAATATTTCAAGCCGAAAGAGATTCAAAAGTGGAATCTTTCCGGACTATCCAAGAGTAATTAATAAGTGATCCCTCAACCCTTATGATACAACTAGAAACCAGTGAAAAAGAAACTAGCCACCACTCTGTTTTCCCATTGCTAACTTTCCGTTCAAGAATTCAGAACAGGAACCAAAAGTTTTCTTTTAAATTGTTGTCCAAAAAGTTCATATGTTGATAGAATTCTTTCTTATATTCTAATTGCAGTCCACAAAGAGGATAACTAAAAGATAATTAATTGATAAAGCAGCGGCAGAAATAGTAACCGCCGCTTTACCGTCTACTCTCAATGCAGAAACAAACAAAAAAACCCTACCGCACATTGCTGGCCATATGCAAAAAAAAAAAAAAAAAAAAAAAAAAAAAGAGAGCAACTTCACTGAACATAATGCTATTTATAGAAAAAATATATATATACACAAACACGTTGCACCATTAAATCATCATAAGAGGAAAAAAGAAAACAAGAACGAAAATGATCGGAGTATTCAATTTAATTTTTTTTTTTTTTTGGTATAATGTGCACAAAGCGTAACCTTTTCAAGCTCGTCTTGAACTTGTTGAAGCTTCTCGATGGAAAGAACGAGTTCTTTATCAATGTGATCGGATTCTTCCTCAGACACCTTGGGTTTCTTTCCTCCATGCTCGGCCAACATATTGTTTCTGAGTACCCTAACTGAGGCGAGACGGTGATGGGTTGAACTTTTTAACCCTAGTTCGGATTGAGAAACGAAAGGGAGAAGAAAGGAGAGCGGTTCAGGAAGGAAAGCTGAGGGGATTCTATTTGATGACTGAAATTTGCGTGTTGGCAGACGAAGCCGTTTAACGTTATTTCAAACGTTCCATCGAAAACAGATGTTTGGTTTGATATCTTCTACGCTTCTTAATAATAATATATTTACAATATTTTATTCCTTTTGTAATTTTAAGTAGATAATAATTTTTATTTTTAATATAAAATAATAAATCTATTTCTATTTTGCATAGGTAAAGTTGGAATTTGCAAATGCCTTTTGGCAAATTTTAATTTTTTTCATAAAAAGTTTGAATTCGAAATTATAGTAAAGGGGAATTAAGCCCATCCATTTGGGCCAAGAAATTATTAGTAATAATAATTAGTAAATTTCATATTTTTGGTAGACCCAATATTACAGATCATCTACTAAGAAGATGGCCCAAACCTCTGTATGGTTAGCCCATCTATCTCTTCATATATTTTAAATTTCCATTTTACCCACCAAAAAGTCCAATTAGATTTTAAATTAATCAGAAATTTGAGCAAAGTTTAGAGAGAGAATTATAATACAAACGTGAAATATTTTTATTCCAGGAAATGATGCTCATGCATGAATGAGCTCAAACAGACTGTTTGTTTCATAACCATAGCTGAAATTACAAACATATGTATATATATATATATAAAGAGTGGAGATATCTGAGTGCCAAATCTTCGTATTATTATAGATACACCTTATTCTCTCCCCCGCCGTGGCCACATCAATTTCATGGAATGCTGAAAAAAAAAAAAAAAAAATTTAATTTTCAGTGTGAAATTATGATCGATGCAAAAAAAAAAAAGAAGAAAGAATTTGATAAATATTCAAAGGTTATAAAAATTACTTGTTGCAGTTAGTAGTGGCAGAGATTGGAATGTTAAGCTTAACACCACATTTGGAAGGAAGATTGGAGGCGGCATCTGGTTTAATTGAAGGATAGCGGGCAGCGGCAGCCTTGACACAGTTACATGCAGCTATCCTATCGGCTTTGCTGCTTAAAGAGCCAGCCAGATTTTTGACACCGGAACAGCAGGTGGAAGATGGGGTTCCCCCTTGAGTCAGGTAACTTACACAGGGGGCAAGGGCACTTGACACTTGACCGCAATTCACTTTCACGGACGCCGCATTTGGCATTGCCATGAACTGAAACAAGGTTACCAACACCACCAATGTCACTGCAACTCCCTTCATTTTAATTTTCTTCTTGTTTTAGTAGGTATGTTTTTATTGTATGCATGCTTTAGCCTGGGGAGAAGCTATATTTATAGTAGAGTACGTACGAAGCCTAGCATTTACGTGATGACATTAAAAATAAATAATAAAAAATGGTTGAACTTTATCGGTTTCACTAACTTTAGAATATGCCCCCATGCGTGTTCGTCACCTTTTACGGTTTATGTTTGTCGAATGCTGATGCTTCAAAAGCCTTCAGATTTGCTTATTTTTCTAATACCTCACATGACTTCTGCAGCCGTCTAAACCTTATCCATCTTAAGTTCCAACCGGTAACCCATCAGTAACAAGTCACAAACTCAAACACGGCAGACCTAACACCTAATCAAATCCCTTTTTTTTTAAGTGAAAATTGGGCCAAAATTTTGTTAGCCCAGTCTGAATATCTTTTCAAGGTACCAACTAGAAAATGGGCCGCATATGTAAACTATAATAGTCATGAAATGGGCTTCCACAGTTTCACTGGGGGCCCAGTCTGTTAGAGTTGGGAAATAATTGGTCGATTTCTAAAAACGTCAAGTTACTGGCTAAAAAGAAGAACCATCCAAAAACAGATATTTGAGTGGTTTTCTTCTATTTCTTTCACAATACTCCATGCCTGAAGCTGCTGCTCTACCCGACACCCATTTTTCCAGAAAATGCAATTATCAATGGTAGTTGCATGCAATTATCCAATCGTGCCACCCAAAAGTGGAAATCTTGCCGCCACAAGATCTTCGCTGTTGGGCCGTCGGGAGCTCTGCTTCGACGGAATTTCTTCCGTTTGCTGCTCTGAGCATTCCCCCACGGGCAACTCCGTTTGTCCTTCTTCTTCTCCGTCTCCTGCTCCACTTCCAATTCTACCGTAAGCACTACCGTGCCTAATTCTCGCCCGGGGCATGGACTGCGTTATTGGCTCTAATTGCTTTGTTCTTTTCGTATTACTTTCTTTGGTAATGCAGGATTCTTGGGAAGCGGGATAATTTCAATGACTTACATGGGCTTATTGGAAAAATCTTTCCTTGCGCAAAACGTCGGACGCTGTTTGCTAGTTGGTTTCTGTACTCAATTTGTAATGCTCCAAGGTTCGGACATTAAAATGCGTTCTTACTGTCTTCACCATACTCAAAAACTCTGAGAGCTCAAAATTAAGGGTTCTTGATTTTCATTTGGATGCTTCATTTTAGGTTCCCAGTGCCCAAGTACTTTTTTTAAAAAAATTTAATTTTGGTATCCCGTTGTCTCAATGATTTATATAATAATAGTAAAATATAAAATTGTGAGCCTGAATACGGCTTCAATCTTGTACACTCTTTTCCTTTTTCCTTTTTTTTTTTCCCCCCTCCTCTGGCGGATGTTTATGAATATAAATTCTGAAATGTATTATTGGAAATTAGCAAGGCAGCATTTGCTTTGGGGGATCCATCCGTAACAGTTGAACAAGTAATACCTCCTGTTTTTCCTTCCGGACCACTTTTCCCTGCTGAGGTCCGATATCACCTGAGTTAGTTTTTTTTCCTGTTAGCTTACAAATTTGTGATTAGTAAAGTTCACTCTCATTGGTGGCAGGTAAAAATTGATGTCTCTCTTGCTTGACAGGATAGGATTGTGCAGCTCTTTGAGAGAAATACATACTCTGTTGTTAACATATTTGATGTTACACTGCGCCCTCAACTTAATGTTACCGGTGCTGTTGAGGTATATATCTTTGCTGTCTCCAAAACTTAATTTCTCTTGTTCTTAGTCTGTTGCTTAGAACGTGCACATGATCCTAAAAACTCGTGCACCATGGATTTTCTTATATTCCACGTGAAACATGTAGTATATATAGAAATCATGTACAAATTATGATCACATTTACACATGGATGATGGCAGATCCCGGAAGGAAATGGTTCTGGAGTTGTTTGGGATGCACAAGGTCACATTGTTACTAATTATCATGGTAAGCACTGAAGATTCTGGTTCATGTGAGGGCACTTGAATGTGTGCTTCCTGCATTATGCCACCGTTTTTGTTTAAAAATGGATTCATGCTGTACTGTCTTTACCATTTCTTTCCTTCTAATGGATGGACTGCATATCTTGATGGTTTATTGTCATTCATTTATTCTTTAATCACAACTAATCTGAAATCTGTTATTGATGAATTCTTGTGCTGATTACCTTACTTTCTATTGCCAGTAATTGGTAGTTCTCTATCAAAAAATCCAAGCAGCGGACAAGTTGTTGCACGAGTTAATGTTCTTGCTTCAGATGGGTGAGAAAAACTCTTTTCTACAATCTGGTCAAAAAGTTTGTTTACAATGTACTGTATCTTGGAAAAATTGGGCGTTTCTATTTTTCTTGATATTTCTTTCTCTTCTTCCTCCATTTCTCTTTTTGAAAGATTGCAGAAAAATTTTGAGGGTAAATTAGTTGGTGCAGACCGTGCTAAGGATCTTGCTGTGTTGAAGGTAGATTCTTCTCTACAACAAGTCTTTATGAGTCTAGTTTGTCTTCAGAGACCCTGATTTATTCTTCCATTGCATCTGTTTCTCCTGTCTAAATTATGGAATAACAGAAACTAACTAGTTAGTTTGGATATACATTACTACATAATCTTAATTACAAATAAGAACTAAAGAATATATACTGTTCTCTGCACATTTCTTGACTTTTGATATCATGCCTCAAATGCAACTCTCTTAATTCTTTAGCTGTTATTATCATAATCGGCAGCACATCTGTCATCTTGGTGGCTGCTCTGAGTCTTGCATATGTGTATTAGACCAGTGGAGTACAACCCCTTGTGGTCAAAAGTTTCCTGTGTAGCCGAACATCTAGAGTAAAAATTTATTGGCGACTAGTATATGGAATGTGTGGCATGAGTCATTGACCAAATTCATGTGCATAAGAGTTTATAATTTTAAAAGTGGGTCATCCTCTTACATTCTTATTATTCTTTTGGTGATTGTTACAAAGTCAACAATGATGATCCTTTTGCCACATTATAAGTAATACATTTCTTGTGCAAGATTTTTAGTGTTTGTATCTGTTTTATATTTGGAATTTGAATGGTGAATTTTCTTAGAAGTTACTTTTTAATGCATTTTTAGGTGGAAGCATCTGAAGATCTATTGAGGCCAATCAAAGTTGGGTCTTCATCCTCTTTAAGAGTTGGGCAACGGTGCTTGGCCATTGGAAATCCATTTGGATTTGATCACACACTTACTGTTGGTGTTATCAGTGGACTCAATCGAGATATATTTAGTCAAACAGGAGTTACCATTGGTGGTGGAATTCAAACAGATGCTGCCATCAATCCCGGAAACAGGTTATACTTTGAGCAGTAACAATGATTGTGCCAAGTTTTAGGGGATGCTATTTGAGTTTATTACTTTTTTTTATTATTATTATTTATTATTGCAGTGGAGGTCCTTTATTGGACTCAAAAGGAAATTTAATTGGGATTAACACTGCAATATTCACTCAAACAGGTAACTTTTGTATACATACTAGTCAAAATCTAAAGTGAACAAGGCATAAATTTTCTTTTTCCTTGAATGTCATAAGAATGTAAAGTTTGTTATTGGAGAGCTCATTGAAGCCACTCACAAAAATAAAATAAAAAAGTTAGTTACAAATTTCTTATGACTGTGATAGGGACATCGGCAGGCGTTGGTTTTGCAATTCCATCATCGACTGTGTTGAAGATAGTACCTCAACTTATTCAATATGGAAAAGTATGTTGCAACTCCTTTCTGCTTCCATCAGCAGCAATTCTTTGTTTTCTAAGAATTTTTTGTTTGAGGAGGTACCTGAAGTCTTCCTTATACATTACTTGGAAAACGGAAGAGTAGAGAACAGTAGAGAGTCATAATATATATATATTCTTTTCCCTTGTAGGGATAATTGCTTCTCCTTTTGGAGACATCACTCTTTGAATTCAAAAATTCAACTTGTTGGCTCTCTCTGAATTTTCCGCCAACTATAAAGCAAGCAGTAGCTGATATGTTACTATTGAACTCCTTTTCATGTGCCATTGACATGTCTTTTGCTCTGCATTTTTAAGGCTGTCCGAGCTGGTTTAAACATTGAAGTTGCTCCAGATCTAGTTGCAAATCAACTTAATGTACGCAATGGAGCTCTAGTTTTGCAGGTATACCCCCCATAGGTTCCTTACAATAAAATGTGGTGATTGCTATAGATTTCCTTGTAATCCATTTTTAAACTACTGAAAGGTTAGTCTTATTTAGATTGTTCATTTCTTCTGCCCCTTAGGTTCCTCAAAATAGTGTTGCTGCAAGGGCGGGGCTTGTTCCCACCACAAGGGGGTTTGCTGGCAATATTGTACTTGGTGATATAATTGTGGCAGTGGACAGAAAACCTGTAAGCTCTTATATTACTTGTCTAATTCATTACCAAATGCTCCTTGCATGGTTGACTTGAATATTTTGGTCTAGTATTCAATACGTGCTGCTGCATTTTCAACATATTTTTTCTGTTAGTAGTTCATCAGCAAGACGGTTGCATTTGTTGCGCCTCTGTGGTTGCAGGTTAGGAGTAAATCTGAGTTAAATAAGATCCTGGATGACTATAATGTGGGAGATAAAATCCTTCTGCAAATACAAAGGGGCAGTGAAAACTTGGAGCTACCATTAGCCCTAGAGGAAATGCCCTGATTAAATTTATACCTATGAGGTGTTACCATGTTTAATGCTTTGCAGCCTTGTTGATAATTTTGGAAAAGCCCTTAGTTGGGAGATTGGAGATGGAGAAATTTAGTCTTGTATGGATATGATATTTGGGAATTAAATAAACTTTTTAAAGAAAGCGTAGTTTCATGCTAAGATACATGTAAGTGGTGTCTGAAATACGAAACATTTTCAGACCATTTCCAGAAATTTAAGGAGTTACGAGGGTACGTGCATAAAGCCATGTTTGGTTGGTCGTTGATTTTCATTTTTGGTAACAGTTATGGACATACATATACGTAGAAAGGATTATTAGCTTGTATGGTTGTACTAATAGTAATAAACATTTCCAATTCTGAGGGAACTTAATTAACTATATCTCTTACAAGTTGAAAGAAATAAAAAAAGAAAGACATTATGATGTAAGAATGTGGAATAGAGTTGGGGGTTCTCCATTTGTTTAAATGTGAATAGGATATTGTTGGATAGGGATTAATTATGGGTTTGATGTGCAATTGGTTTTTTAATGGGATTTTGGATTTAAGCTTAAATCATTTACCTTCTTCAGTCTGCTCTTATTATACATTTCACAGCTAACATCCTAATTTCATCATATTTAAGGTTAAAAATTATCATTATCTCCATCTCTGTCTACCAAAAATATATATAATATTATATTAATGTTATGTTTTGGATGTTTCAAAATAGAAGTCATTTATCATTAGAAATATAAATGTAAATCAATCATATAGCCGAAATCTAATTAGGAACACTAAACTATATATAACGCTAATAAAGTTAAAAAGCAGAGCCATAATTGACCCATTATTTTAGTTGTCTTTTTGCAATTTGCTTTCATGCATGCATGACTTCATCACTAAACAAAAGAGCAGGAAATTTCACATTCACGTACAAAAAGACAAAGACATGTAACTGTAATTTCTGCTAGCTGGAACAAAACTTCAATATGTTTCAGGGTTTGCCATCTTTTTCTGTCGCTCCTGGAGAAAATTGAAAACCGCATGCTGCGTTCATATCTATATACACTAATTAAGCTTTTTTATATTACTATATTCTTCTGATGTTTCAAAATATATATATATAAAAATGCATTAATTACTCCTATTTAATTGCAATATGAACCTAACATTTATATAACAAAATGAGCTTTCCTTGGCATATTATGGTTTTTACACGGTTTCCCTTGACCTTTCACAAAATAGTGATAAAGCAGTACTCCATTCAGTTGTTTATATATTTAAAAAAAAATCCCTAATTTCCTGATGCACATAAATAATAATAATAATAAAACAGCAGAAAGCCATATCTTTTATTAGTAGCCTTCTTGAACTAATTTTTGGCTAATTTTTGCAGAACATATATATATATATATATATATATATATATATATATATATGAGGAATACTAGTTGTTCAACCGCTTAATTTATAACAGTTTGGTGAACTGTTACCTGGAATGGTTTCACTCATTTATTAACCTTAAACTTCATCTTTATACCTATGATCCACTCGCAGGTGAAAAATCAAAAGAGAAAAAAATCTCATTAAATTCATTGCATTTGTAAAGGTTAATCTGTCTATATTATTAATGGACATTTAAGAAAGAGAAATGTCCACGTCATTTTCGGACATAATTTTGAAGCTTCTCACCTAATTAAGACTCTGGTTTAGGCTAAGGCCGCTTGCCTAACCTCCTCACCTGTAATTACCTCTAAATGCGGCCGTAGATCATCATCAATTCTTCTAATCATGATCAATGATCACTAAACGTATATATAATTAGGAAATATTAGTCTTTTTTCACAGGTTGAGAAATTAATAAAACCTCCATTTAATAAAATAATTAATTATTATTTTCATAAAAATATAGGCTTTTTTGTATATAATAAGATTTATTTTTCACTTTACTCATCCTTTCCTTTCTTTTCTTTTCTTTTCTTTTTGGTTAAAAAATAGTACATAAAATAATAAGTTTCCAATACGAAACCAATTATATATATAATATGTTGTGAGTTAATGGGACATAAATCTCGAAATTTGAAGTAATGTATCTTCTTGGAATTTCGTATGTATAAAGAAGTTCAATCTTTTACATATTAAATATAGAGGGTATGTAACATCAATACTGATTGATACTATGTGACAGAAATAAAAGACGATAAACATAATATTTTAAAATTAAAAAATATATATTACTTTGTGCATGAATATCAATGGGAAAATAAAAATAAATGCAGAGCAAGAAAGTGATGTGATTTTGAGTCGTGGAAAATGAAAATTTGTTTATATAATATACATATATTCGTTTTTAAAAGGGAATTGGGTTGTCCACTTGTCATGTTTAATACTAGTCAAATGGTTATTTTTTTAAAATTGTTTTTAATTCAGTAATTCCCAGAGACAGAGGACAGGTGACGTGTTCATATGTGGCACAAAGAATGAAGTTTTTTTATTCATGAAATAATATTTTAGAATAAAATGGAAGCTTTGAGATGATTCAAAATTAATATTATTACTATATTATAGAAACTGAGACGTCAGGGATTTCAAAGGAATTTTCCGTTTGTCTCTGAGTGAATTCAAATTAAAGAAATAAAAATCATATTTCTTTGTAAACAAAAAACAATTCAATACTATAAAAGTCCACAAATAAATGAGGAAATAGTAGCAGTGGCCAAAGAAGATTACTTTGTCATTTTTTGTCTTGATTGCTGAAAAAAATTTCTACAAAAAGTACTTAGGATAGATTCAATATCCAATGGGAAGATCAGGAAACTGTGTGAATACATATCCCCAGACACAATATTTAGAGATCATAAATTTGGATTTAAACAAACCGAGATTGGTTCAAAAGGGGAAGCGGGTTTCTTCTTCTTCTTCATTCCTTTTCTCATTCCCAGTCCAAGTCTAATTTCTTGACTTGAAATTTGAAGGGAAAACCTATCTCATCACTTCCTTACTCTCTTTCTCCACCAAACCCTTTTTTTTTCTTTTCTTTTTTTTTTTTTTTTCAACAATGGCTTTGAATTTGGTGATTCCGGTTTCTTGCTGTTGATACTTGATAGTCTGCTGCTGTACTGTGTAGTACCTCATCTGCTTCTGCTGCGAGGAAATAGTAATAGGGAAGAGAAAGATGGATGAGAAACATGATGCAGATAAGATGTTTGATGATGTGATGATGCCTGGTTTTCGATTTCATCCCACGGATGAGGAGCTCGTTGGGTTTTATCTCAAGAGAAAGATTCAGCAGCGACAGCTTCCTATTGAATTGATTAAGCAAGTGGATATTTACAAATACGATCCATGGGATCTTCCAAGTAAGATTAAGAAAGACGCTCTTTTTATCCAACACAGACTTTCTTCTTGTTAATATAATATAATAACTTTTGTACTACAAAATTGAAAACAGAGCTTGCATCCTCTGGAGAGAAAGAGTGGTACTTCTACTGCCCGAGAGATCGGAAGTACAGGAATAGTGCACGCCCCAACCGTGTTACTGGAGCTGGTTTCTGGAAAGCTACTGGAACTGACAGGCCAATATATTCCTCTGACGGCACCAAATGCATCGGTTTGAAGAAATCCCTTGTGTTCTACAGAGGCAGAGCTGCCAAGGGAATTAAAACTGATTGGATGATGCACGAGTTTCGGCTTCCTTCTATCTCTGAATCACCGCCGCCGCCCAAGAAATTCTTGGATAAGGGTCTTCCTGCACATGTAAGTTTAATTTCAACTTGTCCCTCTGCTTGCTGCTGTAAAGATATATCAAAATGAAGTATAATTTCTGATAATTCAAACATTTGGGTTCTGCAGGAATCATGGGCCATCTGCAGGATTTTCAAGAAAACCAATTCGATATCACATAGGGGCCTTTCTCACGCTTGGATGGCTCCCTTTCCTGAACCTGATATGTTCCCCACAGGCGCACAATATGCACAGTTTAGTTCAGAGAATATATCATGTACCACAGAGACTGGATCAAACGTGCAGCAGATGTGCAGCAACAATGACTTACGACAGCCTTCTACTTGTACATTTCCAGCTCTGGATATTCTTCCACCATGCAAGCAGCCACTGAATGTGATGCCTTTCAAACCATCATTTTGGGTGAATCCAACCGGAGATCTTAGCTCCAACTTCATGTTTTCCCCTCCAGATATATCAGGACCAGCCAATAAGTGTACAGTAGAAGATGATTCTTCAATGCTTTTCAATCTAACCCATACCATAGTGGGAGGAGACGCAACGAGTAAGGCTGCCTCGGACAACATTCAATTTCAAGGTTCACAAGTACAACAATCACAGCAGCAACACTTGGCCAATTTTTCTCTCAGTTCATCGCCAGAAATTCAAGAAGAGATAAGCTTTGATAATGAAGAAACTGGATTGAGAAAGCATCGAAATGACGATGGTGACCAGTGGGGAAGCCTCCGGACAATTGGATTTCCTTTTAGTTTGCCCTCAACCGTTGGCGGCGATGGCTGGAAGCCTCAGTTGCCATGGGAATCTCCAAATTGCACCAGTGAAATTTCTACAAACAAGTGTTACACGTGATTTCTTGATCGTACTACTACTATAATCCGTCTTCCCCCATATGCACATGTATTGAACATTAAATATATACCCCCAATCTCTCTTTTCTTTCCTTTTACTGTAATTATAAATCTCATGTCCATAGCTATTGTACAGCTTTCTATACATAAATATTGATATATTTTGTAGAGGAACTGTATTTAGTTTTAAGATTACTTTTACACATATCTGTCAAGATGGCCGAGTTGGTCTAAGGCGCCAGTTTCAGGTACTGGTCCGAAAGGGCATGGGTTCAAATCCCATTCTTGACATGAAATTTTTTTTTTTTTTTTTTTTCTTTCATATGATTCGATCTAAATTTTTCTTTTGATTTTCTTTTTCCATACGATTTGGTTTCTGGGTTGTAACAACACTTGGATTTTGCATTATTATCCCACCAAATTTCAATCTTTTTGGAGTATAAGATCCTCGAAGAAAAACCGCGCGTAACCACAAAAAGTTTTGCGAACCAGAACCAACCTTTTCTTTTGCTCTTGAATTCAAAGCCCAAGTATATCAGTAAACACAATCCACAGCAATAGGTAAAAATGTGTAATGAGAATCTCTTGCTGAAACATATAACCCTGCTGCAATAACCTTGTTTTCTGATTCAAAACCAAAAAAAGAACATGTACCACAACTATAAAGGATTTGGACCAATGATTGACACAGAAAAAGAGTAGCCCCGTCCAGCATGTTTGGCTCAGTTAGGCTTAATATATTACATAATATATTCACATGTTTAAGAACAGAAAATTGATTTCCACAGCTGATATTCCATTAGACTAATGTAAGTCCAGTACAAATAGGAAACAAAATACTTCAGATTACTAAAGCCTATAGATTTCACTGTTCAAGGACAAACACGCTTTTGCAACATCCTTATCATCATAAATATAATAAAACTTCACAGAAGTTCAGCTAAACCACTGTATTTCAGCTCTTTGAAGCTAGCTTTTCCTTGGCCTTTTGAATCTTTAGAACCTTCTTCACAATCTTTTGCTCTTCAACCAAAAAGGCACGAATTATCCTATTGCAACAAAAGGTGAAAGAATACATTAGTATTCTATCCGCAATGGATAGAGGTGAGGTAAAACTCAGTAACCAAAATCCTAATACAAATGTAAAATACCTCTCCCTGACAGCACTTCCCGACAAGACACCACCATAGGCACGATTAACTGTCCTACGGTTCCTGGGCAATCTAGACCTCTTGTATTCAGTAGGTCTCAGATGAGGAATCTGAACAAGTATTTCAAAAGGTCTTGTTAACAAGGAAACATTGTTCATTAACAAGCAACTATCACACACAAAAGAAAACAAAAATATTACCTACTTATCACAAATAAAACATAATAGCAAGCACCTCATAGCGTAGCTGATATTAGTTACAGTAAAAGAAATCTACAAGCTAATGCAAGACCCAAAACTAATGGCCACAGCCTCTTCCCGCAGCAGGATCACCATAACTGATGGTTGTTAAGTAGTTTGATGGATTACTAGCTAACTCTTTGGCTAAATTATTCATTGTCACGGTTTTCTACCTGGAAAGTATTACATCTCAGAAGTTAATTCAACCACAAGCTTATGGATCAAGAGGTGTAAACCAAATTGGAACAATTAACAGCAATCTTTCTATTTTCTGATGTAGCATTTGTTAGATCCCACAATGACTCTATTGAGTTGCATGCCCTTCAGCAGTAAAACAGAACAAGCATACACTTGAAGTGCTAGGTTTAATCTTTTTCAAATAAATCACATAGCTCACGACATGTTCTTCCAATTATGTCATCTTATACCCGAAAGAGGCGGATACATTTTTTTGCTTGACAAATACCCAGAATCCACAACACAAATAAGCGCATTACTACCAAAATAAACAAGCTATACTAGAAACAAGTTGCATAAGAGAGTAGAAAAACTCCGAATTTCATACCCCTTGGATCCTTTTCCCGGTAACTGGGCATTTGGGTCCACTTGCTCTCTTCTTGGTGGTCTGGTATACAAGCTTGCCCCCTAATTTGGAATAAATTTTCAACCACGTCAGCAAAGACACTTCAACAGTGCACCACATAAATGGGATAAATGGTGGAAGATTCTAAGCCTAGCACAAATCAACCGCATATTTTATTACACAATAGATTGAGATCAAAACAAAAAATTCCAATGTCGAAATGTGCGATTAAATTACAAATTCACCAACAACTAAAGGAAAATAAAGAACAAAGAAGACGAATCTATTTTACAATCTATTAAACAGAGAAAACACAAGAAAGGAATAGAATCTCCATCCGACAAACAAAACAGAAAGGAAAAAAAAAAAAAAAAAACACTAAACAGTTGTAATCAAAGTTACCAGGAGTTTTGACGATCCTGTGTTGGTTGGATTTTGTGGCGTAGCTATGCCGCTTTCGATATGTGAGTCGCTGAACCATCGTCTTCTCCGTCCAATCGGCACAAAGCTATTCAACGTCAGAGAGAAATATAACACGGAGGAGCCAAAATACTACAATTAAGAAAGAGAGAGAATTTATATGGATTATTTGGCCCTGATAAACCCTAGATCGGACGACAGCTCAGCTTGCAAAACCCAATTCTCTCCCCCTCACCCTTCTTTTCTTGGATGTAGTGCAAATCAGTCCCTCCAGGTAATTAAAATCTTAAACAAGTCCTTAGAGTTTCAAATCTAACATTTTTTACTTTCAAAACTTTTGAGTTGAATAAGACTCTTTTCCATATATGACTTTTATATAATTGAGTTATATTTATTTATATTTTAAATTAATATGAATTGAAAAAAATAATAAAGAAACACTTTGCATTATTAAAATGAAAACTTGTATGACTTTGCTTCTTCTCAACAAATTTTAATTTTGTGGATAAAAAATGAGGTGAACTTGGAAACTTAATTTTAAAACTTATTAGCACATATTATATAATTCGAATGGGTGGCACAAATATATTGAGACTATTTAAATTTGAATAAGACTATATTTAGTGGAAATTTTTAAGGTTGACATTATGTGTGAGAATATTTAGTCATAATTTTTGTCAACAGGTATGTCATTGCAGTTTAACATTTTACCGGTACAAGAAAGCCACGGTCAAGGCCAGGTTCTGTTCTGTCCCGTCCACACACGAACAGGACGAGGAGGACAATTATCGTAAACATGTCAAAAACCAGTGGCCGTTGATAATCATAGAAACCACCAAAAATTGACGGAGAAAGTTGCAGATCTTATCGCAAACTCAGGTTGATAAGCACCATAGTGAGACAGACAATGGGTGCCACTGAATGTGAAAATAAGACAGACTAATGCTCTAAAAGAAAAATTCTATATATATATAAGCTTGAGAATGCTACAATATTAACACGGGAACAACAAAAATGAAGGTTCTACCTGTATTTTCCTCTGTTCAAAACTAATATTGTTAAGCTTGCTGTGACACCATAACAGTTGATCTCTAGTTATTATGGACATATTTAAAACTCTACATACCAATTTCATATCTACTTGGGAGAAAAAGTAAAGAACTTGATCCGAATGATCCACTCTGTGCTTGCGAAATCTCTTCAGTATACAGTTTCCACTTCTCAGCACTTCTTTAAGCTTCCTTTCCTTCTGCATTCATTCCAAAAGAGAAATGATAATTAGTTGGCTATCAACAGAAAAACTCTTTTTCTGAAAATTTATTAGAAAGTTGAAGGAAAACCTTTCGAAGAACATTTCTGACTTGTATCAGGAGATCAAGATCATTAGGGTTTTGAAGCTGAGTAGGTTTTGCCTTGTGACTTTTAACAATTAAACTACAGCTATCCTTGTCAGATTGAATAAAGCGCCATAAAATTCGAATTGATTCTTCCATCATCTCTACTAGCATGTCACTTGTTATGCCATCCTCGGATCTGTTACCTTTTCTTGCTCTCCTCTTTTCCTTTTTGTCCACTGCAGAGACCAAAAGTAAAATTTTCTAATCCATGAATGGAGGAGGAGTATAATAAGCCAACAAAATAATAATCAACTTCTAAGTTTACCTCTTATAACTGGAACTTGAAGAAGGTATCTATTAACACATCGACTCTTGGTGTAGTGCTGTACTCTTGGCCCTTGAAAAGGTTCGTCTTCTATAAATCTCTGCATAAGCACTTGAAACTGTTGAAATTCCCCGGCAACTTCATTATACTGATGGATCAAATGGGGATCAGTTTCCCACAGATCTAAGGCCTTCTCATATTCCCAATGTAGAATTTCCCATGAAAGGCACATCTCTCCAACGTAGACCAATTCAAGATCACCCTGCAATTCTTTCATAAACTTTACCATGGGATCACTGTCGCCAATTCTATGTTTCACATGCCAAAAATTTTGTGCAAGTAGGGTTTTAAGTGCTGGACCTGAAGATTTACGACTTGAGATTGATTGAAGTGGATCTTTCAGCTGGAGAAAACCTGTAAAGTGAAGGAAAAATCAAATCAGACTAAAAAAAAAAAAGGATGCATTCATCATGCTCAATTGTTATCTTCTTCCTATCATTTTCTTAGACTTTAGAAATACAATGCTCAATTGTTGTCTTCTAAGAACTTGTTTTCTAATCTCTTTCTTACCATATTCTTAATTCTTTTGCTTGTTTTTTAAGGTGAACCAACATATACAGCATTACAAGGACAAGACAACAACATAACATACAACATTAATTATTATCACATCCTAAGAGTATTTTTAGCCTTCTATTCCAAACTAAACCGATTAGCTAGTAAATCTAATAAGTAATACTTTTGCATCCGAGCATGATTCATCCATCTCCTTTAAGGATCCATGTAATTAGATTTTGTGGGTCATGGCTGTAGATCATGACGGGCAGGTTGGTCATTTTTTATGTCAGTGAATTAATTGGTTTACACTGGCATTTCATGATGATAATTATGGAGGGTGGTAATCTTAATGCCCACAGCAAAAGGAATAACAACTTAAAAGTGCAATGATGACAATTATTACATCAAAGATGACAAACTTTTTACGAGTAAAAATAAGAAAATTTGTTCAGAGGAGTCAAGACTTACCCATTGCATACATCTTCTGGTAATTAAAGATATCAAATTTCCGCATCCTCTCCCTGTAACTCTTGTAGAATTTGTGTAGCTCGTCCATGCATTCTTCGTGCTGGAATTTTTCTTCAATTTTCCAGGGTTTCAAATCTTCTGTTATTTTTGGGGACTCAGATTCCTCCAATATGGTGGGTAGACCAGTAGCTCTGACTTTTCTGAGTTCCATCTTCAATTGTTCTATCAATTCTTGATGTTCCCAAAGAGTCTCCAATTCGTTTGGATCCCCTGAGTCTAATGAATCCTTGGAAGCAACCTTTTCAGAATCACGTGAATCAGGCAGTGTCTCGTGATCTGTACTTTCAAGTGGTTCCTTGTTTGTCTTGTCAAAATCTTCATTAATGTCTTGCTCAGACAGATACTGTGACTTGGACACATCTGTATCATCTGTCTGCTCCTCTTCTAGCTTCCATAACTCCTCTAGTATGTCGCTGTCTTCTTCATCAAAGTTGTCAGATTCCCCATCTTTCTCCAGCTGTGCCACTTGGTTCCAGAAATATTCTGCTTTTTCCCCATTGAAATCCATCATCAAGGCATCAAACTCAAATTCATCTTCAAAATCTGCATCTGAGGATGAAGCCATAGAGGGACTCGTAACAGAATTTGAGCATGAAGCCACGTCTTCTTCTTCCTTCTGAGGATGAAGAAAATGGACCTCTTCAACGACTTCCTGTTTCGGCAGAGATTTATCATTAGCTTCTTCGACTGGTTCCGCTATCTCTTCAGTGGGACTGGGAGGGGTTGCCTCCTCGCCTTTCTGTTCACATATTCCGCTATCCTCAGCATTCAGAGCTTCGGAGGCTGTTGCGGGGCCTAATTCCTCAATTCTAACTGAATCCGAACAAATCTGATCATTTTCAAGATTTTCGTCTTGGATTGAATTATGGTAGCCCGAATCGATATTAATTTGTTCAACATCAAAATACGGGACCTCGTGTTCCTCGATAAAGCCGCAATAACTCTTGTTTGAAATGAACGCGTACCTGCTAATACTCGTGGAAGAGACTGATTCAGAGTGGACAAAGTCATCGTTTACTTTCTGATTTCTGCTGAATTCTTCAAAAGTCGGAAACTTGAAGCGGAAGGAGAAGTCATTTTTCTCTTCCTCCATTTCTTTCTCTGACTCTGTAAAACCTACTATTACAGGTTGCTCTGTTTTGTCCTCGGACTCAAATTCGGGACTGGAATGAATAACCTTGGACGTCATTCGATTGATTTCCGAGTGATCGAAATCATTTTCCGACGAGCCAACGTTAGGCTGCACCCTGAATGAAAAATTAAAAATTAATCAGTGGCAACAAAAAAAAAAGCACCTAAAAGAGGAAAAAGGAAAAAAGGAAATAGTTTTATAAAAAAGTATTGGGTACCTGAACAGATAAGTGCAGAAGAAACTGAAGAGAGTAACAAAGACTCTGGAAACAGAGAATGAGAAGGAAACCAAGAGAAGAAGGAGGTTTCTGGAGGTGAATTGAATAATAAAGCCCATATTGAGACCATCAATGGGACAGCTAATGAGAAGGAAAGAAAAAGCAAAAAAAGTACAGAGATGGGTTTAAATCAAAAGGAAAATTGGGTTGGAAGCAAAGAAGCAGAAAAAACAGAGAGTGAAGCGGGTCAGAGAATTATTCATGGCAGTTTTGAAGAATTGGAAAAACCAGAAATGGACAGGGCACCCGTAAACAAGAACAGAAGAAAGGAGTTGTCAAGAAAAGCAACGATTACAACGTGGATTTCGAGTCAGAAGGAAGTTGAAATTCGACCAAATCGGAGAGAGATAGAGAGCACTGATGGGGGTAGAGAATTCAGAGCAAGAATCGAGGACAGATAGTTACCTGCGAGCGACTAGGGGTTTAGATTTTAGAGAGCTTTACGTGATCCACATAAACCGATTGTACGCAGCATAACTGTTTTGGTTTAATACTAGTGTGTAAGTTAGGGACCTTTCTGGGAAAAAAAGAAAGAGAGGTGTAATTGAAAGTTTACGTCTTCGGTTTGGAGGTGGCCGGTGGGGAAAAAAGGTCGAATTTTTACGTCAAGACATAATTCCAGTGGTGGATTTTTCGGGTGGTAGAAAAAATAATAATGAGATTAATGTGGTCCCCACATTTTATAGCCTTTTTCGTGATTTCCTTCTTTTCCTTTTTTCACCCTCCGAATAGAAAGGCTAGTGCGGGTGCTGCTATCAATTTAGCAACTTGATAGGACAAAAAGTTTGATGGCCCGCTCTAGGATTCGCACCCTTCAAATTCCTCCCACTACATTTTCCTTTTTACCCTTTTTATTTTTTTATTTTATTATTATTATTCTTTTTATAACATACTTTTACCATTACTTGCCAATATATATATATATAATATAATACAAATTTTAATTATTTTATTAATAATAATCATGAATATTGAATGTAAATTTAATATTACAACAACAGTTACATATTGTCTATTGTGATTTAAATGTACGCCATTTTCTCTATCGTGCACGAGTCATGGGTTTTTTTTCTTTTTTTTCTTTTTTTGGTCGGAAATCCGTGTTTAGTTAGTCCCACTATCTCTATACCATGAAAATTTTAAATTATTTTTTGAGTGTATTAAATGTAAATTTTATAATATTATCTCCTACAAAAAAAACAAAATTTATAAAATTAAATTCTTTATGTGAAAGAAACAAATTTATTTATAACGTAGTAAATACAGACGAAATATAAATAAATTTTGTATGGGGCGATTTATTCTATTTGTCCAAACATTAATTACTTTGTTTTCTTAGTCTAAGCATTCTTTAAATGAGGATGATGATAATAATGTAATTAATGTGCCCAACCATTTTTTGACTTCTTCAAAATTCACCACGTTTGCTCTTTTTAATTTTTTATTTTTTATTTTTCTCGAGGCGATTTGATTAGTAATTTAAACCAACCGTAGAGTGATATAATAAATAAATAAAAAAATTTAAGAAAAAAAAGTAAATAATTGGGCTGGGCTGGGCTGGGTTTTATTGTAGACAAGGAGGTACGTATTATGTGAATATGTGTATGGCAGATATCCAACAAGTAACTTGCCGACTAGTTAGGTTAGGTAAGGAAACTAAATTTTGCGGCTACCAAAAATACAAACAAATAAGTAATGTAAAAAAAGGTTAAAATTACGCGGCGCTTTTACGCGCATAACCAAAATTTCTCCATTCTAATTTGTTTTCTTTCGTTATTTTCCCTTCCAAATGCCCCACGTTCCACTACCACAACATCGTGATTTGAACCTTTCTTTTCACAAACAAATATATGTTTATATGTTTTATTTAAAAAAAAAAAAAAAACAGTGGAAAACTACTGAAAGCTTCCTTGCAAAAGACTAATCAATGAAAGTACAAAACAAAATTCCATTCCAGGCGAGGGGAATTGAAGCGTGGCGGGAATAGGTGACGTGTGGCGGGGACAAGTTGACTTTGTTAGATAACTGACTATGTGTGAAATGGGACGGTCAAACTTTCTCCACTTTCTAGATTCTCTCAGGCGTAGCATGGGAAATCAATCATTTAGTACTTTTTTTTTTTTTTTCATTTTTATATCTCAAAACTTCATTTCAAATGCAAAAATAAAATCCATTAACATTAGTTGCGCCAATATATATGTGTGTGTTTGAAATACCGATAAGCACAAAATAGCAAAAGAAGAAAAGAAGAATATTGATAAGCCCATAGATTGGAAAAAAGTCACCCACCAATCCTTTTAGGCTTTCCCGAAAAGAAAGCCCACATAATATACTAATGAGAATCACGTTAAAAAAAGTTGAAGCCCATTAAATTAACTTTTCTATTACTTTCTCCAGTTGGGCTCAATAGATTATACACGCGTCCCGTTTCATTAATCCTGCAAAGTTACGCATTTTTTCAAGGTGGCTTACAAAATCCAAGACAAAGAGTTTTTTTTTTTTTTTTTCCTTATATAGCACGAAGTGGCTAGATAGATCTCGAAATCAAATTCACATTTAAATTAATTTTTAAGTTTTTATGACTTAAAAATTTTATATATATATAAAATAATTTTAATTTTTTTAAAAAATATTAGACTAAAATAAAAATATATTCGAATAAAGATGCTCGTGAATGGTGACTACTGAGGAGTAAGTACGCGGGTTGGCAAAATCGGGAGAGAAAATTTAATGATTTCCCTTTTTGGTTTTAATGGATTTGAAATCTGTCATTTTACTGGGCCCGTTGGCCTATTTATCTGGATATTAAGTTGGAGAGCATATTTAAAACTGGGCTTCTCCACCTTTTATTGTTAAGCCTATTTATCTTTTTCAAACCACAATATAATTGTTATTATCTGTACAAATTACAAAATCATAATCCGCTCAAAATTTTTTAAAAACTAACATACCTTTTACTTTAACAATATACGTGTAAAAAAAAATTAGAATAATTTTGGATTTAAGAAATTTTATTGCTTATTTTGGTGGAAACCATAAATGCATTAAATAATAATATTTGTTGAAATGATTGATGCATGGAAAAATGTCAATATTGTAAAGATTACGTCCAGAGAGGCAGGCGAGAGCACATGATCCATCATCTGTTGCTCATTTATGGACCACAATATCATCCATGTGGCTTACAATTTTATTTTTACAAATAGTATTGGTTGATAATTATTTCTTAATTTAATAAATTTTCGCTTCGCTAAGAAAAAAAAATGTTAAACTTGTAAGAAATTCAAGATTGACATAATTTTGAAAGGAGGAATTGAACACTACACGGATATCTATGTGCATTTACTATCATGTCCTTGAATGATCTTTGATTGATTTTTATTCAGTTGGCCCCCTTCGCTGCAGAATGACTACAATAAGAACATGCAAAACCATTGACGTAATGGATGACACACACACATATACACGTGGAAGGTTCTTCTATAAACTAAAAGACATTCTCAAAACCCTAAAATCAGAAAAAACATAGCATTGATGTTGATTAAATTTGTTTCATAGAAGCAAATTGAAACCAGTTTCCATGGTGATTAGCTAGCCCTAATTCATCATGTGGTCACCGCCTGTCTGCCATGCCATCGCCTTCTTCTTGGAAATCACATTCTGGGCAGACATTTATCCCCCCACCCCATATATTATTATTAATACGTCTAAGACAAAAACAACGTCAAAGATACCCAACATTTCTATTCTTTTACCTTGTACTTCTTGTTCATCATAATTGTGTATATATATATATATATATTCCTTTTGGAAAAAGCTAATGAGAATTTTGTCTTATTGGAATTTTAGTTGAAAATAAAACTCCCTCGTGTTTTGAAACGGGAAGAGTTAACTTAGAATTAAGAAATATTAATTATATGCATGAAAGGAACGGACAGTCCCTACGTAAAGATAGACATTTAATGGCTTCACATGCAACTTTTTTTTTTTTTTCTTTTTTTTTTGTTGTTGTGATCAATCATGTTATTGTTTGTCTGATTGGCCACGAATATCTTACGATCTAAAAACTTTTCTGTATTTATCTTATTTAAAAATATATATATATATATTTATGAGGGCAACCTCGATCCAGGAGGGTTTTATATATATATATATATATATATATATATATATATATGTATATGTCTGCATTTACTATTAGTATTGAGAGAGTAGAGAATAAGCAATAGCCTTTGAATTCAGGATTTATGTTAGGTTCAATATTATTATCACATGGTGGGTTTGATTTTATTTAAAGTGTTGACAGAGAAAGGTCTTAGAATTGGGGAAACACATTGGAACATGGAAGGGAAAAGGTAGTCTGGCTGGGCTGTACCATAGTTATTGCTGGATTGATCCGCGAGTAAATTATTATTATTAGGAAGGAGTATTTCTTTTTAAAAAACAAGAAAAGGAAAAGAAAAAAAATGGTGGCAGAGAAAGAGCAAATGACATTGAATGCTACGCGGTTTTTGCAAAGGGCGGAACAGAAACAGCTGACTTTAGGTAGAGAGAGAAGAGCAGACAGTCACACCACCACGCCAAGCAGCAGTGGTGTAAATGCACTTGCTGTCACCTTTTGACTCTTGAAAATCTCTTTCTTTTTTCTTTTCTTTTTTTAGGTCAGCGTCCTTGCGTATCATATCAGGGGGTCGGGCCGTGGTCTCCTATTTCATATTTCTATAAATGCTGATCTAAAAAAGGTCTTCCCCTTAGAACATTGTCTCACCTATTCTCAAGAACAATTAAAGACAGTGAAGAAAAACACACAAAAAACCACCCAAAGCAAATTCAGCTACTAATAAGTGGTTGAGGAGAGTAGTAGTCACTAGTCACTAGTCAGTCATCCAATATATCCCCAACATTTTAGGCCATAACTGCTGTGTGTATAGGGAGATAGAGAGAGAGAGAGATCGAAGCTAGTGGAAAATAAAAGAGAAAAAAAGAAAAAGAAAAAGGGAGATATGGGGAGACCTCCTTGCTGTGATAGAGTTGGAGTGAAGAAAGGACCATGGACACCTGAAGAGGATATAATGCTGGTCTCTTATGTTCAAGAACATGGTCCTGGAAATTGGAGGGCTGTTCCAACAACTACAGGTTAATTCCATCATGCACCGTTTTTTTTTTTTTTTTTATTATTATTATTATTATTATTATTCTTGAAATATGACTGGAAAGGTTTGTGCATCTTTTTCAGGGTTGCGAAGATGCAGTAAGAGTTGCAGGCTTAGATGGACTAATTATCTGAGACCTGGGATCAAGAGGGGTAGTTTCACCGATCAGGAAGAAAAGATGATTATTCAACTTCAAGCTCTTTTAGGGAATAAGTAAGTGTAATTAAGCCATCTTTTTAGATGTGGGGCGGATTTAATTAAGTTGATTTATGGGGTATTTTTTTGGTGCAGATGGGCTGCCATTGCTTCTTATCTTCCAGAGAGAACAGACAATGACATCAAGAACCATTGGAACACTCATCTGAAAAAGAAGCTAAAAAAGCTTCAGACAGGTTGCTACGAGACTTACGAATCCATATCCAAAGGCCAGTGGGAAAGGAGGCTCCAAACTGATATCAAGAGGGCAAAACAAGCTCTGCAGGCTGCGTTGTCACAGGAGGACGACGATTCTATTCCCGATCTGAAGCCGTCACCCGCCGCCGGTAAAGACTCAACTGCAGCAGCAAGTAGTACCTGTACCACGACCACCTATGCATCGAGCACAGAAAACATAGCAAGATTACTTAAAGGATGGATGCAAAGTTCATCACCCAATCATTCAAAGCCATCAAATTATTCAAGCACCGACCAATCTTTTAACTATCCTGGTGGTAATGATTCTGCGTGTAGTAATAACGGGAGAGGCGAATCATCGGAAGATTTCGAATCATTATTTGGGTTCGAGTCATTTGATTCTACAAATTCTTCAGAATTTTCACAATCAACTTCTAATACACCAGAAGAACCCACAAAAGTTCCATTGGAAATGCTTGAGAATTGGCTACTGGATGAAGGTTACAATAATGTTGTAGGGAAAGATAGCTTTTCTTTTGACGAAGATGCAGATTTCTTTTAACTAGCTAGCTACAACTCATTCGTGTATTCTTATTCTTTTTCCCCTAAATTATTATTATTATTTTTTTTTTTTTTGGGTGATTTCTGAGGATTAATTTAACCAAATATATCATTCAGGTGGTTTGACAGACAACAATTGTGTATACCGTCAAAGTAATTAATTAATACGTTGGTGGCTTTGATTTTCAACTAAGGTCTTTTGTTTAAGACACATAATGTAATAACGGCCGCTAATACTAAAAACAAATTATTGTCTTTTTCCTCCATTTCGACATCTTGTTTTTGTTCATATTCGCAGCAAATCCCAATATATGTGGAAGACTGTTGGAGCTAAGTCAAAATTTGTAAATATTATTTATATATTATAATGACACCAACAAATAATTAATACAGAGCATGTATTAGGATAAATGGCATTTCAGAATTTCAAGGAGAAATGCAATTTCTATATTAATACATTTATAATATATGACTAATTAAATTCTTAATAATATATATATATATTAAAAAATAAATTTCATAAATAAAAATGAAGAGAGAAGTAATAATCATAAATCAAAAGTGGGTAAAGTGGGAGCAGAGAAAAATGTCCGTATAATTGAACCCGACACGTGGGAGATATTTACTGAGTATTATAATATAATCACGTGACCAAATCATAAATTATTTTGGGTCAAGAATAATACATGGACCGAATCATGAAATATATTTTGTTTTTTGGGCTTCTTTGAGTAATGGGCCTATCGGGCTTTACGAAGTTAATAAAATAAACCCATATCCTATTTTCAAGGTTTTAGGATTGTGAATTTGTGAGAGAGAGGGAAAGGAAAGGAAAATAGAATGAGTTGAACATCATTATGATTGGGCATGTTTGTTTTATCTTTTCGGGAAAAGTTGAAGCAAGGACAGTTAACTCAAAACAAACACTAATCGTCCCGTTTGTGAGGTCCAGAAAGAAAGAAGGAAAGAAGAAAAAAAGGTTGGTTTTGAAATTTGAAAATAAATGGAGGGGAGGGGGAGGGTCCACATAATGCAAGGGAAGGTAGGTTTAGAGGAGAAAGCTGTCATCCTAGTGATAAAACAGGAAAGAAGCGCACGATTAGACCTTTCTCTATCTAAGTAAGCATTTCCATCTTTACTTACATAATTATTATTGTCTTCTGTCATCTCCCCAGAAACATGAAAGAAAGAAAGAAAATCATGGTTTACAGAAGGAAGAGGCTTAAGATGCTCACTGTTAATGGTCCCCCAAAAGAGAGGGGATAATCCTGTTTTTCTTTTTCTTTTTCTTTATCTTTAATTTGTGTAAATGGGAATTAGAAAATGGGGTTGGGTTGGTAAGAAGCAAACTTTCATTATCTTTGCCCAAACCACAAATCAATATTGCTTTCCATCCATCCATCAAACTTCCATTTTCAATTCTAATTATAATTAACTACCAGCTCATGCTCATCCTCATGAATCATCACCACCCTTTTTTCTTTTTTACTTTCTCATATCCTATATATATATATATATTGGCAGCATAGGGCATGGCTATTTTGGAGTGTGTTAGACAAGGTGTATTCTTGTGTCAACAAGTGTTACAATAAAATAAATAAATTGACAGAGTTTTGGGCATTTCCTGAATTGCCTCAAAGGTGAAAAAAAGCGCATCACTTGTCTCCCTTATTTTCTGCATATCTTGCAAATTAGATTCGCCCAATTTTAGATGGGAACCATCACTCTGACCCGTTTTCATCATAACAAAACTAACTTGGGCTAGACAACCCTAAAATACTCAATTCTTGTACCAAGAATCATACACCTTCTTATCCTATAATAGAAAAAAAATCAAACTTCTCCCCAACATCCATCGCTCAATTGCAAAATGGAAATAAAGAGCAAATTATTTATACACACTACATATAATCCCTACTTCTACCTAAATATGTACGTAGAATCACTTTGACAAATTTTGTTAAACATAACACTTTTTTTTTCCCCAAGTTCCTAGAATTCTATACGCGTTAAGAATATCTAACATATAACTAACCAAGTCACAAATAATATCGCTCCATCCTGAATTGCAAAAATAATCTACATTTTTTTTTTATTATTCTTAATTTTCTATCCTTAAACTAATAATTAATTGGGAAACTTGCGTAATTAATGAGTCAATGTGTAGAAATGAAGGGAAGAAAATGGATGATGAGAGAGTTGGAAGAGAAAAGTCTAGTCTTAGGGAATGATGATTTTGCCTTTTTCTTTTTTCTGTTAGTGTTTAGCATATGGATCACTTTTCATATATATATATAAATTAGTATTTGCATTGTTTTTCGTAACTGGATTAATCAACCGTGGATGGATTCATGCATTTTATATATTTCTGTTTTCGGTAATTTATTGGACTAAAGCTGGAAATATTGATCACCCGCTACACATTATTTTTACTATATTCATATTCCATGCACCTAATTATCCTCGCATAATATATTATTATTTGTTATATATATATATATATATATATAAAGACGTGAATGCGTTCTCTTATTCCTTAATTCTTCTTTTAGTAAGACAAAAAAGTATGTATATATTGTGTAATTTCAGAAGATGCCTTTCAAGATCAACTATATTATTGGCCACAGAATATTTTGGATGATTTAATTTTATTTAGTTCTCCATTTTTTCGCAGCCACACAAAGAAATATTTGGTATGTTTGTTGAAACTGAACTTTAAGTTAAATTAATCACGTAGAGGAGATAAATAATTAGAAACCATTCTCCATGGGTCAATCTTTTCTTACATACTATATATATATATATATATATACACGTTGGGATCTGCCGCTGTAAATAGTAACCGAGGTAAAAAGATTATAAAAAATATGAGTGAA
This sequence comes from Asclepias syriaca, assembly GCA_027405835.1. Lineage (NCBI taxonomy): Eukaryota > Viridiplantae > Streptophyta > Magnoliopsida > Gentianales > Apocynaceae > Asclepias > Asclepias syriaca. The sequence goes on from CM049930.1 coordinate 24,155,143, forward strand.
GGGTTCAATTTACTGGGTGTATATAAGTATCCCCCTCTAGGGTTAGGGTTTTCATGAACAAAAACAGAAAAAACGAGTCAGCACCAAAGCACACATCTTTTCTCTTTCTTTCTCTCTCTCCAAGGGGAATTCGGGAAGACATGAAGAAGCGTCAAGTGGTGATAAAGAGAGATGACGGGTCGCTGTGCAGCTCCAACTCATCTTTTACGGTTAGAAGCGTGAGGTACGGGGAGTGTCAAAAGAATCACGCAGCTGGTGTTGGAGGATACGCTGTGGACGGGTGCAGGGAATTCATGCCATCCGGCGGCGATGAAGGTGCTTCCCTTACTTGTGCTGCTTGTGGATGTCACAGAAACTTCCACAGAAGGGAAGACCGAACTGAGGTAGTCAGCGATGGATCTTCTCCTACCTCCATTAATGGATCATAACTTTTCCATCTCTTTCTCTAAATATTTATATATACCTCTCTAGTGTTAGGGGGGGCTTTGTGTTTGTGTGTTTAATTTCTTCTATGGAAATCAGTATTTACCGAGTGCTCCTTACTGAGTTTGTCTTTATGTTTTATTTAAGAAGTGTCTGTGTGTGTGTTTTTGTGTTTTAATGAAATATCCTTTTACCTTCAACTTTAACGGCTTGTATCTATCTCATCTTGAACATGTGAGTGTATATATATATATATATATAGGATAGGATGTGAGATTAAAAAAAAAAAAAAAAAATTCATCACGGAGAATTAGAAATTTCAGAGTTGTATTATTAATTTAAAGAACAGAATGAAGGGTTAAACTTTTTGTGCACTATATATATTTTGGCATGTAGCATTTTTTTATCACCTTGCCAAGGTGTCAGACTGCATAAGGTTGCTTTTTTTATTTTTTTGGTCCCTTACAAAATCACCACTTCTTAGGGTTATATATATGTGTGTGGTGTTACTTTTGGTCATGATGAGTTCATTGGCGTTATAGATTTGGTCTGTGATAGAAGAAATGAGTGAAGTGAAAAAACTTTTGTAAAAAACTAGGTGTATCATTAGGGATCTCCTCTCCTCTCATCTCTTCTAATCAATCACGTGTGTGTGTATATATATATTAGGGTTTGGAAAAGAAAAGGAGAGGAAAAATAAAAAAAGAGTTCAAGGAGGGGGGGTAAGCAGTTTACAACAACACCGCAAATGAATCTGAGCTGTCCTGATCAAAAACTGTAGCTTGTAAGTCCTGATTAAAAAAAAATCACTGAGAGGAAATAATTCAAGAAAATGGGGGTAAGTCCTGATCAAGATATATATATATATATATATATATATAAATGCCATACACGGAGAAGCAAGAGGCAAAAAGTGCAAAACTTGGGCATAAAAAAAAACAAAATAATTATAGGAGAAATAAAAGGAAATGAGATAGCACGTTAGTGCTCTTCCAAAACCATGCTGGATAGGAGGCATGTGCATTGGATCAGCAAAAAGTGCAGGAGTTAGGTAATTGAGTATGGAGCTAGGGAGCAATCGCTTAGGTATACGTTAATTTCTTCTTCTTCTTTTGTTTCGAAAATCAGGTGGATGTCAAATCTTCGATTTGGCAACGTCAGTCACCATTCGCATGTTTTCTTGTTCTTCCTCTCTCAATCTCTATTTTCCTTTTTTTTCAATTCAGAAAACGCTACCAATTCCAGCCATTGTAATTAACACACACATGCATGCATGCATTGCATTGCATAAAAACCAACCACGGATCCACCAGATTTCCTTCTTTTTGTTTCTTAGCCACCCCACCATTCCGATCAAACGCTACGGCTTTCCCTAATGTAATCTAAGTTCCACGTACTCTCGTCATTTGTAGGAACCTTTAATTTAACCAAATTATTTTATGAATTCATGCACCCCACCCCTTAATTAAACTTATCCTTTGACGATATTTTATCTCAACTTAACAGCTGCAGGCAAGCGGGGCGTTTCAATTCTGACATTTGATTATTTGTGTATGATGATGGATCTCACCCGATATAACAACCTTAATAGAACCAAAATAAAAGGAAATTCTTAGTCAATGAATTTATAACAGCCCAAAGATTGATTGTATTGGGCATTTTTCATGGTATTAATCCATTTGATGCTTGGAGTAAAATTTATTTCGTTTTTCTTTTTACCTTTCAGATCGAATTTCCGGCCCAGAATATTAAAATTTCACTAAAAATATATATTACTATTTATTTTTAAATTTATTTATTTCCTTTAAAAAAAATGGTAGAAGAGTCGTCAACACTTGTCTCTCTCTCTTGTTGTACGGCTTTATTCGGGGGACCAGCAGCCCAGTACCTTAAAAACACTTTAATTTTTTGTTGGGCCGCGTTAAAACAAAAGCCCATTTAGTACCTTTACTTGGATCAGTAAGTATATTCTTGTAATGAATCAAACCCTGAAGCCCATCTCCGAAAACTGGAAAATTAATTTTTTCATAAGGAAAATCTACCTAATAACAGATACAACTTAATATATTAAATATTCCTACACTTACTTACTACCATGCAAGTATATTTGTAGTATTTCTCTCTCTAACTTTCCTTTATCCATTTCTCTCAACTCTCTTCTTCTTCCATTAAGATGATTGGGTTCATAATATTAATTTAGAGAAAATTGAAAAGCTGAAATAAAAGAAAGGAGAATAACGGTAAATTACTGCATTGAATAATATAGGTAAAAGGTTTAGTATATATAGTTGTCAAAGGAATATATATATATATTTGGGAATTGGGAAAAGGGGGGGTGATGAGAGAGATAATCTTGAAAAATTGAGCACGTGAAAGAGATTTGGGAAAATGATGCGTCCCTAACCATTATTTGCAAAATTGCACACAAGGATGAAACAAGGAGCAGGATCGGGCATGTGAATGTTATACTAAATTAAGCATTGTAATAAAAACATATCACGATACGTTTTTCAAATCCAAAATTAGCCACCCCTGATGACAAGTTCAAATCAAATACCCACATTTGCTAATTGCGTACCGCCACCCCACCACTGATATATTTCTTCATCCATCCTAGACTTTTTCCACGCCCAACCGAAACCCATATATATTATTAATAATACAAGTTGATTTTGATGACGAACGACGGGTTTCTGGTGCCCTCCTCTCTTTTATTTTTCTCTTCCAAATATATTACCCCAAAAATAAAACAAACAAATTTGTTGCACACCTTGTGGAAGTAGAAGACTTTTTCCCATGTATGACAAGTATTCACCGCCGGGAGGGCATTTCTGAGTAAGGGGTTCAGAGAGAGAAAAAAAAAAAAAAGAATACAAATACGCTAGAAGGAGGACTTGAACCTCCGACCTTGTGGTTAACAGCCACACGCTCTAACCAACTGAGCTATTCCAGCTTTAATGTTAAGTTTTGAAACATTACATTATTTTAGAAAAACAATTTTATAGAATCTAAATGAAAGAGAAAAAGATGAAGAAGCGATGCAATTAAAGTAGAATGGAAGGGAAACTGAGAAAAGAAAGTTGTATAAAGAATGAAGCATTGGGTGTACAAGTGGTAAAAAAGAGTGCCAAAATTGGATAGACAAATAAAAAAGTAGTGACTCATCCGGAATGTTAAAGATAGATAATTTGAAGTAGTTCCAAGTTTGTTTGAATTCCTTATGCCCCGCATTTAAAACGTTCCTTTCCCCCGACAATTTCACGTTAAATTCCAAGAATTATAAATTAATAGAGTTAGTGGACTTGCACTCTGTCTTCTTCCCCAATTCCATAAATTTTTCTTCTCCTCAGGAAAAAAATAATAATATAAAAAAACCCATAAAAATGTAAATGACTTGGGAGTAGTAGATATGTTTGGACAGAAGAGAAATTATTACAGCGAACCACAATTAAGTACCGCCCGTCTCATTCCTATTGTAAAGACTTATCGAATGGAACGGGACCGCCCCCTAGGATTGCAATAAAAGTTCACTGCTTTTTTTTTGGGGGGGGGGGGGGGGGGGGGGGGGGGGGGGGGTTTGGTTATTTCATTAATTATGATAAATATTTTGCTTATTAGTTAGTTGTAGGGACTGGGAGAGAAGAGACGTACGTGGTCCTAGCGATGCTTCTTGGCTTTGCTTTACTGCTTTCCATGTTTGGAATATTTCCCCGCCATTTATTTGTTCAACCTATCTATTTATTTCTCTTTTCTATTTCTTACATTACCCATTCCCAGTACTTCCCCCTTCCTTATCTGTAGTGGGCTGTTTTTTTTTTTTTTTTAAATTTAAAACCAGATTACTGCAGTAAATTTATTATTTATTAAAAAAGAAAAGGAAATAATTGGTGTAAGTAACTGTACATAAGAAGTAGAAATGGTGTTCAGAATCGAAACGTCCCCCCACCACCACCACCTACCGAATTAAAATTCGGTACTCAAGTGTAGGATTTCAATAGAATACAACGAGATTTGTACAACTACTGGTAGTTATCAAACTCGGATTCACTACCACCAATATACGGATGGAGACTTTTTAACTTTTTTTTTTTTCCCCCGTTAAATATTATACACACAAAATGTATTAAAATCTTTTTTTCAAAAAGAAAAGAAAAAAAAATCTATCTTACAGAAAATTAATATAAGAAGAATAATAATTGTGAGAGAGATGAGGACAAGAGAGACGGGGAAATATTTCTTTTTAATAAAAAGGATTTGGCCCGCTCAAGTTGCATAAGAAAGAGAGAATTGATATGGCCTTGTAGTTCTGACACATATAAGCGTCCCAAATTATGATTCTCCTCACCAAACGCATATCTCCCCCAACTTTCCTCTGTTTGCCAGGAAAACTATTATCCAAATCTCCTTATATCTGTAGCCGCAAAGACGTTTTCCCTAACATTTTAATTCACACCCAAGTTCAGCCTTATCATGATTCATTTCCATAAGTTTAAGTTTAAGTTCAAGTAAGAATAATACCCCTTTTGCTAATTATTAGAGTTCCTATTAAATTATGGTAAAGAGAGAAACCAACAAACCCATGTTAAAGTTGTTAAATCTTGAGAGTCGGAACATACATATAATATGTGCCCCCTCAAGCTAACCAAAGAGAAGTGACTTCACCAATAACCAGAACCCAAACAACCCACAGGATGGTGATGGACAAGACAGCATACTTTCGTCATCTTCTTTTACTAACTATTATATATATATTATTACCGAGAGCGAGAGGAGAGGGAGACTAACTTCCCTTAAAAGGAAAGAAATAAAGCAAACTTTTTTTTTCTTTTTTTCCCATTACCTTAGCTTTTTCGAGTTTATTAATAATTTAATCCTAATCATAATCATAATCTAAAATATAAAGAGATCTTCTGAATCAGCCGCACCAAACATCATATATTGTCTACATTTGGACAGTTATAGAATAAACTTAATTAGAGTCAAAAGCACATCAAAGATACGCTTTACTTTAAGCAACCACATTCTAAATTACTACTAACTATAATATAATAATATAATATAAGATAAAGACCTTAAAACTGATGTCTAAACCAGTTTGGTAAACAAGTTAAATTAAGAATACAGACAAGAATGTTTTTTTAAATTTATTAACTAACTCCCCCCAAACTAATTTATTTTAAACACACAAGAATAATTAAAAAAGGAAATTAATTTTGTACGGGATTATCAAAGAGTAATGCCAAAAATGGATAATTAAAGCAGTATTTAGCAACTATCAAATTCATAAGACAAAGCAAGAAAAACGGAAAATTTGAATTCTGAGAAAGAACAAATTGTGGTGGTATAGGTTCAAAACCAGTGGAAAACAAAGAAAATGGATGATGAAGTTGGTCTTGGCCGGGTCTCATCTACAATTAACACCCATTTCTGCTACTTTATCTCAGACAAGAGTCAAGAAAACGCTTCTCCTCACCCCTAATTCCTAATCTCCTTAGGTAGACCTGGGAATCAAATCCATCATGGTCCATGCAACAATAAAAGCCAACTATGAAAAAAGTTAATTAAAAGAGAAGGTGGGGGGATGTTCACTTTTGCCAGAAACGGAACGTGGGGAGAAGAAGAGTGCAGGCCTAAATAAGATTCTAAATCTAAATCTATCTAAATCACTAATTCTACTGGAATTTAGCTTGGACAGAGAAATACAGTAAATTAAGCCCCGAAAGAATTAAAAAAAAAAAGGAAAGAAATTTAATTATATATATATTATATATATATATATATATATATATATATATATATATAGATATGTGGAGAGAAGATGAAGAAAAATAAACAAATTTTGGTTTCCATTGAACAATCCCTCCATTGTTATCCTCACCAGCTTCGTCGATGACTAATCCATTTAATAGCTAAAAAAAACAAGATCAGAGAAAATAAGGGAAGAAGAAGAAAACTAATTTTTAAAAAAAGAAAAAAAGAAAAAAAAAACAGTAACTAGGAATAGGAGCCTCGCTGTCTCTCCCCCTTCTTTTTTTCTCTCTCGCTATTCTAATAATAAGAAGACTTATTCATCCGTTTTGTGAATCAAAGATGAAGATCAAGAAGAAGAGGAAGACCCATTAGTAGCCACGACGACGTGAGCACTACTATTAATATTACTACCACTATTATGCAAGTGGTGACTTAATTCTTGACTGTGGTTGTTGTTGTCATTGTTGTTGCTTTCGTGATTTTGGTGGAAGTGAGAAGCGAAATCAATAGTATTACTATTACCATTGTTTGCTGCGGCAGGGCCGGCGATGGCACTTGGGTTGCTGCTGCTACTGTTCGGGGTGGTGGTGTTAGCTTGATCTTTCCTCCCAAAAGTGTTCTTATTGTTATGCATCCAAACCTTGAGCACTCCTTTATCTACCCCGATTTCGTTGCAGAATTCTGCGATCAACTCTTCGTCTCTCTTCTGCATCTTCCACCCAACTCTCTCTGCAAATTCCAGCATTTTATCCTTCTGATCTTGGGTGAATTTCGTCCTGAATCGCTTCCGCCCATTTGGGTTTAAACCGCCACCGCCTGCGGTGTTGTTCCCAGTAGGGGTCATGGGCAAGTTGCTGTCTTGTGGAGGACCCGACAAGCCTGCACTCAGAGCAAGGAGCATGTGTGGAGCCGAGGGATAGTACGAGGAGGAGATCGGTGGCGGAGAAGGGGAACTGGGGCTACTGTGGCCACCGCTACTACGGTGAGGGGGAGGGAGAGGATGGTGGCGGTGGTGGGGCTGATATTCGAGGGCAGCGGTCGTATTTGGAGGATGAAGCGATTCCTCAGGCTCGCGACGGTGGAAATTCCGGTGGCAACCACAGGCAGCGCATTTTAGAGAGGTGGGGTCGGTTGTGGTGGCAGTGGGGGAGGGCATGAACTCTCCGCAACCGTCCACAGCGTGACCTCCCAAACTGGCAGCGTGGTTCTTGAGGCATTCTTTGTAAGAGACGACGGCGGTGTTGTGGTGGTTGTTGCTATTTGTGCTGTTGTTGTTGTTGTTGTTGTTGTTGTTGTTGTTATTAAAGCCGTGGAGGTGATGGTGATGAAGAAGAGGCTGATGACGCTTGAGAACTCCGTTAGAGAAAGAAAGGGGCTTTGTCGGTTGGATCCGAGTTGGAGTTTCGGTTTCAGCTTCTGGAGTTTTAACAGCGGTGGTGGCGGTGGCGGTGGCGGTGGCGGTGTTGCTGTTTGTGGTGGTTATGTCCATGGCTGAAACATCTAGAGAGGGACGGGTTTTATCTAATAAGAGTTGATAATTAAATTTAGGGTTAGGGTTTTGTACAGGAAAGAAGCATCGTTATCCATGGGAGATGAAAAGAAGAAGAGAAGCTTAGGAAGAGAAAAAAGAGAAGCAGTGAAGTTGTTTTGCTTTGGTTGATGTTTGATGATGATGATGATGAGTAGTGATGACTGTAGATAATAAAAATCTCTGTTTTTGTGGTCGTCCTTCTTAACCACTCGGTTTTTTTTTTAACCCGAGTTCTAAATCCATGGTTAACTTTCCTCCTCCCCAACCCCCCTTCCCCCATTGTTTTAAAAATAATTTAAATTAGACGCGGTGCCCTCGTCATCTTCTCCTCCTCTTTTTAATTGTAGGTCACTCCACGGTTTCCTTAATCTTTTAAAATGTCAATTTTTATTTATTTATATATTTATATCCTTTTTTCCTGATATTGTAATTAATACAGAGTAGCAATAACAATTATAATAAATAAATAGATATTAGTAAATTTATTTTCTCCAAAGTTATTATTCATCATATAAAATCACAATAAACATTATTAATACATATAAGTCATAGGGAGTTGTTCTTTAATATGTTTTACAAAAGTCAAAATTGTTACTATTAAGTGTTTATTTTGTAAAATTAATTATAGACTTACTCATTTATTGAAGACTTTCAACTTTATAATTTTTTATATTAAATCAAAAAATAAATTTTATTACAAGAGTCCTTAATTTAAGATTTTTTTTAATAATCGTTATTGAATTTGATTTTAATTTATTAATAATAATTTTGTCATTGGAAGTAACTATTTCAGTTTACAGGTAAACAGAGACAGACACGACCTGGTGTTCTGATGCATTCACTGCACTGCCCTTAATTTGTCAAAGTTGACAGGAGCTGCAGACCTTTCTCCGAAAATAAAATAATTATTACCAAAGAATAAAATTTTAGCTTTTAAAGACTGAACTACCCTCCGAATGGACGCAGTACGTCAAGTGTTAGCTTGAAAGTCTAACAGGGTTAAATAAGTCATATTTAAGACACGGTAAGAGAGTACCTTCTGAAATTATGTTTTCTAGGGGAGGGAAGGGGAGAGGAGGAGCCTGTGGTGCTGACAGAATTTTGAGACGTTGAACGCGGCTGTCTGAAATGGTACACACACACACAAAGAACTATATTTTCAACGACGTCGTTTGTTCAGTGTTGGGAGAATTTCTAAAGATTCATTGGTTCCGTAGTACGTAAGCTTTTTTTTCTCTCTTTTATTTTGGAGTTTAGTGCACGAGTGAGTAAAAGAGTAGTTAGCGAGTAGATAATCATAATTAAATTAGAATAAAGTATGATGAAAGAAAGTCCTGCCACGCAATTTAAAAATTACGTTTATGCGGCGACACGTGGATCTTCTTCTCTTGCTTCTTTTTCAGCCACGTGTAGGCTGCTTAATCTCGGGATTATCACAATTGCCGTCATCGATTTCATTTTATTTTCTTTATTATTCAAAATACTACTGTAGTCACTTATGGGTGTGCACTGAATGTGGTGGAAATAAGGAGTTAGGAGTATGGGATTCATTAGTCCCGAATTTAAAGAGAGCCTAAAAAAGGGAGGTGAAGAGAGATACCAGGTGAGTATTCGTACGCGAAATCAACGGCTGAGATCATCAATCCAATCATGTAAATAGCTGCAAAGGTTTGATCATCGGTCTCTGCCCCCAACCGTACATCCATGTTGGTAATAATTAATTCTATTTATATTCTGCTCCTTCTATTTTCCATTTTTAAAATTAATTTATTAGAAGGAAAAATGTTTATTTTAAATATACTTAGAAATCAATTTAATTAAATAAAATTGATATATTTATTAAAAAATAAAATAAAATGAATGAATGGTAAATATCGGAGACCGACTCCGTTGAACAGAGTAGCTAAATGAATGAAACCCGCCTAACGCTACTAATTTGATAGGCTACTTTAGTGTAAAAACCGTGCCTGGACAGACTAAAGTCGCAAAAAGTTTGGTCTCACTACTTTTCGTTACTTGGAAGAAAGAATTTCAAAGGCATAATATTTTGATTGGTGGAATTGTGGCATAATGCAGCACAGGATTATTATTATTGTTGTTGCCAGGACCATGAAAGTAATCTAACTTTCTATTTTTAGAATTTTATTTTATTTTTTTTTCACTTCATAACCCTCCATTTTAAAAAAATTATATATATATATATATATAGTAATTCAAACTGGTGGTTAAACTTAAAAGGAAAAATGGGGTCAATAATTTTCTTTCATGAGAATAGGTTTTTGATAAAAGAGCTGTAAATATGGAGAAGAAAAGGATGTTAAGAAAACAATTTTGTTGGGAATAATTATTATGCAAATGGCAAAAGGAACTGTGGACCTGTGATATGGGGGTGGAAGAGGACGGACTAATAATGGATATCCAACGATTACACTCTCCATATAATGAGATGCCGTGGACCCTATTATTCCTAACCCGAAAATAAAATAAAATAAATTATAAATCTCTAGGGTAAGGAAGCCCATAACTTACCCATTCACCCCCTAACATGGAACTACCATAACATTATTATATTAATAATAAATATAATTTATGAAATGAAGCTGCCTGAAATTCCAACTTCATTTACTTCTACTTGCTTGTGGTTGTGCATGAATATTCAATTTTAACTTTTTTTAAAAAATTTTATTTACCCAAAGATTGTGATAATATGAGTTGCTCATTAAATACTTATTAATGACCTATTAGTTTATATTATATTCCTATAAATGTTTTAGGGAAATATGCTTTATTATAATAATAAGTAGGGGGTGAGGGGTGAGGTATAAATAATAAGTAATAAATTCAGTTATACGTTTCTTTTTCCTTTAAATAAGTTATGACTATGTGTATTAATCATTAGTACAAACAAAACAACTCTCTAGAAAGGAAACGAATAATTATAATCCTGTTTGATTGCAAAAGGGAGAAAAAAGGAAAAAACTTTGAAAACTATGGGTTTTTTAACTTCTCTTGTAAACTTAAATGACGTGGCTTCATTAGTGTTGGGACTTATTCACACCTGTGAATCTGTGATTTAGAATAAAGCTGCTCTTCATTTATTTTATCATGTAAATAAAACTAATGACTTTTTTTTTTCTTCTTCTTCTTCTTATATATATATACAAAATATAAAATTAAATTAAGGGGTAAATATAATAATTTTGTGTTGGATTAAAGGTGGTAAGTAGTTGTTCAAATATATTATATAAAATATGTGATGGTGAGTGAGGTAAGTTTTAATTAAAGTTGGAAGTGCCTAATCAAATACTGAACCTTGATAGCACATCTCAGACTAACAAGACAAAACTGAGTTATTCCACACTTAACTCTATATTTTTTGTTTTTTTCAATTCACTGTCTGTGATTTATTTGGAATGGAGTTTTTACATTTCTATACATATATATATATATATATATTCTGAAAATATATTTTTTTTTATTGGTAGAAAATGTAATAATTTAATTAATTTGACTTATTTTATTTAAGTTTTTATAAAATTTGTTACATATATTTTTTTTAATTAGTAGGATAGTAAAAAAAAAAAAGGAAAAAAAAATTGTTGTTGGGTAATTATTGGACAGCTGTTGAAATGGAAAGTATTGCCCATTCGTTTTTATTCTCGCTACTACCAATCAATGCTTATTATCAAATCCATATCATGTCTTCGGCTTTGATCCACTTAAAAGCTTCACCTTCATCCCTTCCAATCTTTATTACTATTTCCGACAATTTAGATATCATAAAAGCATCAATATATTATTTTAATTTAAATATATATATATATAATTATTAAGAAAAAATATTAGGAAAAAAAAATTAAATGGAGGCAAATGTTCTTGGAGTACCACTAATTCCTCTAGAATTTCTCGATATTTTGGATTATTCAACTGAACGCGAGAAGAGTAAGGGAAACAAAAGAAATGTTGGGCTTCAGCCCAAAATCCCTAGAACTAAATAATTATTTTATGGGCTGAAAGCCCATTATACTTGTAATATATCAAAGGTCCATCCATTATCAATACAAGAAAGGGATTCTTAGACAAAAGCTGTTATGGGCCGTTTATCCTAATTTCATTCTATTTGTAGTATATTTTGGGTTCAGAGCTTTCTTTGCCAGGACCCATTCCACTCAAATTACTATTTATGTATAGAATTATGTGAATATATTTTACATGAATATTATTGGGAAAACTAATGTATTTGAAATTTAAATATATATGTTGTGATTTTGAAGACAGTATAGAAATGGAAGTTTGCACGAAGAAAGAAAGTGCAGATAAGAAATTCAGAGTTGCGGTGGTAATTTAATTGTACACTACTATGCTGCTATTAAATACACATCCAATTTTTATCTCCTACCCACATGCTACTCTTCCTTACATCCACTGTCCAATCCCGTACAAGTGGCCTGTGGCCCTGTCCAAGGAAATTAAATGTCTCTCATTTATTATCACTCCCCCATATATATATTTTTTCCACGAAAATTATAAAATATTATACTTATATTTATATTTTCTTCTTTTACCAAAAAAAGTATATATATATATATTTTTTTTTTTTGAATAAATTTTTAAGTCGTAGGCACATATCCTAATTTCTTTTGCTGCTCAACACAAACGATTCCATATTAATCGATACGTTTTTTTCCAGAAAAATCAATACTATATTAATTGTATAATATGATAAAATATAAGAGATATTGTTGTTATTTCACCGTCTTTGATGAATTAATATGTTAAAAATAAATAAAAAATCAAACATCTAATCATTTCCTGATTTATGCTGAGCGATGATGATGATCGTGACCGGAGAAATTTGTCTTGTAAAGGCTCGGCAGATTTAAATCTCGTTACACTATGATATAAAGTTGCATGACAAGTGATTAATACCATTCACATGCACCACAATGATGGTCTTTCAATCCCTGCTTTCTAATGTGCCATTGTCGGCACATTTCATTTTTTTTTTTTTTTTTTTCTTTCAAGATTATTCAAGTCGTAAAATTTTTAAAAAAAGTCTTCCCATGTTGGGAATATTTTTTTTTGGGGGGGGGGGGGGGGGGGGGGGTAGTTGTAAGTAATATTTCTCACCGTTATTCTTTTTCTTGATTCAATAATTCAGAATTTATGTCTATCGTTCACTCACCCACTCATGATTATTAGATAATGTAAAAAAGAAAGACAGCTAAAGGGCCACTCCAATCAATTTCTTGAATCTATACCTTTTTTGTTGAAAATGATGAATAGAAAAAACAAGAAAGAAAAAAATAGCGACTCGTGCACCTCCTTTGCGTTGGGCGGGCGCAGGGACGAGGATGGAGAATAAAGGTGTGCGGTTGCAATTTGCAGGTGACAGTTGAGGAGCAATTAAAGCAATGGCTCATCAACAACCTTCTCCGCCTCAGGATTTTTTTACTGCCAAAAAAAAAAAAAAAAAAAAAACTTTACTGGTTTTGGGGATTAAATGTATGAACAGGGATTGAAATTGAAGGAATGTATGTGGAGATTGGAAAAGGAGGAATGGGATACAGCGCAAGGTCTGCACTTTTTGTCGTGGACCGTCAGTCATGTGCTTAGCAAAGCTATGCACATGTTCTCTCATGTTGTTAGTTTCAGACTTTTCCTGATATTTTAATGTCTTTATCATTTTTGGTGGGAGTGTTTTCTAGTTGCATTTGGTTATGATATTATAATTCTTCAAGAAAATAACGACAAAAATTATACATCTTTTTTTTCGTTTGTGATATTTGTTACTTAAACATAATTTTTTTCACGTCTGTAATAATTGGAAAGAAAGTGTTCAAAAGACTCGTGTTTGTTTCTTTAGCCTTCCCTTCTCTCTGATTAGTGATTCCTCATCCCTAAACAAACACCAGTTGAGTGTCTTAACTGTAATAATATAAATAAACCGGTTTCACATCCACCGTCGATTTAAACTGATCAAAACCATCCCTGCCATCAGATCATCACATGCAATCGTCCGGCCCAGTGGGCCCATCACTACTATGTCTATGACGAGCTATCAAGTTACTTGACCCCACCCATAACCCTCAAAAGCATAAACAAAAGGAGAAATTATAGAATCTCCTCACTATTTATAACCCCATTCCCAGCATATCCACAATCCTCACTACATGTCTCCATCTCTTCTTCTTTCCTCTCGAAAAACTCCCATGGCGAAGTTCCTTGCTGTCGCGCTTCTTGCACTCGTTGCCATCTCAATGCTCCACGAAACTGCCGTAAGTTTCCATTAACTCCTCGCTCCTTAATTTTTATAATGTTGGGAGGGAATTTCATGATGAGCCCATTTTCTGCTGGTAAATTTTTCGCAGGTTTCGGCATCACAAGGAGGGCATCATTCAAATAGGGTAACCTCCACTCCCCTTTAATTATGTTTTTATTTATAAAAAAATTCCGTTCACATTTTTACTTACATTGTGGGATTTCTCTATTTCAGAGCCCCTACGGTCCAGGCAGCCTCAAGAGTTCTCGTAAGTGCTCCATTCTGTACTCTGTTCAAACTTTGGAAAAGGGTAGAATAGAGAGGAAAAGATGTATGGAAACTTTTTTTTTTTTTTTTTAATTTTTAATTTTGCATGTAAGACCATGGTTTGGGGTAAAAGTCAAAGAAGTCTGACAATTGGTCAATCTAGATGGTCAAAAAAGTAATAGTAAGTGTTGGACTGACTCAAAATTCTACATTTTTTTTTGTTGGGGTTTTTCCCAGAATGCCCTTCACAGTGCTCGAGAAGATGCAGCCAGACACAGTATCACAAACCATGCATGTTCTTCTGTCAGAAATGTTGCAAGAAGTGTTTGTGCGTTCCTCCGGGTTTCTATGGTAATAAAGCCGTCTGCCCTTGCTACAACAACTGGAAGACCAAGGAAGGAGGACCCAAGTGCCCTTAAATCTATAATAATATATTTTTAATTTCTTCCTAGCTACTACTTCGGTCACCATTTGCTGCTATTATTAACACCAGCACAGTTATATTTTACTTGGCAAAGAAAAAAGGACAGTGATTCCGTCCTGTCTTTGTAATTGTCGGTTTATAGTTGGTCTCAATTTATTAGCTGACCAATCCTACTATATTAGTGAATGAATGATCTATAATATATTTTCTTATTATAATAATTAATTTAAATTACAGTTATTGGGTTTAACTCTAGCGGGACGGGTCGGTTATATCCAAAGCTATATGGGCCAAAAAACGTCTACAATTGGATTGGACTACGAGTGCATGTGAATAATTCGTGTGGTCCAAAAATGGGGTATACATTATACTAGCTGAACACGAAACATATTTCCAACTGTTTGGCCAAAAACATATTTCCAATATGGCAAGCTGAACACGACAACTAAGGATAGCAAGCAAGTCATAACCCATTCTTGCCAGAATTTACTCCATAGCTAGATTGCCCTCACCGAGACCAATCTAGCTGCCCTCAATAGCATTTTCCCCTTCCAGCCCTGTAGTTTCCGTTGCACATTATCCACCACATGTTGAAACTGTTGGATTTTCCCACATTCATTTTCCTTCCCGAAGTTTGGCAAAACTGCCTTAATACCTCTTCCATGATGTGCACTTGTTTCCTTGATGCAGCCCCAAACAACAATATGAGATGAGATAAAGCTGGTCCTTGTGGTGATGTCTTGCATGGTTTCCAATTCCCCTCACGTACTGCCTTCCTAATCTCGTGTCCCAACGTCTCCATGCACAATACAAGTAGTTTTTGTTGCAAAATAAAATTCAATTCTAAGACTTAAAGTTTATTCAAAATTATTCATTAATCTCAATACCAATATCTCTGATCAACTGAATCAAACAATGGAATCTCATGCTAGAACAGAGAATTTTTATGGGAAAGTATTGCTACAGTGTGTGCATATGTTTGTCATCAACGTTTGGATAATCTGCAATTGTGGTGCGGTAATTGCCTTAGTTTCAATCCACAATGGGGATTTTGTATTACTAATTTTTCTTATCATACAAATAATTCTAATGAGAGGAGAATAACAGAAGAGAATCAAAATCGTCATGTCCCACAAAGAATAGATGAGATAGAAAACAGTGACGGCAATAATGATTAACAACAAAAGGAAAATTCGATAAATTCTCAATTATCTAAAAATGAGAATAACTTGGAAGAAGAAGGAGACAATCATGACATAATTTGGAAATATCTAAGCACAAAATATTGTAGTAAATGCGAAAAAGATGAAATTTGTGTTATTTGTCAACAAGAGTTTGAAGAAAAAAATATTTTCAAACAATTTGATTGCGTACATGATTATCACTATAAGTGTATAAGAAGATGATTATTGATTAAAAACTCTTGTTATTTCGTCAAATTTTCAATAAAATTTAATTTTGTATAGAAATGTAAAAATCAAAAGATCCTAAGATGAGAATTGTGCTAGAATCACATACATATATATATATATATATATATATATATATATATAAAGAAACTTAAAAGATAAAAGGAGGAGAGGTGTACAAAGATTGAAGCAAGGAACTTCTTATTTCTTCAAAATCTTGTAGATGTTGTGATCTACTTATTCAACACATCAAACTAATCCAATAAGGAAAATCAACAAATATGAAGTCCTTATGGGTTGAGGCACCTTCAATTTATGGGTTGGAGGACGTGTTAAATATCTTCAGATTTTATAATTAAGATTATGAACTTGTAATTTATCGTAATTTTACTTCAAAATTTTCTTGAAAACACCTAATTCAAAGAATTAATAAATTCAAATAAAAAATGATTAAAATTTATCAAATTAATCGAGAATTAAGCACAACAATAACTAACATGGAAAATCGAAAACTAAAAATCAAACATTAAAATATTCTTGAAATCATTTATATCAATAGCGACAAAAATTTTAAATTCTCAACTTTCTCAAACTCTCCAAATTACTCCAAATCATTTATATCAACTTTCTCGGTGATTCAATATTTCTATAAAAATTTATTGAATATTTAAATATTTAAATTATAATTTTCTTTTATTATTTTATAAATTTGAAGTTTTGAAAAAAATATATTTAATATTCAAATTCAAATTTAACATTTTTTTAAACCTAAATGACCGAACTCAAACTCGAACTCGAACATTAAAAAAATATAACCGAATAAACTCAAAAAAATATTTTTGTTCGAAATACTAAACAACCTCGAGTAATAAATAAACAAATTCAAAACATTCACTATTTGGTTCGATTCGACTCGACTCGTTTACGACTATAAAATTCAGTAATAAACCAATTTACTATGATTAATAGTTATAAATAGGAGTTTGCAATTGACAGAAATATCCGAATGAGATTCATCCTTAAAATACAAAGCTTATTATTTTTCTTTTTTGTGTAATAAGATATATTATATATGTAAAACCAAGGTATCCGGTTTGGGTTTGTTATTTAAAGGCCCACCTTATTATACCAATATTTGGATACCAGTTTCAGATGTCGTAGTGAATTTAGGTTAAGGGTCCATATTGCTTTAGCAGCCCAGAATTGGAGCCCATATATTTTCTTTAATTTGAAAGTCACCTTCTTCAGAAAATGGAGTGAAATTCCCGCCCAAATATTTCCATCCGTCGTTTAATTTGCATTTCCAATATAATTTTCCATTACAACTGGATGGAGATGGAAGAAGAGATGAACTCCCCGGTCATCGACGGCGATGTCAAGGCCTCCAATCCCGAGTCAACTCCGACTAGGGCTCCCAGGCTCTTCATTAAAGAAATGGTCATGAGAAACTTCAAATCCTACGCCGGCGAACAGCGCGTTGGCCCTTTCCACAAGGTTAGGGTTCTTCTGCAGTTCTTTTTTTCCTTTTCACTTTATTTAGATTGGTTTCAAAAGTCAGTGGTTTCTTATTAAGCTATATAATTGTTCGGTCGCCAGAGTTTCTCTGCTGTTGTTGGTCCTAATGGTAGTGGAAAGAGCAATGTCATTGATGCTATGCTCTTCGTATTCGGAAAGCGAGCCAAACAGGTGAGTATACTGAAATTTATTTTAAAAATTTTCATATTTATTTCAAGCAGTACCATAATTTCAGCAATAACACCTTATATTTTCGTGTTGGATTTGTTTACAACGCAGATGCGTCTTAATAAAGTCTCTGAGCTCATTCACAATTCTACTAACCATCAGAATTTGGACAGTGCAGGCGTGTCCGTACATTTTCAGGAGATCATTGATATGGTACTTGAACACATCAATTCTATATATAAATAAGAAAATTTTCATTTTAGATTGCATTTGGAGTGTGGGAAATCTTAAAATATTATATACATGTATCTGCATATTATAGGATGATGGGACATATGATGTTGTTCCCGGAAGCGATTTTGTTATTACTCGTGTTGCTTTTCGAGACAACTCCTCCAAGTATTATATAAATGACAGAGCAAGCAACTTTACGGAAGTGACAAAGAAATTGAAAGGGAAAGGAGTGGACTTGGACAATAATCGGTTTTTGATACTTCAGGTTTGGATATTTAAACATTTCTTGTAATCAAATCAACGAATTTTGGAATGGCTTAAAGTTACTTTGTTCAAGAGTTTTCTCAGGGTGAGGTTGAGCAGATTTCAATGATGAAGCCAAAGGCACAGGGACCCCATGATGAAGGTTTTCTTGAATATCTTGAGGACATAATTGGAACCATCAAATATGTTGAGAAAATTGATGAATCGTTTAAAGAGTAAGTTTTGGATTTTATGAATACTAGACAGCATCTGTTCTTTGGGGGTTAGGGTAAACAAAAATCTTCATCCAAGTAATTTCAGGACAGCAGTTAATCTAAAATTTGGTTATACTCTTGACGGGATGTTCAAGTGTTGATGTTTTCTTGAAAGGTTCAGTTGAGTGAAGCTATAGCATTTCAAAAATCTACACTGAAGTATAAGTTAAAATTTGCATCTTTCTTAAATGAAGATAGCTTTGCACACTACACCTATTCTGTATTTCTGGGCCCCTTAGCTGAAAAACCCTTAATTTGCTTCACTATTCTCACATGCATTGCCTTAGAATTATGTAAGTATATATGTTTTACATTGTTTTAGGATGGAAGCTCTCAATGAAAAGAGATCTGGCGTGGTTCAAATGGTGAAGTTAGCTGAAAAAGAAAAAGACAGCTTGGAGGTATATTCTGGAACGAGCCTTGTTTGTTTGCTTGAATAATACTTAACGTGTATTGTATATTATCTCAGGATGTAAAGAATGAAGCAGAAGCTTACATGCTCAAGGAATTATCACTACTCAAATGGCAAGAGAAAGCCACAAAATTTGCTTCTGAAGATAATGCTGCCAAAAGTTTGGAATTGCAGACGAATGTTTCCAACCTAGAAGAAAATCTAAAAATTGAAAGGTAATCCTTCCCAGACAACCTTTACTAGTATACATTGTTCTTGCAATAAATGCTATTCTTGATAATAGAATTACTTCCATTTGTCAGGGAGAAAATTCAAGGGCACAACAAAAAATTGAAGGAACTAGAGGCTCTGCATTTGAAGTACATTAAAAAGCAGGAGGTCTGCATCATGTCTTTCTAATTCTTTGTCTTCCAATGATTAAGTTGGTACTGAGTTTTAGTATGGACATGGAACCCTATGAGCTCTGTAGTTTCTCACAACATTTAATCCTATCTCTACATATATTTGCATTCCTTTTACCTAGCATATCCATTTAAATTGCACCCTCGCAAATAAAAGTTCACATCTGAATTTTTTGGCATTTTAGGAGCTTGATAATGGACTCAGGACTTGCAAGGACGAGTTCAAGGAATTTGAAAGGCAGGATGTGAAATTTCGTGAAGATTTAAAGCATTTGAAGCAGAAGATCAAGAAGCTAGATGATAAAGTTGAAAAGGTAGATTTGAAATATAGTACCCTATAAGTATGAGTAAAAGTGAGTTTTTCTTATCTGTCAATTGTCTTTCTTTCACAGGATTCCAAAAAAATAACTGATTTCACAAAGGAGTGTGAGGAGTCAACGAATCTGATACCGAAACTGGAGGAAGATATACCAAAATTGCAGAAAACTTTGTTGGAGGAAGAAAGAATTTTAGATGAAATTAAGGAGAACTCTAAGGGTAAGATGCCCTTCTTTGTATTAAATCTTTGTTGAAGCATGGCAAACACACCACTTTCAACTTATGTGCTTCTAAACTATGATAGATGCTGTGACTCTTTCATTTTATTTTATTGATGGGGTTCTAATTTATTTATGACATAAGCAATTCTTCCTAAGCATTTCCTTGCGCTAACTCTTTTATGTAACTTGATTATCATACAGTTGAAACTGAGGTTTTCTGCAAGGAACTTGCTCAAGTTCGTTCTGAACTAGAGCCTTGGGAAAAGGAATTGATTGAGCACAAGGGAAAGCTTGATGTTGCATGTATGGAAAGCAAACTTCTGAGGGAGAAGGTGAGGGCCAATAAAGGTTCAAATGATTTAGCCTATTTAGGCTAGGATTTATTTTAATTTAGTGGAAGAAAATGTCTGTATAATTTCTGAACAGTCAGTCACATGGCTCTAGTTACTGCCTGTAAACATAGCATACTGCAAATCAAGATATATTTTAAAATTTACGTTGAATTTTATACAAATTCAATAGATACTTTCCTGAAAATTGGTCTCTTGTGCGTATTGATGCTTACTGTACAATAGTGATTTAAGAATTTATTCTTATCTTAGATGGACTACTTTGAGAACGGAAGTAATTGTCATGACAATTAGTGCCAAAGCATCAAAGTGGCAGTTAAACGATATAAAAGGGCTCTTCAACTATTTTGGACACTCTTCTTAACTAAAGATTTAATAGCATTAGAAATATTAGTTATTCTTGTCATACCCCTTGGTTTGGTAACTTATAAAGTGGTTTTATCAAATGACTTATAGTTCTAATTTTCAATTTGGTTGGCTGAAGAAACTTTTTAGCTTTAGTGCATAAGCTGTTTTCCTATTCCAATTTCACTAGAACTGTTGTCCAATTGTTATTCAATTGCCTTGAATTTGACCTTTTACTGCTTCAGCATGAGGCTGGCCGGGCTGCTTATGGAGATGCTCAAGAGCAGATAAAAGATATAACAAGGAGAATTGAGGCTAAGACATCAGGCATAAGCAAAATTCAAAGTGAAATGGAGAAGAAAAAGATTGAAGCATCTGAAGCTCGTGAAGTTGAACAAGTATGCTGTTTCCATTACTGATTTCTGTTCTACCTTTGAATTTATTTGGATGGTTCAAAGTGATAAGTTGTTTGAGCACTGCAGAAATGCATTGAAGAACAAGAGAGATTAATTCCACTCGAACAGGCTGCAAGACAAAAGGTCACTGAACTTGCCTCCATTATAGATTCTGAAAGAAGTCAAGGATCTGTTTTAAAAGCAATACTGCAGGCTAAGGAATCAAACACAATACCAGGAATTTGTGGTCGAATGGGTGATTTGGGTGCAATTGATGGTAGGCTCCTTGGGTTCTGGTCGGTTTTTTGTATTCTTGATTTTTTTTATCTTGTGATATGAACAAGATATCTTCCATAAGTCAAGTACTCCTACATATGCTATGGTTATGACATCAACGGATTTGTGAAAGAAACTAAAAGGGACATCTGATGTTTGAAGGGCTAAATGAAGGATCAGTACTCTTCCTGACCTTTTTGCTACTCTAGCTTTTGAAAAATCAATTACTTGGCTAAAATAATGTCCATTTCCCCTCTTCATTTGAATATCTATATGTTGGGTCAATGATTCCTTTCCACATATCTAACAATGCTTTTGTTTCTTGCCTTTTTTTTTTTTTTTTGGTTAATTTTTTTTTTATTGGAAACTTGCAGCAAAGTATGATGTTGCAATGTCCACAGCTTGTCATGAACTTGACTATATTGTTGTGGAAACAACTACAACTGCACAATCATGTGTGGAGCTACTTCGTCACAAAGACCTTGGTGTTGCAACTTTCATGATTTTGGTATATTTATCTACTTCAAACTACCTAATTTTGACTGTGAACTTATTTCTTGTTCTTCATAGTTTCTTCTTTAATTTGCATATCTGCTTTGCATTTTAATCCTCCATAGAAATTACTCTCATTCTTTTCATTTTTCCAATTTTGTGGTCCCTTTTGTAAGGATATCCCGCAATTTTCCCCTACTTAAATTGTTTATTTATTTTTTGTTGTTGTTGTTGATAATTGCATAGCAGTTGACATTTTCAGTTTCATTTCATACATAACATGACTTTAGCTTACCATAACTTTGGAAGCAAGCTATGCAAGTTCATAAAAATCTCTTGAAGAATACGACCATTATTTATGAACTTATCACTTATTTTTGCCACTCATACAGGAGAAACAAGCTCACCTTTTGCCGAGGTTGAAACAGGCAGTAAACACACCTGAAGGAGTTCCGCGACTGTTTGATTTGATTAAGGTTCAGGATGAAAGAATGAAACCTGCATTTTTTGCAGCATTAGGAAATACGGTTGTTGCTAAAGATATTGATCAGGTACTTGAGAAATTCTTTACGAATAGAAAATCTTTTGATTCATATTATGGAAGAAAGTTCATGTTTTCTGCTCTATTTTGATCTTTTGGAGCAATTTACATTCATGTTTGACTCTAAGAGTCTACTGGAAACTTTTAGGCGACACGGATTGCATATGGAGGAAGCAAAGAGTTTAGACGTGTTGTATCTCTTGATGGAGCTCTATTTGAAAAGTCAGGCACTATGAGTGGTGGTGGGGGTAAACCGCGTGGTGGTAAAATGGGTACATCCATTCGAGCTACCAGTGTTCCAGCAGAAGTTATTGGTGAGGCTGAAATTGAGCTCTCTAGGTTGGTTGAGAGCCTGAAAAATATAAGGCAGAGAGCTGCAGAAGCTGGGAAACAATATTTAGCAGTAGAGAAATCAATTCCAAATTTGGAAATGGATTTAGCCAAAAGTCAAAAGGAGGTGGCAATCTTCTCAATCTTGCATCTTCGTTTAAGTTGTGTAGAATTTTCTTCCACTGATATGTTACATCTTTTAATTTTCATGATAGATTGATAGCTTGAAATCACAACACAGTGATTTGGAAAAACAGCTCTATTCTTTGAAAGTGGCCTCGGAGCCAAAGAAAGATGAGGTTGATAAACTCCAGGAACTCAAGGAAATTATAGCTGTTGAAGAAAAAGAAATAGAGAAGCTCACAAATGGTTCCAAAAAGCTGAAGGAGAAGGTATTGGATTCTTTTCTTTCTATTATTTTTATAGAAAATCAAATTGTGATTCCCCATCCCCTTCCTGGGTTTATTCTTTGCCTTTATTTATTTAGTAATTTTTCCTGTGGATGTTTCAATATTGCCTGTAAATGTTCAGGCACTGGAGCTTCAAACAAAGATAGAGAATGCTGGGGGTGAAAGGCTGAGAATCCAGAAGGCAAAATGTGACAAAATCCAGTCTGTAAGTTGATATAAGAGCTTAATTGGACATTGGAATCACGAAGCCAGCTTATGCAATAACTCAAGCTCCTTTTTTGACAGGACATTGATAAAAGTAGTACAGAGGTCAACCGACGCAAAGTCCAAATTGAAACAGGTGAAAAAATGATTAAGAAATTGTCAAAAGGGATTGAAGAATCAAAAAAAGAAAGAGAACGGCTTCTTGCAGAAAAAGAGTCTTTGCTTGCTACCTTCAAAGACATTGAACAAAAGGCATTTACAGTTCAGGAGAACTATAAAAAAATTCAGGAGGTAGTATACATGGTTTCTTGATTTGTTTTTTTTAAACATATTCTATTACCTCTCTTTGTTGCACAAAGACTCACTAAATTGCTGTATTTTCTATTTTGGTGACACAGCTAATTGATCAACACAGGGATGTGTTGCACGAAGCAAAATCTGACCATGAGGAAGTAAAAAAAACTGTTGATGAGTTGAGGGCATCAGAGGTTTGTGCTGCTAGATTCCTAGTTTGTTGCCCAGTGTGCCTGTTTGTTGAATTCAGCAGTCTTGCAGGTTGATGCTGAGTACAAGCTGCAAGATATGAAGAAGAGCCAGAAGGAATTGGAAATAAAGGGTAAAGGATACAAGAAGAGAATGGATGATTTGCGTGTTTCTCTTTCGAAGCATATGGAACAGTAAGCCCTTGAGACTTCTAATAGTATTGCTCACTCGTGCCATTCCTTTTTGTCTGTTATTCTTTGTGAATGCTATAAGTACACAGGATATAACATTAGGTTGACCATTTATGGATGTGAAGATCTCATCTACTTCTGTATTTGGCCAGAATTCAGAAAGATTTGGTGGATGAAGAAAAGCTTCAAGCAGTCTTATCAGATAAAGGTCTGGATGATGAGGCCTGTGATCTTAGTCGATCTCTTGAGATGGTGGCCATTCTTGAAGCTCAATTGAAAGAAATGAACCCAAATCTTGATTCAATCTCAGAGTATGAATCCTGCATTTAAGTGGTTGGATCTCTGAATAGATTTCATTTGATAATTTTTAAGAGAAATTCAACATTCTGACCAGGTATAGGAATAAAGTACAATTGTACAATGAACGAGTTGAAGATCTTAATTCAGTTACCCAACAACGGGATGAGATAAGAAAGCAATATGATGAATGGAGGAAGAGAAGGTTAGTCTTTCTTTTACATTTTCCTGTTTTATTTGAATAGTACATCTTTTCTGTGCTTGGCAACTCTCTGATATCATTTTTACACTTGTTTCAGGTTAGATGAGTTCCTTGCAGGTTTCAACACAATATCATTGAAATTAAAAGAAATGTATCAGGTCTGTCCTGTTTCTCAGTCTCTCTTAGCTGTAATATTACCAATATTTGCCTGGTTTTCTCTAATGGGATGAGAATCTTTATTGTTACAATACTGCTTGATTCACAAGATGTTTTAATTTCAAAATTAATGGTCATAGTTGTAAAATCTATGCAGTATTACTGTGCTTTTACAATATTGTCATTTAAAAAGGTGAATTTCCTTGTTTCTGCTTAGATTTTCATGAATTGGTCAGTCTGATTGTTTTACAGATGATAACACTTGGAGGTGATGCGGAACTCGAGTTAGTTGACTCTTTGGACCCTTTTTCTGAAGGTGTTGTTTTTAGTGTGAGACCACCTAAAAAGAGCTGGAAGAATATTGCAAACTTGTCAGGCGGAGAAAAGGTAATGAATGTGAACAGTTCTTATTGCTTATCTAAGTTTTACATGACCATATTATCTGCAATAATCTTTTAAAATGTGTAGGATATATATCCTTGTTATCTAAAACTGGTAAAGTTCTTTTTAATTTTCAGACTCTAAGTTCATTGGCTCTTGTTTTTGCGCTTCATCACTATAAGCCAACTCCACTTTACGTTATGGATGAAATTGATGCTGCCTTGGGTATGTATACAGAAGAATCTAGTGGATAAGTTCTTGTGCACTTGAATTCCTTCTTTAACCCCATTCTCCATCTCTTGTTTCATTCATGTCACAGATTTTAAGAACGTGTCAATTGTGGGACATTATGTGAAAGACCGCACAAAGGATGCCCAATTCATAATTATAAGGTAAACTTCATTAGTCTTGTAAACTACGATAAGTTTAAGAGGACACGTACGCTAATTTTTTTTCTCACTTTATATTTGCAGTCTTAGAAACAACATGTTTGAGTTGGCTGACAGACTTGTCGGTATTTATAAAACGGATAACTGCACAAAAAGTATTACGATCAATCCAGGGAGTTTCGCAGTGTGTGGGAAGGCTGCCTGATGATTTTGCTTCACGAACAGCCTTGTTCCTTGTGCGTATTCTCTTCTCTTGCCCTAGGATGTTGTAGAAGGCATTAGGTGCTTTGTAGTTTGTGTGTGTGTACATATATATTATATGTTGTCATATTGGTTATTATTTGCCCGTATAATTTATTCTGCATTTTCAACTGTCCCAAGGATACCTCACTCAAAATTGTGGAAATGTAAAATCCCTGCTATTATTTGTTGGTAAGATCCTTGCTGAGGGATTTAATTTTGAGTGTGTAACTAATTGCCCAACTTATATATATTAACGGTTAAAAATGAAAAAGAAAATAAGTAAATAAATATGTAGTTTCATTGTAAATTAAATTAATGATAAAGTATAAAATTAAATAATTAAATATTATTACTTGTGATAAAATATTATGAGTTGGTATAGTAAAAATATATTTTGGATGATTTATAATAACATATTTATATTTATGAATAATTATAATTAAATTTTTTTCTGTAAATAGAAAGTATAATAAACTTTTTGTTTAAGGTATGAAGTGTCTTTTGCATACATGAATTTTTGTTATTAAATTTTAAAAAGCTGTATATATGAGATAGAATTTCTATTCTCAAATCTGCATACATGAGTCATGTAAGAATTGAACTTGATAAATAGGATTGAACTTCTATTCTTAAATCTGCATACATGATTCATGTAAGAATTAAACTTTGATAAAGAAAATTTCTTATTAATTTACCTCCGACTTAGCCCTTGGTTAAGTATAATTAATTAATTTATATTTTCTCTATTAAAAATACCCTTACAATATAGGCAGACCCACTTGTTAAAATAATATATTAACGGGCTCTCCAAATTACTTTCCCATTCTCATCTTTTTTAGGAAAAGAAAAGAAAAGAAAACTTTCTCGTGAGCCCCATTATACCTATCTGTCATTATTATAAGAAAATGTGGCAAAAAGTTAAATTCACTGGAATCTAAAGATCCCATAAAAAGTCCATTCCTTTTTTCACACTAATAAAAAAAAAATTTATAATAAAAATCAATTAAGATATCCAAATTACCTTTTTGTCAGAAATTAACAGTAATAGTAACTTTCATAGCACAGTAATCAGACGTAATCATCAATTATTATTTATAATTTTATAAATTATTAAAATTTTAAACCAAAATTTTTAATCAAAATATATAGATGTTTAGAAGTATGAATAATTTAAAATATTAAGAACCTATTCTATTATTTCCTTTTTTTTTTTTTTTTTAAATAATAAATTAAAATTTATAATTAAAAGAAGAAAAAAGTAGGCAGGCTATTGGGAGGAAGGAGTCGGGAGATATTTTATGAACATGATTTGAAGTTTCTGGTTAGAAATGTGAGTTTGTAAATTGATCATCCCATCTTCAAGTAACTCTTTCTTCTTAACAGAGACAGAGGGTTCCATAATTTGGAGAAATAATTATTTTTTTGTCTTCTTCATGTCTTTCATACCCTTTCCTTTTCAAACGTCCAATTCCCAACATCATCAATCTTCCCAGGTTAAACCCATCTTACTTCTTGATTCCATGCCCTAGACCCAAGAACTTAAAACTCAAGTTCATAATAAAAAATAAAAAAAAAAAGAAAGAAGGGAAAAATAACTTCAATGGCGTCAATGGGATCCTTCCCTTTTGTAATCGACACTTCTATGGACAGTCCAGTGCTAACTAATATTGGGAATTCTATTCGACCCAAGTTTCCTCTGTCAGCCTGGAGGCCAATAAGATTTCCTAGTAATTCGACACCAAGAAGTGCAAGAATTTTAGTTGAAGATACTGGAAAACTTTCTTTTTGTTGTGGTTGTAGAAGACATAAACATTGGGTGCTTAATTGCACTAGCACAGGTTTTGGGGATGAACAGAGTGGACAGGAGACGGACGATTCTTTGCAGGCAACTATACGGAAGAGCAAAAAGGTTCTAGCTATGCAGAAAGATCTACTTAATCAGGTTCTTTTATCATTACTTTATTTTACCTTTTTTGTTGTCTTTATGCATATTGTTTAGGATGGCAGCTGCTATAGAATTTTGATTGTGAAATATACTTGTACATTCATTTGGTTGTTCTGCTATCTCTAAAGTAAAAGCACAATTTTGTCAAGGAAAATCTATTTTATAATCGACTCCCACATTATTTTATCTGGATAGATCTTTCTAATATATTCTGTTTTTCAAACCTGATTTTGTGTCCCATTCCTGGTTTCTATTCGATCATCTATAATAATGTATTTGGGGCTCATTCCGGAAGCCTCATTATCCATTATTGTGTAATCACCCAAATAGTCACTCATTTGGTCCCCTAATTATTCAGGATAATGGTTCTGTTTTGTTTGCCAATGTTGATCATCTCAAGGCTTTTCCTTGAGCTTGCTTAGTCATAATGACATCATTGAGTTTTATGCTTTACAACAGATAGCTGAAAGAAAAAAATTAGTTTCATCAATAAAAACTAGCATTGTTGACCAGGAGAGCAATGACGCGACCGTGACCCTGGATACTACCTCAATTGATGGAGGTGACCATGATGAAGATCACACTGATATTTCATCTAGCAGTAGTCCATCTGTTGTACATGAGTTAAACGAAAACCATCCACGTGCAGATAAAGAGCTAAGGCACATGCAACCTTCTTCTAGCGGAAGTTCCCCTACACAGTTTAAGAAATTTACTAAAGAGAAAATTCAATCTAATAAAGAAGAGGCTTCAAAGAGAATTCAAGCTTCCAGTACACCCATTCAACAGAAAACTTCAAATTTAGATTCAACCAGTCATTTGCAAAAAATGTCCTTGGAGAAAGTAACTTTCAATTCCAAGATTTCTTCAGATGGAGATAAAGTCAATCAGTCACAAGATAGTATAGAGACTAGCCCTTCTAAAGTGCCAGCATCTCTCCCAAAACCCACTCCGGTTTTGCCCTTGGAAGATGAGAAGTATGAAGATTATGGAAAGTCAAGTCCAGAAAAGATGAAGATTGATAATGTAGATCTAAAAAGTGAAGATGTGAAACCTCCTCCATTAGCTGGAGTCAATGTCATGAACATAATATTGGTTGCTGCAGAATGTGCTCCATGGTCCAAAACAGGTATTTGTTTAATTGGAATTAAGTGTTTATAGTGCTCGCCTATGGAAAAAAGGAAGATCATCACCATCTTGCTTCTTGATATTTCTCTTTCCTAATAGTCGTCTGAAGTTTTCTATTTTCATTGAATTAGGAGAAACTTTAGTTATTAATCACCCTCATAATCTTTTCTTCAGAACCTTTCTATTACACTGGCTTACAAGAAAAATTTAACTCACTCAAGAAGCTCCTTGTTTTCCGTTCTATAGCCCAAAGCTACCCTCATATATTTGTTATACTCTAGTGTTCTGCCAAGATATTCATTTGGGTTCAACTGCATTATCTTCTAAGATCCTCTCAGAACCTTAAAACCAACACATTTCAATATTTATGGTCGAAAAGGACATGAAACATTGGGGAGTAGGGGATTCGAAAATCAAATTCAAATTTCAAGTACAAATGTGACCATTGAAGAGCTACTATTTGTGTTATACTTCTTCCCGGAGCTATAAATTTAATGGTATTTTGTTATATAAGACTTTTAGGTTTAGAAGGCATAAGACGATAATTGATGTTGAATATATATTTTTTTGTTTCCAAATTCGGGTTTTAAACAAGAGATATTATGGGGTAAACTGAAGGGGATATACACATAATAACTTGCACTTAAAGTTTATTTCACTTCCTTATTACTGATATTGCTTTGTACCTATATGATATATCTATGTGTTTTATTAGTCCAGAGAAATCCATATTTTCAGAATTCAAAAAATATAAATTAGTGAATTGGAATTCTTCTTGATAAAGTAAACCGATATCTTTACCAAAAGAACAAGGAAATAAGGAAAAAAAAAAAAAACTACCTAATTAATAATCTTATAATTCCCTAGTTTTCTGCAGCTTGATGAGTTCAGTGAAGGACAAAATACCATGCTTGTAACTAGAAGGTGGATAAACCTATGTTACTCTTTTTCCAAAGAAAGATATAGTAAGAAAATGAAAGCTTGTGTGTACAGATGTCTGCTTTTATCTGTTTTCTGCTGCATGTGAAGACTAATTTAGAAGGAATTTACCTAGGTGGGCTTGGAGATGTTGCTGGAGCTTTACCCAAGGCTTTGGCTCGGCGTGGTCACAGGGTTATGGTAAGGTTTAGCAACTTATGTACTGAAACATATTTTCCAAACAAACTGTTAACTCCAGTTTTCAGGATCAGATTGGAGCATTTCTGCTATAATCCTTTCTTTCTTTTGTATTAATGTTGCTGTTCTAGCATTAAATCCCTATTACTAATATACCTGAGGAATTGCATACTATTCACATTGTGACCTTAATATTCCATAAGTGGAACTCATTTTGATTTGTCAAAATTTCCAAGTTTTTTGCAATTGTGATTTCATATTCACATAGTTATTTAGTTCTTCTATCGAATCACAGTGCATGACTGGATTTTCTTTTTTTGTGGGGTGTATTTGCATTAGTTGTAATTGATTTGTTCAAGTAGAGTAATTTTTACTTTTGAAATTTTCAGGTTGTTGCTCCTCGTTATGGTAATTACTCTGAACCTCAGGATACTGGGGTCAGGAGAAGGTATAAAGTAGATGGTCAGGTAATAGATCTCAATTATGTCAATCTTACTTTGTGTATGACTTCATTTCTTGTGTTTCTTCAGTTAATAATGACTCCAACTTTGCAGGATATGGAGGTGAACTACTTCCATGCTTACATTGATGGTGTAGATTTTGTTTTCATTGATACTCCTATGTTTCGGCACATAGAAAACAATATATACGGTGGTAATCATGTGGTAGGTGATCTTTCTTTTGAAGCTTGGTGAATTTAATTCTCATTCTTTTTATCTTTAAGAATTTACTATTTTACCCAAAGTGGTATAATAAGTGGATAAAATTATTAGGTAAAAAAGATTAAAAGATTGAGGTATGACAATCTCTCTTTTTTCTTTCTTTTTTTTTTTTTTTCCTTCTGTTTTTATCATTAATTCTCGCTTTTCCTCCAAATTTGGTTCTTATTGGCGGATTGCTACTTTGGAATATGCTTGACAACTATCCCTTCCTTCTATTGTTTCTATTAACTATCTGTAGTATAATGAGCACTAGTTAGAGGATGCTGCTTCCTTTATAAAACTCCTGCTGAGTGTTGAAATTAGCTTGTGTAGACCTCTGATCTTCTTTTAACTCTCTGCTCCAAGAATATTGATTATTTTCCTTCTGGTGTTTCTTGTGTCAGGATATTTTGAAACGCATGATTCTATTCTGCAAAGCTGCTGTCGAGGTATGGCTTGATGAAACTTAAAATTAGCACAATTTTTGTAGTTTATCACAGATCTTATCTGCTGCTTTGATACTCATGAATCCTTCTTATTCATTGAGAAACTGAAAATTTTGCATGCCTATGGCTACAGCTTACCTTTATTGAATTTAAATCTATTTTGATTACTATGGCTGTACATAAAATCTTTTTAAACTAAAATAGTTAATGTTGTTCTCTAATTTAATATAATACTTCAACTGATGGCTGTAGATATCAAACTTAAGCATTGAGATGCTAATTGTTAAACTTCACCAGAGAGATTTCTGTCACATTACATTAAGTTGGTAGATATCAAACTTAAAGAAACTAACATGTAACTTTATTCAGACATCAAAATAAAGCCGCCAAAAATTTCATCATGTTACTTTTATTTTCTTCTATCCGTTTTCCTTGTTCTTCAACCCCCAATCCCTACAACTACCTTCATCCTAATGTATTCTTCTCCAATTCTAACATTTTTTTCTCCAGGTCCCTTGGTATGTTCCATGTGGTGGGGTATGCTATGGTGATGGAAATCTTGTCTTTGTAGCAAATGACTGGCATACAGCGCTGCTGCCTGTGTATTTGAAGGCTTATTATCAAGATCATGGACTAATGAAGTATGCAAGATCTGTTCTTGTGATCCATAACATGGCACATCAGGTTTGTACCTATAGATCCTCTCCTGATCTAGTCATGATATCAGCATCACATTGAAGGTTTTTCATTTAATTTATATTGAATTTATGCATCCGGCAGTTAATGTCTCTTCCTTTTAGTTTTCTCAGCCACGCCTGCTCGTATCTAATTCACATTCTCATGTCTATTTCTATTTATTTTCTCATGCTGTCACACAGGGTCGAGGTCCTGTGGATGGCTTTCGCTATGCAGACCTTCCACCCCATTGCTTGGACTTTTTCAAGTTGTATGATCCAATGGGAGGTGAGCACTTAAATATATTTGCCGCAGGTATAAAAACAGCTGATCGGGTTGTAACAGTAAGCTGTGGATATGCATGGGAGATTAAAACTCAAGAAGGTGGCTGGGGCCTGCATGGTATAATCAATGAGAATGACTGGAAATTAAGGGGCATTGTGAATGGTATTGATACAAAGGAATGGAATCCCAAGCTGGATGTTCACCTTCATTCTGATGGATACACTAATTACTCCCTGGAAATTCTGCAGACTGGGAAACCACAGTGCAAAGCTGCACTACAGAAGGAGCTTGGCTTACCAGTTCGTGCTGATGTACCATTAATTGGTTTCATTGGAAGGCTTGATCACCAGAAAGGTGTTGATCTCATAGCTGAAGCACTGCCTTGGATGATGGGGCAGGATGTGCAACTGGTCATGTTAGGTACAGGAAGGCCTGACCTTGAACAGATGCTCAGGCAATTTGAGAGTCAGAACCATGACAAAGTTAGAGGATGGGTTGGCTTCTCTGTAAAGACAGCTCACCGGATAACAGCCGGTGCAGACATTCTGCTAATGCCATCTAGATTTGAGCCTTGTGGACTCAATCAGCTGTATGCCATGGTCTACGGGACTATTCCAGTGGTTCATGCTGTAGGTGGACTGAGAGATACCGTGCAACCTTTTAATCCATTTGAAGAGACCGGAGTCGGTTGGACATTTGATAGTGCTGAGTCAAGTAAGTTAATCCATGCATTAGGAAACTGCTTGCTAACTTATCATGAGTACAAGAATAGCTGGGAGGGAATTCAAAGACGCTGTATGATGCAAGACCTAAGTTGGGATAATGCTGCTCAGAATTATGAGGAAGTCCTTGTTGCTGCCAAGTATCAGTGGTAATAATGATTTGATTAAAACTCAGGTCTTACGAGACTATATTTTGAACTCTGCTAACACACCTTTTTCCGTTTTCTTTCTTTTGGTGAGGGGTGGGTGGTGTTGATGTTCAAAAGAAATATCATTTTATGGGCTTCATGCACCTGGCTCTCAGTTACGCATAATGTCTTTTTTTTTTTTCTTTTTTTCTTTATTGACTGTACAGCAAGTTTTAAGTGTTGTTCTCTATGAGATATCTTCCAGAATCAATATGTTTTGCATCTCTATTATGACAAATATATATCTTCAGATTTACATATCACACTCAAATGTCTACAAGGAATTTATGAAACCACGTATTGGTTAGTTCTTAGTAAGTATTGTTCAGGAGACCCTCCTTTCCCCACTAAATTGCAAACAAGGACGACCAGAGAGAAGTCCCGCAAAACCTTTGGATAGGCAGCCTTCAACAGAACACGGTGACTTAGAACAACCAAATGAGCTATTATGCTTAAACATTTCTGTGCAATCAACAGCTGCACCCACAGAGGCATTCTCCTCATAGTGAACTGCAGCATGAGAAATTTCCCTTCTCTTGGACATTGTGAATCCACCTACAGAATTGTTGTCCTCATCAAGTTGGTCACACGACCTCTTCTTTGAACAAGTTAAGCTTGAGAACCCTGCATTGAAATTTCACAGTGAAAATGGTAAAGGACACCATCCATGTGAATACCACATAATGCATCTTTTAGACAAAACATACTAGAAAGAGGATCCTCAAGTGACTGGGAATCAGTATCACCGCAGTTGCAGAACGAATTAGGAGAGTTGTTACAAGCCCTGCTCCTGTGACATTTGAGAAAATCAATGACATGTAAGTCAAAAAAAACAAAAAACTTGCAATGATCTTTACCTTCAAAGCTAAACCAGGAAGATAACTGCTCTAAATAATTCATAAAATGTAAAATACTCCAACAATACAGCATTCTTATGTTCAAGTCAACATAGTGAGTCAAACAAGTAGCATTCTTATGTACTAAAACTAAAGTACATGATTGATCATCAAAAACATTAGACCAAGAAGATGCTTTAGAGGCAATAAAGCATCACTCTTTGGAATGATAATAAGTGGTTCTGTTTAGAGGCAAAACAGCAAATTTGGTGTAAAAGAATAACTTGTTAATTCTAGAACTAAGTTAAATGTAACAAACCTGTACATGTGCTCTACAAACTCATCAATTAAGATAGGCCAAGCTCCTGCATTAATAGAAATTTGAAAGTGAAAAAACAGTAGCAACACAATGAATAAGACACATACTTGCAGGATAAAGATTTAAACACTACATTCATATTCATTTTAAGAGAATAATTTTCTTTTAACAGGTGGTAAGCCTGGTCTAAGAAAACAACAAGAAATATTTGTTCCAAACTCAAAATTCAAAACTATTAAGGTGTAGAAGAAGTTTCTGGAGTTACAAATTACAAGGTAGAAAATATCTTTAACAAAGAATGACTCTAGTAGACCTATAATGAATACGGTAAACACAAGTACCTTCAGAGTCATAACCATCAAGATTGTCTTGTATACACCGGCTAAAGGACAAAACTTGTCTCCATGTATCTTCAGATATATTGTGTCGCTGATTTTCCTAGAAAACAAAATAAAAAGGTTTGATAAACTTCGACAAGAATTATTCATCCTTTGGTTCTGCGCTTGTGTGGGTGTGGAGAGGTGGGGTGGGGTGGGGTACAGGATTGAGATAATCATTTAATACCTCAACGAACTTGCACCACTGATTAAGCAGTTGAAACCTACCAGCCAAAACCAATTTCCAGGCCATAACAGCCTTGCTCACAGCTGAGATTTAGTTTCAAAAAAATAAATGAATGATTCAAAGCTTGAAAACTTTATGAACATGGAGGAGTAAATAATGGTATTAAGTGACAAAATTTATAACTAATCCACTTACTGATGTTCTTTTGTCCATTTTCTCGGGAAATGAAGAAAACAAAATCATAGAATCGTGAAAACTCAGAAAAGTCTGCCTGCTTAAATACACAGAGAAGAATTACTGCTTGTACAAACACAACTTTATGTGACTGAAATAATAATGTATGCTAAATTGACAAACATGTAATCAATTAAAATGACTCACCATTAAATCTAATCTCAACATAAGCTTGTAAATTTCTTCTAAAATTGAGATCCTGAGATAGGAAAAAAGAGAGTTTTATAGTCAAACACATAAATTTTATTCTCCACTCAAACTTACAATAGGTCTCACTTGCAGAAAAATCATTATTATTAGTCGTTATTCCATGATTCGGTCCAATGCCATGCAAGATGGCATTACATTCTTTCTCTAATTTCCAAAAAGAATTCTTCAATATATCAGCTAGATTTTCTTCAATTCAAAGCAAAATCAGTATTTGACTCAAAAACACTTTGCATGGTACGGACATAGAAGAAAAATAACTAGAATAAATCTTCTCTATATATCTAGTACTGTAACTCATTTTCCTGGATTGAAGTGGGAAATGAATTGATACATTCATGAAGAGCTTTTCCAATTTAATTGTTAATCAGATCCTAAAATATGAACAATCTTGTTTCTTTAATTTATTTAAATCTAATTTAGCCATTGAACATGGATTTTAAATTATTTTTTTTAAAAGAATAAAAATAAAAATTGCAACCAAAATTTTTATTATGTGCACATTGTGCCATTGAACTTGGTAAATTGAGTATTGAGTATAATTCTATCTATTCTAATCTTTAAAGTACAATAATCCTTGTTCCAAAGAGTTAATCGTTCTTCTACATATGTTAATCATTGGAAGAACAAAAGCTCTTAAGCATATTTTAGACATATGCAAGACAAGCCCACCTAACAAGTTTGTAATTCAGACAAGATATATGGGTTCTTGAATACATTACAACAAATTAGACAAACATACCTTGCGTGTAATCTTGACTCTACTAGTTTTAGTAGTTGGTTCAATGCATCTCTTGAGAATCTAGCATGCTGTGATTCCTCATTGGATATGCAACCTTCACTCCCAGGAGCATATGCTGCTGACGTAATATCTGCAGCAGAGTTTCAGTGACACTAATTTTTCTTCCATGACAACTTGTTAAACTCTTAGAGAAGTTATTCAACTAGTTATTCAATATTCAACCTTACCAACTTAATTGTACGAAATGGACTAATAAAAAAAGTGAGCTAAGTTTCAGGTTGTTCAGACAATGTGGTAGCTTTGTCTTACAGTAAGCGAAAAACATTTAACATTTCTAAAAAGGATTTCCATCATCCTACTGATCACTTTGCACCTATGTAATATATGCCCATTCAACTTCTGTCACAACTTATTTTAGAGCTTGGGAGTTCACAACAATCCCGGCATTTGGTACAAAACAGATGGAATATGGAACTAATAAGGTGAGAGTGACCTGATGGGCATCTGCAATGAGGATCAATCTAATTATATGGCAATCAAGAAGCCAGTCATTAGGGAACCTACCTTGCCTTGTGCATACCACGGCATTTTACTGATAAGTTCGTAAAAGAAAAAAAAAAAAAAACCCACCTCCAGAAAAAGAAACCAGGTCTTATAGCTCAAGATTCTGTCAGTATTTGCATAAAAGGGAATAACTTCAAAACGTGAAAGGTTTTATTTGAAGCATCTAAACAAAAATCACATTCTTAGACTCATTCTTCTTATTTCTAAGCGGTTCGACGCCCAGGAAAACTGTTTGATGATCACCAAGAATTCAACTCTCAGAAACTTGTTGCCGTAAACATCAAGGAAATCAATCAAAAGAAAATCCACATGAAATATTTCTTCTACTTCCATCATCAAAATAATCCATATAATTGAATAACAGAAAATATTCCCAGAGAAAGCTTTAACCACTACCATGTAGGATACAGATGCATAACTAAAACCTCAGATTCACTATCACGTAGGATTCAAGATTAAAAATAAATAATAGAAAATTACCGCAAAATTGACAGTATATTTCGAAGATGTCAAAGCTGGTGGGAGCGAAGGAGGATTCCATCCGAGGATATAGAATCTTTAAAGCAGCTTCGATTGGGTTCCGGTTCGTACAAAGTAAAAGAAAAAGAAACGAAACCCTATGAAGAAAAACTCAATAGACTTGAGACCCCCTGTTGCCGTTGCGCATTCACAAACACGACAAGATCTTCCCTGCTTCGCACACTCGTTTCCAAAATGTTTATTCAGAAGAGCGCGAGTGGCTGTTATCGTTATCGCAATCTGGGTTTTAAGATCTGTCACGACCTAGACCTCGGGCCTGTGCAGCAATTTTGAGAATGATAATATCTATAATCAATTATGATATTACCTTTATTATATTATAAAAGATATCTGTACAACACAATACTCATAATTAACTACTTGGTATTGTCCTCATTATAATAAAAAAAATATCTTGTGCAGCAATTATGAGTCTGTCCTCATTATACTAAAAAGAATATCCTAAAAAAAATATCTTGTGCAGCAATTATCAGTCTGTCCTTATTATACTAAAATGAGTCTGATAATACACATAATTAACTATTTAGTATTATTCTCACTATATTAAAAGGGATATTCCAAATTAACTATAAATATCTAAACTCATTTTTATATACTATTATATACTTATTTCATTTATCGATGTGAGATAGAATATAACCAGATCTGTTTTGTCTGTACATCTCTGCCATGACTTGCCCCGTTTGAACGGAACGATAAGTATGACAATAACTTCGGATGCGAACCGGACAAACTTTGGCTAATCCGGTTTGCGATATTCTGGAAACTAAATATTTACACGCAAATTCTTTTTGGATGATTGTCGGTTTCTTATTCTAGTTGGTCTAAGTTTTTTTCTTTTTTTCTAATAAATTTTAGCTTCAAAATTAATAAAATTTAATTTTTAATCATTCAACCATTTTTACTATTTTTGTTTTTTTGAAATTCTGATGTGACTTAACTCCTCGTAAGAATACTTAGCAACGCGTACTTAACAATCATTTCTACTATTACTCTTATTATTAATATTATTATATAATTAATTTTATCTAATTCTCTTACAATTTTAAGTTTTCAAGAAATTCAATAATTTTTTAAGAAATTTTCCTATTAATATAATTAGTTCATTTAATATATTTATTTTAGAAAGAAAAATAAGTACCATATAAAAATAAAAAGTAGAAATTTTATTAAAATTGCATCCCCGTACTTAAATAGTTTAATAATAATAATAATAATAATAATTGTAAAAAATAAAAATTAGAGTGAAGTAACTAGTAGCCGGTGCGGGGGTAGGGAGGATGTTCAGAAGAAGGTACGCCTACACAGCCATAGTCATAGTAGGTTTCAGCTGACGACATTACTGAGTCTGGAAGACCATAATCCTGCTGGATCTGTGACCGTGGAATTTGTTTTGGCACGCGAAGGAGGTGAAAAATTCGAGAAAAGTCTATCCACAAACTTACGTGCACAATCATCCCTACTATTGTTATTCCGATATGAAGAACTCGGCATTTTATCCATATGTCCGTATGAAGAAGGTCCAATGACTTCACGTTGTGGCAGTGGTGGTTCTGGCAGTGGCACCGGGATTGCTCTAGGAGGTGCAGGTGCTGGTGCAGGAGGTGCTCTTGCGGGCTTTTTCTTCATGCATACAACGAATACGAATGAATATACATTAATCAATCAATCCAACTAAAAATAATAATAATATTATTATTATTAATTGTAGATAGAAATAATTCATTATTGTGTGTGAGGAGAAATGTAGAGCTACCTTTCGCTTACAGATGAAACAGCTCATGGTTGAAAGTCGAAAAGAACACAAAAAACAACAATTCAAAAGCTTAGGCTTTATAGAGAGCTCCACAACACTTATAGTAATTTCTTTAAACTTATTTAGATGCAATATATTTTTTTCCCACTTTTTAATTTAGAAATTACTTTCCTCAAAAAAATAATTTTAAAAAATTTAGAAATTACTTTTTAACTATTCAGATTTCTTATGACACTAAGTAAAACATTCATTGATAATCAATTTCCTTTTTCTTCCTTTATATTTATAATTAAGATTATTTTTTTTAAAAAAAAATCATTAATAAAATATATGTCAACTGTCAAATCTTATTATATTTGCATAAGATTAATTCCAAGAAATTCTACTAACCAAAAAAAAAAAAACATTCCAAGAAATTCAAATCCTATGGGAGATTTTAGTAATTTAAGAATTTTTTAAGTAACCATTGAATTACCTTATTTTATTGCATATTTAATTATAATATTTTTTATTTTTAAGCTTTTTTAAAAATAAAAATGTATTTGTATTGGTACAATTTTATAACTTCTATAAAATAAGCGAAAGTTTTAAAAAAAGAAAAGAAAAATTGAAAGTGAAATGAACAAGAAATAATATTAACAAAAATATTTAGATATGAAAACATGAAATATGGGGATAAAAAATTAATTCATATATAAAAAGTATAACATAAAACAATATAAAATATTTTATTATATTGTGTATATTATAAAATTTATTTTTTATTGTTAAATTCATTTATTTTCTCTATTAATTAACTTTTATTTTATGTTTTTATTCTTATTCAATTGTTACATTTGTTTTAATTATATTATATTTATATGATTTTATAACTTTATAAATATATAAGAGTATTAAAGATGAAAAAAGGTTTAACAAAGAAATCAACAAAGAAGAACATTAAAAAAAAAGTTTATAGATAAAAATATCATGTATACATAAACAAATTCAATTAATATATAAAAAATAACGTAAAAATAAAATAAAATTTAACTTCTGTCAAAAATTATACATTTTATTGAATTTACGTTTATTACA
Organism: Asclepias syriaca; assembly: GCA_027405835.1. Classification (NCBI taxonomy): domain Eukaryota; kingdom Viridiplantae; phylum Streptophyta; class Magnoliopsida; order Gentianales; family Apocynaceae; genus Asclepias; species Asclepias syriaca. Next base: position 24,194,727 of record CM049930.1, read on the forward strand.
TATTTGACTATAATATTTTTATATATTTAATTATTACATTATTTCAGAGTTTTTTATTATTAATAATTTTTTATAATGAGTATTTGTATTTATACAATTTTATTATTTCTATAAAATACACGAATTTTAAAGAGGAAAAAATTTTAAAATTGAAATAAACAAATATATGAGAGTATTAAAGATGAAAAAAATTTAACAAAAAAATCAACAAAGGAAAGAATATTAACAAAAAGTTTTAGACATAAAAATATAATATTCGCATTTATATTATGGGAAGTTATTGTTTTCCATTTATATTTGTCAAATATTATAGAATTATACATTTTATTGAATTTACCTTTATTGCATATTTGATTATAATTTTCTTGTGTATTTAATTGTTATATTATTTTTAATATATATGTCTATATATATACATACACGTATTTATATAATTTTATTACTTCCTATAAAACCGGCGGGAGTCTTAAAGAGGAAAAAAAGTTTGAAATTGAAATAAATAAAGAAATAATATTAATTTTTTTTAGATATCATCAAATACGTAGATAAAAATGTAACTCATATATAAAAAATATAAAATAAAATAAAATATTTTCATTTATGTGTGTTTGACGTCATTTTCTTTTATTATATTGTGTATATTACAGATTTTTTTTATTGTTAAATTCAGTACTCATTTCTTTTCTCTATTAATTTATTTTGCCATGTGTTTAATTGTTGTGTTTTTATCTTTATTTAATTGTTATATATATATATATATTTTTTAAGCACATTGTATTTATATTATTTTATAATTTTTTTAAATATATGAGACTTTTTAAGATACAAAAAATTTAACAAAGAAATCAATAAAAGGAAAGAAAGAATATCAACAAAAAGTTTTAGACATGAAAATATCGAAAACAAATTCAACTAAACGAATAGGAATTAATTTTTAAAATAAAATTAAATATTTGTATTTATATTATGGAATGACATTGTTTTTTATTTTATATTTGTTAAATATTACATAAATTATACATTTTATTAAATTTACATTTATTGCACACTTGATTATAATTTTCTTTTGTATTTAATTGTTACATTATTTTTTATAAAAAAATTATTTGTTATTTTTTTAAGGAATATATGTATTTATACAATTTTATTACTTCTATATGTTGGGCCCGAAAGATCCCTTAAGATTGGACTACTACCACTTAACTCTACATTAGTATTTATTATTTCATTAATCAAATTTTTATATGTTAGTCAACTCTATCATTATCTTCAAATATGGGACATGGGTTGACACCCCAACACTCCTTCCCTTAAACCAAGGACCACATACCAGTGTCCTCCCCTAGAGAGACAATCTGTAGGAATTCAAATGATGCAGAATATGAATTTGATAGACGAAATCAATAAGCAATAAGACAATAAAATAAGAACACACGATTTACCCAGGTTCACCCCAATTTAGGGCTACGTCCTGCAAAAGGAATTCACTATTATTATGCCTTTTTCCCCCTTACAACTTGTTACAATGATATCACTATATATATGCTACCATACGAGTACATAATACTGGGCCTAAACCCGTTGTAGTACATAATATTGGGCCTAAACCCGTACATAATACTGGAACCCCCGCCCGCTGACCGGGCAGCGAGACCCCCGACTTGGGGGCTTCACCCCCAAGCTGTCCTCGAAATATTTACCAATTCCAACACAATCATCTTGCATCCTTCGTAAGGCACTGAAACTCTCCACATCTGACATATGCAAGCCCTCTAACCTTGAGCTCTGATACAACTTGTTACCCGTGTCCTTCCCTAGAGGGACAATTATCTTGCATCATCCGCAAGGCACTGACTCTCCACATTTGGCATAACTAAGCTCACCAATCTTAGGCTCTGATCAAGGTTAGGCTCCCACCACTTAACTTCACATTAGTATAATATTATCTGTTTTAGTCCTAAGACCTCACGACTTTGTTCTTGGGTAACCACCCAAAAAGCATCATACTAATGAAGTTAGTGGAATTCTTATACTAGTCAACTCTAGTATTATTTTCAGATGTGAGACATGGATTTACACCCCAACACTATTGGGCCCTCTATTACTGCGGAAACTTGGACAGTAGACGAGTGAAAAAATAAAGTAATACGAGCAGAATAATAAAATAGTGATACCAAAATTTAACGTGGTTCACCCTTGAATATGGGCTACGTCCACGGGACCAACTCCAAAAAAATTATGCCCATAAATAGAGAGGGCTTCTTTCCGTAAAAAAAAATAGAGAGAGAAGAAAAAGACTTTCTTCATTCTTCTTCCTTTTCTTTTCTTTATTTTTTTTGAAGGTTCTTTTGAATCTTCATTAGTTTTTTGTGAGATTAGGGAATGTGTTTCTAAAGAAAAAATTATTTTTGCGCCTTAAGAAAATTTGTGAGAGAGAAGAAAAAAGACTTTTTTCATTCTTCTTCCTTTTCTTTTCTTTATTTCTTTTGAAGGTTCTTATGAATCTTCATTAGTTTTAGTGAGATTAGGGAATGTGTTTCTAAAACATCTTTGCTCTTCAAGGAAATTTGTGAGAGAGAAAAATATTTGGGGAGTGACAAAATAGTGTATAGTACCACTCTTTTGGGTTTATCTCAGTTGTTCGGAGTTTGCCTCTAGAAAATTTCTAGGGAAGTCTCTTATTTGTAAGCCTACTAATATTTTATTAGTGGAAGAATTATTTCGGAGTTGGTCTCGTGGACGTAGCCAATATTCAAGGGTGAACCACATTAAATTTTGGTGTCACTATTTTATTATTCTGCTCGTATTACTTTATTTTTGTTCACCCGTCTCAGATACTGTCTAAGTTTCTGCTGCGATAGAGAGTTTTATACCCAACAACTGGTATCAGAGCCTAATTGACATTTCTGAGTATGCTTTGTGGCTGTAGCTTTAGCTGATCCTCCACATCAGAAAAGTTTGCTTTTTTTTGTTCAATAGTACTTTACTCTAGTGAATTCATATTCACTATTTTAAAGTGTCAAAACAGTCATGTACGAGCAAGATGATAAGGTTGAATGACACAAACTACGACATGTGGAGAAACAAAATGAAGGATCTCCTATTTGTGACGAAGATACATTTACCTGTGTTTGTTACTATCAAACCAGATGGTAAGACGGACGAGGAGTGGGCGTTCGAGCACGAACACGTATGTGGTTTTATCTGATAATTTGTCGAAGACAACGTGTACAACCACATATGTGACGAGACTCATGTACGAACTTTGTGGAACACGTTAGAGGATTTGTATTCCTCTAAAATCGCCAACAACAAGCTGTTTTTCCTGACAAAACTTATCCAACTAAAATACTGAGAAGGTGCATCAATGGCAGATCATTTGAACAACCTTCAAGGTATTGTGCAACAGTTGTTAGGAATGGACATAAAGTTTGATGATGAACTACTTGGTCTTGTTGTACTCTATTTCTTGCCAGAGTCATGGGAGACTCTGAAGATTTTACTTACAAATTATGCACCAAACGACGTACTATGCATAAAATTTGTCAAGAGTGGAGTATTAAATGAAGAAATAGGATGGAGATCACAACAAAATGTTCTCATTGCAGAATTTAGAGGGAGGAATCAATTTCGTGGCCCCAAACCGAGGGGCAAGAGTCGAGGAAAGTTAAACAAGAAAGCAAACGTGGAGTGCCATCACGGCAAGAAGAAAGGATACATCAAGAAGTTATGTCGGAAGTTAAAATAAGAACATAAGAACAAAGGATGCCAGAGCAGTGATGATGAAGATGCAAACGTTTTCGAAGAGTTCAACATCGTTTTCGACGATGAGGAGTATATCAGTCTTACAAACCATGAGATCGACTAGATTATTGATAGTGTTGCTACCACTCATGTCACATCACGGAAGGAGTTCTTCTCGTCTTACACACCTGGACATTTTAGTGTTGTCAAGATGAAAAATGACAAAGTCTCAGAAGTTGCAGATATTGGAGAAATTTGTCTAGAGACGGGTAATGGTACGAGACTGGTCCTAAAAGATATCAGGCATGTTCCAAACATACACCAGAATCTAATTTCAACATGAAAGCTAGATGATGAAGGTTTCTACAACACCTTCATTCATGGTCTATAGAAACTCACCAAGGGATCATTGGTGGTGGCCAAAGGAAAGAAAAACTCAGTTGTACACGATGCATGCAAAGCTCTCCCAAGATGCCGTGAATGCTGTGGAGAATGACAGTATAGTTGAGTTATGGCCCAAGCGGCTAGGTCATATGAGTAAGAAAAGTATGACATGTCTAGCCAAGAAGAATGCGTTACCTGGATTGGATCAGGTCCACTTGAAGAAATGTGGCGACTGTCTAGCAGGGAAGCAACATAGAGTTTCTTTCAAAGGTTCCCTTCCTTCAAGAATGGAGAATGGGTTGGATCTGATACACTCATATCTGTGTGACTTTCATTGATGATCATTCTCGGAAGACTTGGGTGTACTTGCTAAAATCAAAAGACCAAGTGTTAGATATTTTCAAAAAAATTCTAACTTTAGTTGAGAGGCAGACGGGAAAGAAGCTGAAATGCGTCCGAACAGACAATGGTAGAGAATATATTAGACCATTTGATGCTTACTGCAATGCAAATGGTATTTGACATCAGACAACACCTCTGAAGACACCGCAATTGAATGGTTTAGCTGAGAGGATGAATAGAACCTCGATGGAGAGAATTAGATGTCTACTCTCACATGCAAAGTTATCAAAGATGTTCTGGGGTGAAGCTATTCTAACAGCTGTTCATGTGCTGAATCGCTCACTATGTATCCCTCTATAGTCTGATACTCCAGAAAGAGTATGGTTGGGAAAAGATGTTTCCTATGATCATTTGCGGTGTTTGGTTGCAAACTCTTTGTGCACATTCTAAGGGATGAGAGGTCCAAGCTTTATGTCAAGACACGACTGTGTGTATTTATTGGTTACGGTCAAGACCAACTTGGCTATAAATTCTATGATCCAACTCAGAAGAAACTTGTCAGAAGCCGTGATGCAGTCTTTGTTGAAGATGAGACCATCGAAGATATCAAAGAAGGGTAGAAGAGTGCTGCCATGATCGATGATGTTACAATAGGCATGCAGTGTATTCCTTCAATAACACTGCCAAGACAAGTTGAAGACGATGATCAACCAGAAACGGGAGATGTTCCAAATTTTTTGAATATAATGTTCATGATCAACCACTAGCTCCGGAGGGCTCTCCAATTCTGAGAAGATCTACTAGAGTCAGTCAACTCTCTACTAGATATCCTGAAGATCAATATGTGCTACTAATTGATGGGGGAGAACCAGAAAGTTTTGATGAAGTCATGGATCATGAACACAAGGAAAAATGGATTGAAGTCATGCAAGATGAAATGAAGTCCTTGCATGAGAATCAAACTTTTGAGCTGGTGAAGTTACCAAAAGGTAAGAGGGTTTTGAAGAACAAATGGGTGTTCAAGATAAAGCATGAGGAACACAGTCACCAACCACGATTCAAAGCCAGACTAGTTGTCAAGTTTCTATCAAAGAAAAGGGATTGACTTTGATGAGATTTTCTCACCAGCTGTGAAGATGACATCCATTCTTGCAGTGTTGGGGTTGACAGCAAGTCTTGACTTGGAAGTTGAGCAAATGGATGTGAAGACAACCTTCCTTCATGGTGATTTGGAGGAAGAGATATACATGGAACAAACAGAAGATTTTGCACAAGAAGGGAAAGAGGACTTTGTCTGCAAACTAGAAAAGAGTTTGTACGGCTTGAAACAAGCGCCAAGACAACGGTACAAGAAGTTTGAGTCTGTTATGGGGAAGCAAGGCTACTCAAAGACCAGTTTAGACCATTGTGTATTCGTGCAAAAATTTGTTGATGATGATTTCATTATCTTGTTACTCTATGTGGATGACATGTTGATTGTTGGCCAAAATATTTCCAGGATTGACACCCTGAAGAAGCAACTGAACAAGTCATTTGCCATGGACAAGGCTAAAGTGTTTAGCTGTCCTCTAGCTAATCACTTTAGACTAAGTTCTAAACAATGTCCTTCTACAAAAAGAGAGAAGGAAGAGATGGATAGAGTTCCATATGCTTCAGCAGTTGGAAGTTTGATGTATGCCATGGTATGTATCCGACCAGATATTGCTCACTCGGTAGGAGTTGTGAGCAGATTTCTTTCAAATCCATGGAAAGAACATTAGGCTGTAGTAAAATAGATTTTTAGGTATCTTTGTGGAACCTCCAATTTGTATTTGAAATTTGAAGACGAGAAACCTGTGTTAGTGAGATACACAGATGCTGATATGACTGGAGATGTTAAATCTAGAAAGTCCACATCAGGATACCTAATTTCTTTTGCATGGGGAGCTGTATCATGGCAATCAAGGCTGCAAAAATGTGTTGCACTATCAACAACTGAAGTTGAGTTTATTGCAGCAACTAAGGCATGCAAAGAGTTGTTATGGATGAAAAAGTTCCTGAGAGAACTTGGTTTCCACCAAACGAAGTACAAGTTGTTCTATAACAGTCAAAGTGCAATTCATCTTGGAAAGAATTCCTCCTTTCATTCCAGATCAAAGCACATTGACGTGAAATACCACTGGATCAGGGATGTATTAGAGAAGAAATTGTTAGAACTCAAGAAGATCCACACAGAAGAAAATGAATCAGATATGCTGACGAAGACTCTTCCAAAAGGAAATTTCGAATACTATTGACAAGAAGTCGGAATAGTGAAGCTCCCCATATAGCTGGGAGGGGGAGAATTGTTGTGAATCCCGCCTCACACTATAAATGTGCAGGAGTTTTAAAGGAAAAAAGTTTGAAATTGAAATAAACAAAGAAAGAATATAATGAAAAGTTTTAAATATGAAAACATCAAATATGCTAACAAAACATTAACTCATATATGAGAAATATAACATAACACAAAATAAAATAGTAATATTTACGTGTGTTTGACGTTATTTCCCTCTATTATATTGTGTATATTACAAAATTTATTCTTTATTGTTAAATTCAGCAATCTTTTTTTTTTCTCTATTAATTTATTTTTGTCATATGTTTAATCGTTGTGTTCTTATCCTTCTTTAATTCTATGTTTTCTTAGAACACATTGTATTTATGTGATTTTATAACTTTTATAAATATACTAGAGTTTTAAAGATGCAAAAAATTAACAAAGAAATCAACAAAAGGAGAATATTAACAAAAAGTTTTATACATAAAAACACCATATGCACAAACAAATTCAACTAATATATAAAAAGTAACGTAAAAATAAAATTAAATATTCACATTTATCGGATGTTATTATTTTCCATTTATATTTGTCAAATATTACATAAATTATACATTGTATTGAATTTACCTATATCATATATTTTGACCATAATTTTGTTCTGTATTTAATTGCTACATTATTTTAAAATAGTTTTTTTAAGAATATATGATTTTACACAATTTTATTACTTTTATAAAATAGGCAGTTCTAAAGAGAAAAAAAAAATTTGAAATTGAAATAAACAAAGAAAGAATATTAAAAAAATATATGAAAATATTAAATACGTGGACAAAAATTAACTTGTCAAATATTATATACATTATATGTTCTATTGAATTTACCTTTATCGCATATTTCACTATAATTTTTTTCTATATTTTTAAAAGTTTTATATATAAAAGAAATTAAATCATATATGAGAAATATAAGATAAAACAAAATAAAATATTATTATTGTGAAATTATATAAAAACAGTAAAATAAACGAGATGAAAAGTAAACGAGAGAGGTAGAAAATAGAGAGAATATTATTATATGAGATTTCTTGTTGTTCTTTATTGTGTTTACAAAAGGGTATAAAGTCCTCTATTTATAGGGGTAAATAGGGGATAAGGATAAGGACAAAGGGTGACACTTGTCACCCGGTCACCCGGTATTAATTGCTAGGTGACATGTGTCACCTTAGAGATAGGCTTCAAGTGATACTTATCATCTTTCATTAAGTACGTAATTATCCCGGGATAAAAGGATAATAACAATTATACGATAGACATCCACTAATTTAATAAATCTTTGGGATTCATAACACTCCCTCTTGGATGTCCATTACATAAAGAATATACCTTGTTAAAACCTTACTAGATAAAAACCCAGTGGGAAAAAACTCTAGTGAAGGAAAAAGAGTACATTATTCTTTATGTGTAGATTTCTCCCCCTGATGAGATGATCTCTCGAAATTTTTGAACCGACGCAAATCAATTTTATATCTTAATTTTTCAAAGGTTGCAGTCGGAAGAGTTTTAGTGAATATATCTGCAGGATTATCACATGATCGAATTTGAAGCACATCAATTTCACCATTCTTTTGAAGTTCATTAGTAAAGAAAAATTTAGGTGAAATGTGTTTCGTCCTATCTTCCTTGATATATCCTCCTTTTAATTGAGCTATACAAGCTGCATTATCTTCATATAGAGGAGTTGGAATCTCTCTTTCGGAGGATAAACTACAACTCTCCATACACATTCTCGACTTGCTTCATGAATGGCTATTATCTCAGCATGATTAGAAGAGGTTGCTGCTATTGTTTGCTTTGTGGAGCGTCATGATATAGCAGTATTACCATATGTAAATAAATAACCATTTTGAGAACGTGCCTTATGCGGATTCAAAAGATAACCTGCATCTGCATACCCAATCAGTTTTGGGTCATTTACATTTGAATAAAATAATTTGAGGTCAATTGTCCCTCGAAGGTATCTAAGGACGTGTTTAATACCATTCCAATGTCGTCGTGTTGGTGAAGAACTAAATCTTGCTAATAGATTTATAGAAAATGCTATATCAGGTCTAGTATTATTTGCAAGATACATCAGTGCACCAATAGCACTCAAATATGGTACTTCAGGACCAAGTAGTTTTTCATTATTTTCTCGCAGTCTAAATATGTCTTTATTTATATATAGCGACCTCACGACCATTGGAATACTCAATGGATATGTTTTATCCATGAAAAATCTTTTCAACACTTTAGCTGTATATGTTGACTGATGAACAAAAATTCCATATTTCATATGTTCAATTTGAAGGCCGAGACAAAACTTGGTTTTCCCAAAATCTTTAACTTCAAATTCTCGTTTCAAACAATCTATAGATTCTCGAAGCTCTTCTGGAGTTCCGATGAGATTGATATCGTCAACATATATAGCAAGAATCACAAAACCAAAATCTGTTTTCTTAATAAAAACACATGGACAGATTTGGTCATTCTTATATTCTGAATTCAATAATAATTCACTAAGGCGATTGTACCACATGCGTCCAAACTGTTTAAGCTCATATAATGACTTCTGTAATTTGATAGAATAATTTTCACAAGGGCCTTTAGAAGCCTTTGGTAATTTGAATCATTCAGGGATTTTCATATAAATCTCATTTTCAAGGCTTCCATAAAGATAAGTTGTAACAACATCCATTAGACGCATGTCCACCTTTTCATGAACTGCCAAACTTATAAGATATCGGAGTGTAATAGCATCAATAACTGGTGAATAAGTTTGATCATAATCAATTCCTGACTTTTGCGAAAAGCTTGTGCGACAAGTCGTGCTTTATATCTTACGACTTCATTATTCTCATTTCGTTTTCGCACAAACACTCATTTATAACCAACAGGTTTTACATCCTTTGGCGTTTGGACTACATGTCCAAAAACTTCTCGCTTCGCTAGCGAATTTAACTCCGATTGAATCGCATCTTTCTATTGAGGTCAATCAATTCTATGCCGACATTCTTCGACTGATAAATGATCTAAATCCTCATTATCCTTGAAAATATCAAGGGCTACGCTGTATACAAAAGCATTATCAATAACAACATTTCTTCGATCCGAACTTTGATTCAAACTGGTGTAATTAATAGAGATTTCAAAATTCTCTTCATCATTTATAGTTGGAATCTTTTCATCAGTTGTCTCTTGGTTTTCTTTTTCTGTTTCATCAATATGATCTTTTGGATCATTTATTCCTCTTTTCTTTCGAGGATTTTTATTTTTGGAACCAAGGGGTCGGCGACGCTTCTGGCGTGTTTTTGATTCGATAGCTATAGGATTAACTTTCTGTCCTTCAGGAACTTCTATTCGTATAGGAGCATCTATAGTTGGAAGATGCGATTTAGTGACTCTGCTGGTGTCAGCAAAAGAATCTGACAGTTGATTTACAATTTGTTGCAAATGTATAATCTTTTGAACTTCAAGTTCACTCGTATTTATGCGTGGATCTAAATGGTTCAAAGATGTTTTCCACGCAAGTTCAATCTTATGCCATTTATTCTCTCCCCCTAATTTGGGAAACAAATTTTCATCAAAATGGAAATCAACAAATCTTGTTGTAAACACATCACCCGTCAAAGGTTCAAGATACCTTATAATGGACTGAGAGTCATACCCAACATATATCACCAATCTTCTCTGCGGACCCATTTTTGTCCATTGGGGTGGTTCAATTGGGACATATACAGCACACCCAAAAATTCTCAAATAAGAAATATTTTGCTCTTAACCAAAAGCCAACTGTATGGGAGAAAATTTATGGTAACTCGATGGCCTTAAAAGCACAAGTGTTGTGGCATGCAAAATTGCATGTCCATAGGCTGCTGTAGGGAGATTTGTTTTCATCAATAGTGGTCTAGCAATTAATTGCAGCCTTTTAATAAACGATTCAGCTAGACCATTCTGTGTGTGAACATGAGCTACAGGATGTTCAACAATTATTCCAATCGACATGCAATAAGAATCAAATGCATGCGAAGAAAATTCACCAGCATTGTCTAGACGGATTCGCTTAATAGGATAATTAGGAAACTGCGCTCTTAAGTGAATTATTTAGGCAAGTAATCTCGCAAACGCCAGGTTGCGAGTTGATAATAAACAAACATGTGACCATCGGGTCGATGCATCAATCAAGACCATGAAATATCAAAATTGCCCACATGGTGTACTAATCGGTCCACATATATCTCCATGAATCCGTTCTAGAAATGTAGGACTTTCAGCTCCTACTTTCAATGATGCTGGTCTTATAATCAATTTTCCTTTGGAACATGCAGCACATGAAAGTTTATCAGAAGTCAAAATCCTCTGATTTTTCAAAGGATGACCATGCGTTGTTTCAATAATTTTTCGCATCATAATTGATCTCGGATGACCCAAACGGTCATGCCAAACTTTAAAAGTAACGGGATTAGTAAACTTCTGGTTTACTAAATGATGCGCCTCAATAGCATTTATTTTTGCATAATATAGGCCAGAGGATAGAGATGGTAGTTTTTCCAACAAAAACTTATTACCGGAGGTCACTTTTGTGATACCCAAATATTCATTACCATTATCCTCCATAGTCTCAACATGATATCCATTACGTTGGATATCTTTAAAACTCAATAAATTTCTTTGAGACTTTGAGGAATATAATGCTTTATCAATAGCAATCATAGTTTCTCCCGGTAATATTATATTAGCTCTTCCGGAGCCTTCAATAAGTTTTGCACTACCATTTATTGTAGAAACACTTGTTTCTCCCACATTCAGATGAGAAAAATATTTCTCATATTTCAGTATGGTGTGCGTAGTTCCACTGTCAATAAGACAGACACTTTCGATATCGTTATTCATACCAGAAAATTGAACAACAACCATCTGTTTTGTTAATAAAATATTTACAAAAATAAAAATTAAACATATTATATCACAACAAAAAGAAAAATAAACATATAACACATAATATTAATATTCTAATTATTTTAGACACTTTAATTTCTAATCAAGTGGTCAATTATTTCTTCTGGATGTTCGAAAAAATTAGTAACATCCAAGTGAGTCACATCAACATCAACATTTTCAAGATCGTCATCATATATTTCATGAGACAAATTTTGAGAAGTAAGTCAACAAGATGTTTTGTCATGCTACAGGCACGAGACCAGTGACCTTTCATGCCACAACGATAACATTTGTCTTCATAATTTTTCGGAACAACATTTCCTTTCTCATTATGTTTTGTCCACTTCAGGTGGTCATAAATATTTTTGGAACCTAAATTATTATCACGATTATAAATGCCAAATTTATCACGACGTTCATGATCATATTTTCGACCATGACCACGGTAACGACCACGACCACGATCTCTTCTAGGATCATGATTTCTAATAGCATTCACTTCAAGGAATGGAGTAGGCCAGTAGGTCGAGTCTCGTGATTTTTCATCAATAATTCATTATTCTGTACCGCAACAAGAAGACAAAAATCAATTCAGAGTATTTCTTAAAACCTTTCTCATGATATTGTTGCTGCAGGACAATATCCGTGGCATGAAAAGTTGAGTATGTTTTCTCCAACATATCATCATCCGTTATATCAACTCCACATAGTTTCAACTACGAAACTATTTTAAACAATGAGGAGTTATACTCACTCATGAATTTGAAATCTTGCAACCTCAGGTGCAACCAGTCATACCATGCTTTTGGGAGAATGACCATCTTCTGGTGGTCGAATTTTTCTTTCAAATTTCCACACAAAATAAGAGGATCTTTCACGGTAAGATATTTATTTTTCAAATCCTCATGAACATGATGACGGAGAAATATTATAGTTTTGGCACGATCTTGTGTTGATGACACATTATTTTATACAACGGTATCTACCATACCCGTTGTAGCAAGATGCATTCCGGCATCTAGTGTCCATGACAAATAATTCTTTCCGGTGACATCAAAAGCTACAAATTCGAGTTTAATAAAATTTGACATAATAATAACAGAAAATGTATCAGTAAAAAATGTACCCGATTGATCTTCAAATAAACTTCAAAAATACTTTACCAGGTGGTAGAAACTCGTGCTGTTGGTAGAGACTCGTGCTCATAACGTATTGTGAAATTATAAAAAAATAATAAAATAAACGAGATAAAAAGTAAACGAGAGATGTAAAAAATAGAGAGAATATTATTATATGAGATTTGTTGTTGTTCTTCATTGTGTTTACAAAAGGTATAAAGCCCTCTATTTATAGGGGTGAATAGGGGATAAGGATAAGGACAAAGGGTGACACTTGTCACCCGATATTAATTGTTAGGTGACATGTGTCACCTTAGATATAGACTTCAAGTGATACTTATCATCTTTCATTAAGTAAGTAATTATCCTGGAATAAAAAAATAATAACAATTATACGATGGACATCCACTAATTTAATGAATCTTCGGGATTCATAACAATTATGAGGTTATTTTCCTTTATTATATTGTGTATATTACAAAATATATCCTTGTTAAATTCAGTAATCATTTCTTTTTTTTATTAATTTATTTTTATTATATATTTAATTGTTGTGTTCTTATACTTATTTTATATATTTTAAAACTTTTTTAAATACATGAGAGTTTTAAAAGATGCAAACAATTAAACAAAAAAAATCAACAAAGGAAGAATATTAGCAAAAAAAAAAAATTAGACATGAAAACACCGTATATGCAAATAAATTCGTAGAAAAACTGTAACATAAAAACAAAATACAATATTCATAGACGTTACTTTTTTTAAGTTAGTATAATATTAATAAATTATACACTCTATTGAATTTACCTTTATCACATATTGAAATATAATTATTTTTCTGTATTTAATTGTTATATTACAATTTTAAAAAATAATTGTTATATTATTTTAAAGTTTTTTTTTTAAAGAAAAATAGTGTTGGTATATTTATAAGCAGTGGTAGTTGTTTTAAAGAAGGAAAAAAATTATTATGTATTATAATTTTTCTTTTTGCTTTAGGTGATATAGATATATAAAAAATTACATTCATTAAAAAATTGAGTAGTTCCAAACTAAAAATTAAAAAAAAAAGTCTCTAAAAAATAAGAAGGAAAAAAGTCTCTAAGAAACCTAACAAAACAAAACACAATTATAAATAAATAAAATCACACAATAATAATAAATTGAATAATTATATATATAAATTGGTAAAAGACAGTTGGGTTGATATTATGCTAATTTATTTATCTTTTTGGCCTATAAATATCCATGTTTGGAGAGTTCTATTATCACATCTTACTTTCTTTTGTAGCAACTCTCTCTCTACTAGAGAAATTAGAAATCTAATTCGCCATGGATTTTTCACGCTTCTCGGCACAGCTCGATGGTAGAGTCATAGATTTTTCACGCTTCTCAGCACAGCTCGACGCATCTACCATCGAGCATTCTGTCCAACCTCTGATTGATTGTCTGAACCGGCGAATACCCGGATCCAACCTCGTTCCTTACATCCTTGGCTTTGTCCTCCCAACCGAAGAAAATGGCAAAACCATGGTATTTATCAACACCACTACATGGACCGTGGATACGGCAGAAACCCCCTCAGATTACATCGAGAATGTTATGACATCTTTGCGATCCTCTTCACCGCCGTTACCCATAACTAGCGGTGGTGCAGATGTAGATGATGACAGCGATGACAGCGATGACGGTGATGATGACGATGATGACGGTGATGATGATGAGGAGGATGATGATGAGGAGGAGGAGAAGGTGGGTCCCGCAACTAAGGAAGCAATAGAGACTATACCAGTCGTGGAAGTGGTTGAACCGGGAAGAGAGTGTTCTGTGTGCTTGGCCGAGTTTGACGTCGGCGCTAAAGCCAAAGAGATGCCGTGTAAGCATGTGTATCACACTGCTTGCATCGACAAATGGCTGGGGATTTGCGGTTTCTGTCCGCTTTGTAGGTACAGTCTGCCTATGGTATTAAAAGAAGATGAAGATGATAACGACGAGGACGAGGACGATGACGATGACGATGATGATGACGAGGACGATGACGATGATGATGATAACGACGACGACGACGGGAATGCTGATGTGGAGGAGGAGGAGACCATTGAAGGAGTTTAGTGAACATTAATTAATAAAAGCCGTTTGGGATTTAATTTTGTTTTGTTTCAACTTTTTCTATTATTATTAAATAAAATATCAGTTGCATAGTTTTTAAGAATAGAACTTAGTAAAAGGGAAATGAAATTTTGGGGAAGAAAAGGGAAAAAAAATGTTCATCATTTCCCCCGGTGAAGTCTTATTATTAATTTTAATTCTCTTCTGTTCCATTAATTCTCTCGCTTTTGATTTTACTTTGCAAGGGTGCATAGGCCATGTTTTTCAAAAGAATTTGATTTTTTTTTCTACTGGAACTTAACTGTGCGTGTAATAAATGAAGCGATGAAATATCAAAAGATTATATTTGAAAGAAATAAAAGATCTTTCCTTCTAAATTGTTTGGTGATTGAGTAATTATTTTAATTTCCTCAAAAAGATTTTAGGAAAAAGGCATTAAAGATTTCTGTTAGAATTTTTTAACTTTTTCTATTAAATTAATCTTTAAAAAATATATATATACACTTTTCTGATAGAGGTGGACTAGTTATTAAGAGGAAAAATAAATGATGTGAGAATATATATACTTTTCTAACTGAAATTTTTGAAAAAGCTTGAATAAAATCTTTTTTTAATATATAAATATAATTCTGAAGTCAAAAGCAAGGAGTTGAATCACGTGTGTATATAACTTTTTTTTTTTCTACACATTAAGTCAAACTGTATTTTTTCCCAAAAAAAAAAATCTGGGGAGATAATTCATATTAAATTCAAATTATGACTTGTGATTACGAATCAAGTGAGACTTTGTAAATACAGTTCATATTAATAAAAATATTAATTTTAAATATTTGTATTGATGTAATAAAAAAAATTAATGCTAATTAATAAAATAAATAAATAAATAACAACTCACCGACAAGGAGTGTATATGTAGTTACAGAATGGTCCAATTCTGAGATTTGTCTTTCTTGCTGCCCATCTTGTAATTTTAATTTTAATTTTATTTTTATTTTTAAAAAAAAGATTTAATATTACAAAGAAAAAATAAAATGTGGGATGATGTTATTATCTATCCTTAGAAAATATTACTCCAATTTCGTCGTTATCTATACCTATTCCACCTGTTCGTTTCGAACAGAGAAAAATGTGCCTTCCTTTGACATGTTGGATCCATCATCAAGTGTTAGTTTTTGACACCATTGGACTTAAAGTCGCAATTCAGGATGTCTAAGGTTGACATTTTTCTATTCAGTTCATAGGATGTACTATTTGATTTTTCCACGGAGGTACCTACCAGGTTGATTCCAAGTTAATGCTCGCCACTACATTTCTTAGTGGAGAAGTATGAAATAGTACTACTGGTCATGGTAACTGTCAAAGGTCTTCCAGTGGAACCACCACAAGGGCTACTATATTCTTTCATTGTCTTAACTTCTCTTACAACATGGTACTGATCCTTAAAAGAGAAGAAGAACATCTTTATACAGCACTGAAGTAGGCATTTTATGTCTGTATTTTGCAGAGAAAAGTTTGTTCATGATGCAATATTTCCATTCCAAGCATAATTCTGAATATCCAGGAAGTTACCAGTCCTACCATTGGGATTTCTACTCCAATCACACTTACCTCTTACTCAAACCATACACATAGTAAAGCAACATACACAATTTCAAAGTCTCACTATATATATATATATATATATATAAGAATAATAACCAAGAATCCAAAATCTTGGGAATGGATAGAATTAGGACTGAGGTCAAAAGCCAATGGTGGTTAGTTCAGAAAGAACTGACTTTCTGGGAATTGGATTTGTTTGCCACAAGAATTGCCAATAATTCAGCAGCGGAGATGATTTACAGTCAAAAGATTCTTCAATTCTGATAGATACATGAAAGGAAGTTTCTAAAAAAGAAATGAGGAAATACTCATCAAATGAGTGGAATACTAATCATAATCCCTTATCATTTACCGTTGAGAAATACACTTGCATAGATAGTGTAGTACCTCATCAGCTAAAACAATAAAAAGGGAGAAATCAAGCATGGGAACAAAGATAACCACAAGCCACCAGCACCAAGGCAAGAGGAAGTAAAAGATGAGTAAAAAGGTTATCTTGGACCTCACAACATTCATTTTCCTTGAATCATTCTATACATCCCTGCAAGGATGAGAGAAGAGTCCCAGAAACCTTTTATAAAGAATTAGACCAAATAATGCACTTAAGCAAACCCCCCGGTGTAGGTAAGTGTAAACTATAACTATATATCTAACTGATGTTAGGTGGTGATTGGTTATCAAGAATTTTTAATTTAAAAGACAAAAAAGTAATTAGAACCAACAAAAGCTTAGATCCTACATAAAAAGAAAAGCCATAGGGATAAAAGCATCGAATCAGTTCCATGATTGAAAATTCACAACCTTCAGAGGTTATAAAACGAATACAGTGCATGACAGAAATGGAAAAATCAATGAATTATGCCTACAGTAGTATTTTTGAGGGAAGAAAGACCTTCTGAATGTTCTCTAAGGAAATAAGGAACTTTAGAACACAAAGTAAGCATCATAATCCTAGATTCCTACATGAAATGGTTATGGAAACAAACTTTCACTCTAGGATGTCCGAATTCACAACCAGAGAAATAATGGAGGCATACAGAAAAAGCAACCTTGTTAAAGAAAGCCTATAGTATCAAAAGTTATTCCAAAGGTGAGAATTTAGAATCAGCATCTATGGAGAATAAAAATCAAGAAGAAAAAAGTATAGCAATTAAAGGAGTAAATTGTGTATTTTCATTGTAAGAAATTGCAATTATGCCAACTTTATTTGAGGGGGTTCTGTAATCCAGAAAAGATTGGCAAGAGTAAGTATTCTGTTATAATTGATGACAACTAATGTATATATTGAATATACTTTCCTAGAACTAATGTATGGTAGGTATCGAAAACACTACTTCTTCACCTTTCGAGACTTCTTTGGTCCAGGAACCTCCAGTCTGCCAACAGAACATCCACATCTTGCTCGAAACACCAGAACAGCTCTTCCATTGGGTGGTGCCATCTTCTTAAGCTCCGCTTCCAATTCTCTATGATGATCGCGAGGTAACTGAAACATTCCATGCTTTGCCCCTAAATTCCCAAGGGTAGCCGAATTTTTCACACACTCCTCCGTCTCTAACTGTATATCGAATTCAGCAGCTTTACGAAGCCCACGACAACCAGGTTTTCCACAAGTCCTACATGTGTACACAGTAATTACCACAAGTGCCAAGAGAGCAAAGAAGATGCTAAGGCCAAAACAAGCATACACCATCGGAGCATAACAAATTTCCTCTTTGAAAACATAGACTACTTCCTCGAAAAAATCAGCACTAGCTCTCACTAGAAACTGCAGGTAAGGATACAACAGAATCCCACAAGCACTGAGAACCGCAATCATGATGATTACATCAATCACAGCACCGCCCGATTGCTCGCACGCCGGAATATTCAATTGACTCTGGGTAAAAGAGAAACTGTTCTTTTTCTTGGGTAACTGATTGATTTGCTTTAATTTCATATAAGGGTCATTAGAATTAACAGATTTTGCCGCCATGCCTGAGTGTTGGTCAACTAAAATTGAGTTATTCAAACAGACCATTGGATTTGAAAAATTAAAATGAAGCAAGAAAAAGAAAGATTGAATCTTGATCCAAAACCCACCGATACAAAACCAAATTCTGAATCAAACCCACAATTCTAAAATCAAAACCGAGATCAACTCAATCGGAAACAACGATCGATGCGAACTTTGACTGAACCTGCTGATCTGAGAAACTGTCGATTGGCACTTTGGTTTTAAGTGATTATCCTTCATTGATCAAACATAAACTCTGGGTATGGGTATTAATCGGAATTCACGGAATTAAAAAGGCAGAGAGGAAGAAAGGAAATAAGTGGTTGATGTAATGAAATGGATTTGGAAATTGGCCGGCTACTCAGTTTTCAGAGGTTCGGGGAAGCAGAGACGACAAGAAAAGAGTCATTAAAAATTTTAGTAATTTATGAAATGGTTTAGTTGTGTGATGTGTGCCAACCTTCCATGCGTTTACTTATTATCTCTCATCTCTCGTAAGGAAGAAAATAAAGCTTCGCGTTTTGTGCGTTACCTCATCTTATGGTTCCGCTTTTCTTTTGTCTACTTTCAATTGTAGCTTTGTGGGCTAATAATTTCTTTTGGCCCATTTTTTTTACTTTCATAATTTGTAAATCATACCCTTTATTAATTTTGTTTTAAATTATACTTTTTAAAATTAATACCAAAATTTCTTTTAATATAAAAAGTAATAAAAACAAGTTTAAAGGTGTAAGTAATTAGTATGCATTTTTTTTTTTTTTTTTGAAAGTCAAATCTTGTAGTAAATGGCAAAACTTGATAACAAATCAATGCTTTGAAGGATTACTTGGAAAAGTTAAATTCAAATTATGGAAGGAAAATGAAAGTAAACAAAATCGTGCACGGTCTTTTTAAATGATGTGTTTAATTTTGTCTTTGAGGGAAACAAATCAAAATATGGTATTTGAGAAAAAAACTTACTAAAACTTATATTTTCGTGCCGAATACGAAAATTACGACTATTTTTTTAGGTCCTGATAATGGAAAAAAGGGAAAGAAAGAAAATAAAATAATAAAAAAGTTATTTTTCTTGTTAGATGAATCTTCAGAACTAAGAATGGACGTCATTTCTTAAGACTTTCCAAGTTTATAATCCATTGTTTAATTTCTTGACTCCCATTTATCATAAAGACTTTCAATCTTATATTTTTTATTATATATGAAAGGTGTTTTTTTTTTCCTCTCTAATTTGTATTATATATATATTATAAAGATGAAGAGTCAACTTTGATTATGAATTACGTAAACATAGTTTTCATTTTCCACAAATTATCACTATTCAGCCTTTTTTTTCTTTTTGTAATTTTTTAAAGTTTACTATAATAAATTGCTTGTCACTTTCATACCTCATGAGCTGTTGCTTGAATAAATTTATTAATTTATTTTTTCTCATTAAACTTCAATATTCCATATAGTCAATTTCAGATTAATTTAAGATCTAAGTTATGTTGAAACTCTTTATGCATATTCATTTCCTTTTCTTTCTTTCGTTTTTTTTTTTTTACTATATTAAGCTATTTAAAATTAACAAAAAAAAAAGAAAAGAAAAAATGAGCTCTTTTTTTAACAGGCCCAAAGATTAGGCCATACACAAAGCATACCCAAATAAGCAAAGACCTTACTGGCCCATCTTGTGTTTGAGTTTTTCTTTAAATGTTTTCTAAAACAATTATTTTTAAAATATTGTTCAAGAATATTTGGGACTCAAAAATTAATTATTTATTAGAGATAAATTTATTAGTAATTCACTAATTTAAAACTATTTATTATATTATCGTATTATCAATACAGTGGCAAAAGTACCCTTTGCCATAACATTGCCACTTGTCAACCCACTTGGGATAAGTTCAAATTGAATTGCATAATCAAAATTTTCAACTAACTCTTTGGTTTTTTTTTTTTTTTGTTTGTTTCTTCTCCCCCCACATCAAAACAATTAACATTAATTAGCTTTTGGACAAGAAGATATATTTATATATTTTAATCCTGTTCCCACTTGAAGGGGGTAACATTGTCAATGAAAAAGCTTGAAAAATCTAGGGCGGCAAAATTATAAAAATGGAATCGTTGGAGTAAAAACACGTGTCAAATGAGTTGGCAGATGATGAATGATGATCTAGTAGCCTATTTTGGAAAGAAGGGAAAAAAACTGCAAGCATAGCAGCCGCTCAGAAAACTTGTTTGTTACTTGGGATCTATGGTGGGTCCCACAAATGGCACCTGTCCCATGTTTATACGGTTTGAATTGAACGGTAAAGATGGAAAGTAGTACTTTTTTCACACAACTCTCTTGAAACTGGGAAAAGGTTCCTGTCCCCTGACTTTTACACAATCAGTCTTTACGGTAACTGTAAGTAAATTTTGAATTGTTTTTAAATTTTTAAAATGAAAATGAAATTACCAAATTAACCCGACCCCTCTAGGCCTTGCTAGTGATTGACAACGGTGCCCTTGAAATTTGGTTATTTTTTCAATCATACCCTCTTATTGTAAGCTACCGAAATAAAATAATCAAGAATTTCACCATATATATATATAATGTGTAGAGTCTATCTTACTTTAATTTTTTTTTTCATTTAAATTAACAGAAATTTCAATAATAAAATATTTTTATTCATTTATTGATTTATTTTATTTTCCTAAGAAATAGGTATAGGAATAAAATGATTTAATTTTAATATGGGGGGCAATTGGAGAATTTCTTGCGCTTTAATTTAGATGTGTGGGGCCCAGAGAAACGTGTAACACTGGAAAAGTTGATGAGTTGGACGTGCATGGCAACAGGAGGAGTTTTCATGTCCAGTCTGTTGGCGGTTTACAATACGCGCGCCAATGGTTGTAACCCCACCTTATTTAAATCGCCAAAAAATCGGCCGGTCCGATGCAAGCAATCAAGTTTGAAAATTTTTTTACAAAGCTTACACTTACCCGTCACCCACATTGCTATTCCCCCAACTTATTAACTTGGAGTTTCTTGACAAATGGTATATCTATTCGTCACATTCTCCTTCTTGTCTTAGTTTCAAGTTTAGCCATTTTCTTTTTCGATCAAAAGTAAGAATTTTTATCTAATTAACTACTAAAAGATTTATTTTTTTTTAAGAAAAAAAAAAAGAAAAAGAAAAGAAAGAAGAAGAAGCAATGGGAGGAAGCATGTGATTGGGCAGGAGGAATATTTGAGTAAGATGAAGTATTGTTCATATAGGAACAGGAACCAAGCGTATGAAATGTGGTGGTGAATCAAAGTACTGCTACCATTCAAAACCAGTAGTGATTACCAGGCAGAATCCAGCTTGTTCTTTCAAGTGGACCAAGAAAAAAAAAAAAACAGAATCAATTCCAACTTCCCTCAAAAGCTGCAACTTGTACAAAACTCCATGGCCACAAATCATTATTCTTACATGGGACATGGGAAAAAGTGCTGCTGCTTTTATTTTCTCCTCAAGTATTTTATCACTATTCTAATTATTTTTTAGTATCTTTTATCTTTATCTTATTGTTATTAAATAATTATTTTTATGAGGGATATAAAAAATTAATAAAATATAAAGATTTGTTATTTTATTAATTTATGTATGTGGTGTAGCAGCAACATAGGGTCACTTTTGTTTTAGTTTCTAAGCTAACTTGCAATTCCATCCACACAAAAAAAAAGAAAAAAAAAAAAAAGAAAAACAGTGTAGTGTGTGAGAAAAAAAGAATAAAGAAATGGGATTTTAAGAGGGGAAAAAAGTTTGGTGACTTTGTTTGAAAAGTAAGAGGATAAAAGAAAAAGTAAAAGGAAAAAAAAAGGAAAGAGAGCAGGGCGAGGAATTGAGGAGAGAAGGTGCTGAGTCAGATTAAAGAGTCGCCCACTTTTTTAACAAAAAAAAAAGAATCATATCAAAAAGAGGAAAGAGAAAGAGAAGATCTGAAAGCGACAATAGAACTTGTGGCTGAGGTTTGCTTTTTCTTTGCTGACGTGGCTTTGCCTACTTGGGGGGCTTAGGTTTTAGTTCCCTTAACCCATCCTACTACCATGATCAATCACTAGTTGAGACTTGAGAGAGTCGACCAGAAACTCCAGCAAGAGACAGAGAAAGAGAGAGAGAGAGAAAAACTAAGTAAGCTGCAGAACCCGATACGTAAATACCCGAACCCACAAAACGAAATCCAGAGCCAGAGCCAAAGCCATCCGGAAACGGCCAAATCCGAGGTGCAGTGAATGGTCGAGTGTATGTCAGATCTCATGGAGTAATCTACCCAATCCCAAAATCAGCGGATTTGATTTTTCCTAAAAACTATTACTAGTACTATTTATTTATCTACAATCAGTAATGTCGGAAGTCAAGGACCCTGCGATAAAGCTGTTTGGAAAGACGATACAGCTACCTGATATTCCGGTGACGGCGCCGGCGGAAGCTTCTGAATGCGGAGAAGATGCTCCGGCACACTCTACTGATACTTCAGTTGGCGATGCTTCGATTCAGCATATTCCTTGTTCTCCAAATTCCTTACCTGAAGATACCAGCTTTAATAGAAGCGAAGCAGAGCAAGATGTTGATAAGGTACGACTTTGGGTGGTGGTTATTCTTCATTTTTTAACAAGAGTCTTGAAAATGGGTCTTCTTAGAAATTGTGGTTCGATCTTAATTTTGAAACTGCTTCCTGTCAAAGGTTGACTTTCTGCTTACCTATGCCTAGGGTTATGGCGTATTAGCTGGTGTGAGCTTCAGTAAAGAATCCAACTTTTTTTTTTTTTTTTAACATTTTTGAATGCTTAATTTCCTGAACCGGTTATACGATTTTAGAACCACGAGAATTGCAAAAGTATGGTTTTTGCTTTTATGTTTGGTTTCTTTTTGAGGGGATTGTTCTTTATATGTGGGTTGGGAGGATCCGAATTTCTTCTGATTTTTACTCGGACAGCTTTCATTCAGATAGCTAATTCTGCATGCTGAGTGGATGTACAAATTGGTATAGGCTGGTGTACATAACATGATTATGTCCATAGCTACAAGAATTATAGCTTTCACCCCCGACAAATTTGTCCCAATTTGATAACACGTCTATTAGTCACGAGAGAAAAGAACAAAAAAAAAAAAGAGCAAAGATTGCAACAGCTTAAGGATTCTGGTTGCAGAAGGCAAAATATTTGTTATCTGGGTTGTATGCGCGTTATTTTGTTCAGTTCTTGTTGTGTCGAGAGAGGGAAAAGAAAAAGGAAGAAAATGTTGAAGATGTTTGAAAATAGCATATTCTATAATTTTATTTGGGACAGTTCATTCTTATTAAAAAGTTTTACTTTTGCCTTTTGGTTCAATGGATGAAGAAGTTCCAGTTATGGACTGTGCTATATTTGAACTTTGGTTTCGATACTCAATTTCTAATTACCCCTTTTGTTTAATCCATTGAACTGCCAAATGCTCTCTAATATGCATCTTTTTCAGGGGTGTTTTCCCACCTTCCTTTCGCGCACCTGCTGCCATCTTAGCATTTCTTGCCAGTCTCAAATGATCAATTTATCTTATCTGATAATTGCTTGCTTGAAGTTTTTTATGCTTTATCCTGAGGAAAACCTGAGATTCTTAAGCACACAATTTTCCCACTCCCGGACTTGACTTTTAATCCTGTTAATTACAGTAGTGTGCTCCATTTTCCCTTCATGCATTCTTGCTTGTTTTTCTTATTAACGCAATCTTTCGTAAATTCAGGATTCTTCAAGAGTATCAGGGGAAAATGGTAAAGCAGAGGATGTGGTGGGATCAATGATGTCTGAGGAATCAGCAGAAGAGAATCTAGTGAAAGAGAATTCAGGAGGAGCATCATCTGCTGATAATGTAGCAGTGTCAGCAAAAGTTTCAAAACCAGAGGAAGATGAGAATGATAATGAAAACACACAGGACAAGACCCCGAAGAAACCAGACAAAATACTTCCTTGCCCACGCTGCAATAGCATGGATACAAAATTCTGTTATTATAACAATTACAACGTGAACCAGCCTCGACACTTTTGCAAAAATTGTCAGAGATACTGGACTGCTGGCGGAACAATGAGAAATGTGCCTGTTGGAGCTGGTAGGCGGAAGAACAAGAATTCAACCTCCCAATACCGTCATATAACTGTCTCTGAAACTCTTCACACTGCCCAGCCAGATGTTCCAAATGGTATCCACCATCCTGCTTTGAAGCCCAATGGCACTGTACTGACATTTGGCTCCGATGCACCCTTGTGTGAGTCAATGGCTTCAGTATTGAATATTGCTGAGAAAACAGTGCGGAATTGTACAAGGAATGGATTCCATAACGGAGAAGAACTCAGAGCTCCAAATCCCTATGGGACAGGAGGTAATGGAGATGAGCAGTCAAGTGGATCATCACTCACTGTTTCAAATTCAAAGGATGAAGTGGGTAGAGACGACCCGGTAACAAACTGTCAAAGCATTCCTCCTCAGATACCCTGCTTCCCAGGGGCTCCTTGGCCTTATCCATGGAACTCATTTCAGTGGAGCAGTGCTGCACCCCCTGGGGCCTTCTGCCCTGCTAGCTTTCCCATGCCTTTCTACCCTGCTGCACCCTATTGGGGTTGTACTGTACCAGGTAGTTGGAATGTCCCTTGGGTAAACTCATCAACTACCGGAAATCCAATATCATCTGGCCCCAATTCCCCAACTTTAGGAAAACATTCAAGGGATGATAATGTACAGAAATGTGTTGAGTCGGAGAAAGAAGAGTCGCAGAAGGAGAGTAATCCAGAGAAGTGCCTCTGGGTTCCAAAAACGTTAAGAATTGATGATCCAGGAGAAGCAGCAAGGAGTTCAATATGGGCAACACTGGGGATAAAGAATGACAAAGTTGATGCATCTGGTGGCGGTGGTGGTGGTCTTTTCAAAGCATTCCAATCTAAGGGTAATGAGAAAACTAATAATGTTGCAGAAACTTGTACAGTATTACACGCGAATCCAGCAGCCATGTCTAGGTCATTAAGTTTCCACGAAAGCTCGTAAAGCTGATAAGGTAGAATTTTGATGAATGCCTGCCTTACCGTTCTTGTTTTAAACAGAAGAAGATATGGAGAACCTCTGCACCACTTTTGTCATGTTGCTGTCGTTGACTACTAGCTCATTTTGTAAAAATCAGTTATTGGCAGAGAAGCAAGGATGAAGATGAGAGTAAAAATTGGTCGGGAGCAGCATGTACAGAAAAAGACTAGAAGTAGCACTTGGGGTTTTTTTGGTGAAAAATGCTGTGGACATTGTTTAAATTTTTGGGTCAAACCTCAGTTAGATGTTTGTTGAATTCCTAGTCCCTTGTATATGAAATAGATAGATAATAGGACGAGTATTATGTGTATCCAATGCCACTGATTTTTGGAATAAGATTTGGGCAGTTTTTTTTTTTCCACAGTTTTGTTGGCTACTACTACTACAGTAAGGTAGGTTCATTTCTAGAACCGGATGAGCTATTGTTATATTCAAGAGATCCACCATCACTGCGTGTGTTCATTTAATTAAGTCCAGCAAAGCCATTGGGATTGAGAATCGCAAGGTCAACTCTCTTTGAAGTTATTTTTCCTCCTCCAAGTAAAAATGCTGCACCGACCATCACAATTATTAAGGGCTAATACGAAACAACTCAGGTTCCCTCGTGTGGAATTTTTTATTATTATAAACAATAATTGATTAATTAATTAGTTTTGATTTCTAACCTTCATAAGCTAAATAATTAATTGTGATAGTACCAAAAACAAGATCCAAGGTTCTCCTCTTCTCCAATATTAAGGCATTGACTTTCAGCCTATGAATATTTTATTAACTGGAATTTGGACGAGCATATATACCTGCTAATAGAGATGTGAATCCGTAAATTCCAGTCTATACTTTGTCGCTCGAATAAGGGATCATGAAATTACCGGCATTTTTCTTTCCTGAATTGCTTCTCGTGGCTGTTCTTCTTCTCCTTTCCTTTTCAAACGGTATAAACAAATATATTCACAAACTTTAGCTCATCATCGGGTATTTCCTTTACTTATATATTTGACTTGATGATGTCTTAATTCAACTATATGCACAGGAAATTGCAGAAAAATAATGGTGGAAAACGTTAGCATCCAACACACTAGTACTGTTTTATCATCAGTTCCCCTAGTACGTACTAATAGTATATATGCACTTTTTTAATCTTTCTATATTTTCTTCATCTAATTTATAAATTTTGCAGATAGCAGAAACGGAAATGTTACATTTCAACTTGGACTACGTAGAAGCAGGGCCAAACTTTAATGGCAAATCTAGTCTTCCTTATCCTAATCCTCCCCCATTCACATCCCCTTCGCCGTCCCCGCCGCCGCCACCACCACAAGCTTAAACCAAAACATTTGTCTTTGCATGTATTTGTTTGTGATCTGTCTTTTTTCTGCTTCATTAGTTGTCTTGGAAATTTATAATTGACGTCTTTTATCCTGTTTTGCACAAGTAAAATGTCACGGCAAGTAATTTTTCATACTGTTTTATGTTTATTTTACTTTTTGATTCATTATTTTTGTCAATAAAATTTTAAGAGGTGTCTATACCAATCGCTAATTGGGCTATCATTATTGTTTAAAAGGGAATATTTTTAGGCATAGCCCAGTTTCACTTATA
Source organism: Asclepias syriaca (assembly GCA_027405835.1). Lineage (NCBI taxonomy): Eukaryota > Viridiplantae > Streptophyta > Magnoliopsida > Gentianales > Apocynaceae > Asclepias > Asclepias syriaca. Next base: position 24,221,960 of record CM049930.1, read on the forward strand.
TTATTATAAAACGCGGTTCTGAGTTATTACGGGCCTGACTCTTTATTTAAAAATGAGTTTTGATCTTTTCTCCGGCTCGACTTTTAATTCAGCAGGAAAAAAAACGTTGAATAATAAAGCATAGTCCAAAGAATAATCAAATTGTCTTCAGTGTTTGCGGATTTTTCCGTCTGCTTAAAGACTTTTATCCATAAATAATTCATTAGACCATAAAACGGCTGGCTGTTCAACTTTCGTTTCATACCGTTGGAGATGGTGAAATTATCAACCTCCAGCCGCCGGTAAATAGTTTTATTTTTTTTTGCCACCCAGTCAGGTTCAACGGATATAATATATATATATATATATATAAAATAGTACAAGTGAACCCTGCCTGCTATGCTTACCTGATCTGATCGAACCATAAAATATTAAAAGAACAGAGGGAAAAAAAATTGAACTATACAGATCTCTGAATAACAGTGGACGAAAAATAATATATACAAAAGTGAGGGGGGAATTGTATTAATTAAAGAATGGATTCGATTCGAGAAAACCCATCAGAAGGGGAAAGTCCTTTGCATTTGGTTTATGTAATTTACTTTTGAGTAATTCAAAAAAAAAAAAAAGAATAAAAGAAAATTTAGCACAAATTACTGCTTTCCATAAAGTTGAGAAATTCATGGAAATCTATCCTTTCATCTCCATTTTCATCGAATGCTCTGATCATTTTCTTGCACTTGTCCAATTCCGACCCTTCATTCAATCCCAGAGCCAAAAGCAATTTTTGCAAATCTTGGGCATCGATGAATCCATCCTTATTCTCATCAAACACATCAAAGGCTTCTTGAACTTCTTCCAAAGTTGGTTCCTTTTCCTCAAACAGATTAGAAAGATCATTTGAATTAAGCTTGTCTTGAAGTTTCTCAGATTCAGTTTCAGGGCGGCAAAAAAGCCCCAAGCTTTTCATCACCACTTGTACCTCATCTCTGTAAATAATAATCTCGTGGTAGTGTTTCTCTCTGTTGTTACTTGTCAACTCCAGTTGATCAATCTTCTTCTCTTCAGCCTTAACCTGCAACAGATTCTTCAATTGACTATTTCTGTCCTTGGCTCCCGTGGTGGATTCCAAGAAAAAAGAGTAAATCTTGCTATCCCAGTCAAGAATTATGTTGAAGAAAAACTGAAATAGGCCAAGAATCATGAGGCCGAGAGGGACTGTTATATCTAAAGAAATGTACTCAATAGGCAAGTGATTTACGCCACTCGGAGACATGGTTAGTTAATATACAAAGACGGAGGGAAGAGGGACGAGGGACGAGGGACGAGGGCTGTTTCTGTTTCTGCTGGTAAAGTTTTTAAGTAGATTGTTTTCTCGTGCAGGGGAATTAAGATGGAAAAAGATTTGTTTTGCAATTGGAATGGTTGAAGAAAAGAAGAACTTCCAGGCTTATATAAATACGAGGGGGATTTTGTTTAAATGATTAGATTCAATGGTAAAGTAAGGGAAGGTGCTGGTGACTCTTCATGGAAAGAAAATGCAACGGGAAGGGTTCCATCCGGGAAGTTTCTCCGTTTCTTGCCTCAAAGAAACTAGGAGTCGTCTTTTAAAATAATAATAATAAAGAAAGAAGGCATGGTGATGGTGCTTTTCTGTCTCTTGTTTGGAAAAATATATTGGAGGGGGAGAGAAGAAGGAAGGAAATTTCTTCTCTATATTTTTTTCTATTTAACTTTCAGTGGACTTGAAAAATCCCGCCTAAGACAGAAGAATCCTATTATATTATTTTGGGCCCTTTTTTCTTAAAAAAACTTCCTCCTTGTTTGACCCTTGAACTAAAATACAATCTTGACATACGTCTTTTTATGACTATTTTTTGAACTATGTTTTCAAGATGGCTAAACAATAATAATCCCTTTCCCTTTCTTTGGTTGAATATATTTTTAAGATGAGTTTAAATTTAAGATTTGAAGTGATTATCATTTAATTAAAAATAATAATTTTTTTTAAAATATAATTATTTTTGTTAAGAAGAGATGTTATATTTAATCAGAGTTTATGAGTTAAATACACGTCAGAAGATTTGGGGTAATAGGTCCCATTTTCGGCAGTCTTTGTCAAAGTATATACTTGCTTTTTTGTTTCAATTGGACTAAAATTCTATGGGAAAGAGCAGTGTAACTTTCATAGGAAGACGTGCTCCAATTACTTCCTATTTTTTCTTTTTCCACTCTACAAGACTTCTCCCTCCCTACTTTTCTGTAACACGTTTTTCCTAATTCAAGATTAACCTATAATTATTAATAATTTTATTTATAATTTTTCAAAAAAATAAAAATAAAAATAGCAAGGAAGGTTAAATCCAATAAAGACGATGCTATTTAATTTTGACCTCCAAGTTTTTACAAGAGAACATGCTATCTTAATTCAATCCAATAATGGTCCGTTAGGACCATTATTTATGCATTTAATTAATTAACCTCCATCTTAATTCTTACGTGGTTCCAACTCCAAGGAAGTCTATCAACTTTGGATGAGATTTTGCTGTTTCTTCCAATTCCCTAGAATAATAATCACGAACGTCTGTTTTCCATTGAACCCGTCTGACCGCAGAAGCGATATCATGATCTCCGGCCGCTTTATTTCCCGTCTCTGCCAAATCCAAGGTGGTGGTCTCCTCTCCCCGGTTTAGATGTCCTCCTCCTCTTTTAATTTCCAGGTTGCCCATCACGAAACCTGGAAATTAAAAGACAAGACAATTATTTATATATACATAGGAATTTATGAAATGAAGAATAATGTAGTAAAGAAATCAAACCGTAGATTGAAGGCGGAAATTGAGTATAGGTTGCAGAATACGAATTGAACAAGGGATTTGGGCGTAATCCGTCAGCATTCACCACATCATTTGGTTTTGGTAATGTTTTCTTTCTAAAATTCCTGGCCTTTATAACATGCCAGTGATTTTTAACGCCATTATCGGTTCGACCCGGGAAAAACCTGGCAATCATAGCCCATTTGTTTCCATACATCTTATGAGCAATCGCAAGCCGTTCCTCTTCTTCTTCGCTGAAAGCTCTTCTGTTGATATTCGGGTCCAATTGATTAAACCATCTCAATCTACAGCTCTTACCTTCATTTTTTTTTTTTTTTAAATTAATTATAATTATAATAAAATTAATTTAAAGCAGAAATGAAATTAATAATTACCTGATCTTCCTTCAAACTTTTCTGCAATGATGTTCCAGTTTTGAGGGCCATAAAGGGACACCAGTTCTTTAAGCTTAGAATCCTCCGCAGGTTGCCAATGTCCTCTGGAACACAATTTTCTTCTTTTGCTGCTGCTGTCCATTTTGTTACCCCCAATATATCTTTGATTATTACTATTAATTTTGGTTACGATAAGAATCAGATACAGTTAAGAAATGTAGGGGAACATAGACAGAGTCTATCCTTTTTCATGAGAAAGCACAATTGCATGCAGAATATATAAGAATGAATTAATTAATTTTGGATAGATGGTATTGGAGAATATATATATATATAGAAAGAGAGAACAGAAGAGAAGAAAACACACCAGCCATGTTAGCACAGAGTTTTCTCTGATTTGATGAAAAAAGCAGGGCATGATGTTGTACAGGCTGTGCATGGTTGGTGAGGTACCATCATTTTTCTTGTTTGCATGTACTGTGTGTTACACTTACATGGCCATACCCAAACTGCAAGGGAAATGGAAATTAAAGGCTTAAAATCACAAGTTCTCTCTAACAGAAAATGAATCCGCAAGAAACCACGAGTCTTCAATCAGCTAGCTACTACTGTTGACTATATGACCTCTAACTTGACATTATATGAACAATCGGGAATTGAGTGGACAACTGACGTACTGTACGTAATCTCCCCCATCTCTTGACAAGACTATACACACACATTGTTGCTTAATTTAGTGTCTGTTGCCGCACGTGCACCTGCACATTGTTCTATCATCTCAACCTTTTCTTGTGCTCTTGTATTTATCCCTTTGTAGTTTGCAATGATTATATTATAACATTATTTCTAGCATTGCTGCTATTTAGAACCCTCTTCTCCCTGGCCGTGCTATTTTTAATGATTACATGCAATAAATGAGCAAGAAACATTGATTCTCACTATTCCGATACATGACCTAAGTACCCACAACAGTACGAGGAGTAGATGCTGTTAGGTTTCTGTTACTCCATTCACCTCTCTCTGTACTCTGCTTTCAAATTTTAACTTGTTTTTTACAACCTTTTTTGCTATTATGTCACCATAATATATATATATATATATAGTTGGGCCGAGAAGTCCAGGGCCCAATATAGTTGTTGGGCTTCTTTGTTTCTGAAGAAAAATATACAATTAATGCGGCCCAATAAAAACATTATAACTGCGTCTCATCGGAGAAATTAGAGTTTACATCTCAATACGTCATACTGGGCTAGATTGGTAAAATGGGCTCCCGCCGAGTTGAGTGCTTGGGCTTTGCTAAACAAGAAATATTAATTATATATGTTCATTTGGTTTTTTATTATATTTATCTTAATAAATATAAGAGAAAATCCTAGCGGAATTGGGCTCCTGTATATGTCTGGCCAAAATTCCAAGAAGGAGGAGCCACATTGTAAGAGACGACGGCGCGACCGTCACTGTTGACCACCTTGAAAGACAAGCTTTGGCCATTTAAGTAGCTGTTGCTTTGCCAATTTTGTCCCCAATTTCTTGACATGGGTTGCCACTGGGTTCTTGATCCCTTTATGTACACTGCCCGTACGTCTCCTGCACCTCCCACGTTCGTGACTAGGACTAGGTTGAAATACGAATGCCCGTTTATGCTGAATCTAATCCCACCCCTTCTCCTACACGCTACCCTATATACACACACAACATTCATTCATTCATTTATTTATTTTCAAGTAATTTGACATAAAAAAAGGAATTATACCTTCGGTAAGCAACTGGAACAATTCCTGCCCTGTATTCAGCAATCCGAAGAAAAGCAGGCTGGGAGAGATCGAAGTGATGGTTGGGAGGGTCACACCATCCTCCTGGCGGACAAAAATTAGTGGCGGTGACTGTAATGCTTCCCCGGAGACACCACTGAGGATCATTCACGCACACCAATTGGAAGCACGCTCCGCAGCTCAAACCATTGTTGAAAAGCGCCGTGCTCAGAGCTGCTGTAGCTGTCCCGTAACCTTGGCTGTACAGGTTTCCATATCCGCAAGCCCCACCTACGTCCATGCATTTATATAAAAAAACAAAATTAATTTTCTTAATTTCTTCTTTATTGATTCACACACAGAGAGTATATATACCCATTGTTCCAGAAGCATCACCCCCACCGTAGAAGGTGGCATGCGCGTTAATCCAACCGCCATAGTAGCCATGGACAGACGAGATCGTGGAGGAAAATAATAATAATAATCCCACTACGAAAGATACCATTTTGATTCCCTGTGGAAATTAATTAACCCCATCATCAGCATTTTACATTAATTTATATAGTATTCCATGCATAAAAGAAAAGAAAAGAAAAGAAGAGAGATTACTGGAGGAATGGCGGTGTGAGGAAAGTGAAGAATGAAGAGGTAAAGAATTTAGTTGGGGGGATATATAGAAAAGTGGGTGGAGGTATACAGCAAATGTGGACGCGTTATCTTAGTTGACAATGTGATAATAATATTTATTATTAAAGGAGTGTGCTTTTTTAGAATTGAAATGAAAAATGATTGATTGAGTGTGATCAGTAACAACAACAGGTAGCTGAGGAATTGAACTCAATGAAAAGTAAGATCGTGAACTGTAATATGCATTGCAATCAAGAAAATAGAGGGTCGGGGAACAGAGTTCCTATTCCCATGTGATGAATGAAAGGTACCTGCAGGATGGATGGAATTACTAGCCTTTGGATACGATTTTGATGTGGTTTTAATTTATTGGTGCAACAAACAATATTATTACTAATAAATATCTAAATTTAAATGCACTCCTAGCTCCTTCTTTTTCCGACGACTAAGATAATATGATATTAAATCAGTTGAAAACAAAAGTTTTTTAAGGGGGAGTGTATATATATATTATTGATATAAATGTTGAACGGTTTAGATAAAAAGGAGAATAAAAATAAATAATAAAGATTGATTGACAGAGAAATGTTGAAAATAAAGTCACGGCGTGATCAGAGGCGGAGGAGTTGCATGGAAATCAAAGCTTCCAACTCTAAATCTTTCTTCTTAGATTCAATGGGGTCCACACCTCCAACCACCGTAATTCTTTTATTTAATATTCTAATAATAATAAGCTAATCAAAAACCTTTTTCTTGGAATGATTATTCTTGACTCACTCTAATTTCCCCAATATTTGTTTCAATCTTCATCATTTTACTATTATTTACTATAAAAGACTTTCTCTTTCCTCCTTTTTTTTTTTTTTTTTTTGTAATTATTACACATTACCCTTGGTTTGGATGGAATTGAGTTCATGAGATTAAGAATATTATTTTTAAAACCTAATTAAGAATTAAATGAGAGAAATTATACTACTAAGAGCACATGGTCTTTGATTTTCTTTTTTTTAGCTTTTTGTCTGAGAAAAAAAAAAGAAAAAAAAGAAAGAAAAGCGATAGTTTGTTTTCAGAGGGCTACAATTGAGGAAACTAAAGCATCACATGCATCCCTTCTCAACATCTCTCTATCTATGGAAACCGCAAAGCATGTCCAACATTAACCTTGTAATATTAGAGATAGAAATCATGCTTCATGAACAATGGTCTTTGTACGTATGTTAGATGACATCCGTGCCCCATCTAACCATATCATTAATTACTAAATTAACTTCTCACCCCAAAAAACCACAATTAAAAGTCTTATTACATCTTCATTGTTAAATTTTAATTCTTATCTTGTACTTCCTCATATATATATATATATATGGATTATGAAACTTTTTAACAACATTCAACAAGTATATGATAATGAATAAAGAGTAAAGAGAAGTGTTTTTTTCTGGTAAAACTGGGTACGTACTACTGGTATGCATGGTCACCGATAGTAAAAGAAGCAGGAAAATAACGGATGAAGAAATAATCACATGTGCGTTTGTACAATAGTGGTCCAATAATCTTCATTTTCAACCATTTGATTCAACTTGTTGTGTGTCACGGCCTAGCTAGAGTTCTACTAATATTATATTAGATGCGTTATGACTTGTTATTTAGATTAGAAAGAATTATACCGCAAACTTGTCTGCAGAGGAGGAGTTTGTATTTGCAGATTTGGGTCCAGCAAACGAGTACCATTTATTTGCTACCCGGACACCTACCGGCATTATCTAACATGCGCTTGCTTGTCGGTTCCAGGTTGTAATCCTATATCATGTTTCTTACATAAATAACCACACGCTAGCTACCATATATGAGAGGTCGAAGCCCAGTAATTATTATTTTTTTTTATTTTTTTTTAGTAGGATGATATATGGCAATACCCATTATTAACATGATGCAACAGAGCTTCAATATTGGGCAACCGAAGGATTAAAATAATAATAATAATAATAAACTGGAGAAGAAGAGTTCAGAAATCAAGAGCCATATTCAAAGTCGGAGCGTCGGTGGTTCATAGTACTCTATTGAAATTTCATGAATGACTACCGTAGAAGAGCTTTCATTCAAGAACCTGGACCCCATGGAATCAAAAGAAAAGTGGGGGAGTGAGAGAAAATGACACTTGGGCACTTCAGTTGGTTAATGCATTCCTATCCTAAGATAGCGAGACGTGGTAATGTATATAAACGCATCCAGCTCCACACCACTTGTCCTGCACTTACTGCATCTTTGAATGCGGTAATTCTCTTGTGGAGTCAATTTTCACGGTCCCATATTTTTACCTACCCTCGAACATAAATGAGAAATCTTCTGCTTTTTCTTAATTAAATTTTTTAAGTTTCTAGATCTGATCCCACTTGACTTTTTCTCCGAATATTCTTTTGGATTGGATACAATATTTAAGAATCAGTTTCACAAGAATTCGAATCAAATAAGAATTATTCTAAACTAATGGTCTAACAGGGAAACATTGTCAAAATAATTGGGCAGCATACTCGGAGATGCCAGGTCAACTCTTTCAGAGTAACTCATGCCCTTCCACCACAAATCAGAATCTATGTAACTCTCAAAACCAAGCTATAAAGTATAAACATAACACCAGGCCTTCCGCATCCAACTCCTTCAGTACAATAGAAGTCGCAACCTGGTCCGAACTAATATTATATCATTCATACAAATATCCCATCATATATTGTTGTTAGTTTGCGGACAACAGGAAATACTATCTATTTACATTCTCATAAAAAGAAATCTTTCAGTAGCTAGGAGTTTAAAAAGAAAAAAGAAACAAAAAACTTAACAAGAGAATGTTTGTAAAAATCATTTGTCATTATAAAACATTCAGTCAGAAGAAGTTCGGGGTTTGCAAAGGCGGTAATGATGAAATATCTCAAATTACTGATGATACCATGTATAGAACAGTAGTATAACCTGCAAGTATTTTAACTTCTAAAATGAATTGGTACGCATCAATGACTATTGAAAAGTGAATGATGATCAGGAGGAGAAAAATCACCAGGTTAACAAGTTTGAAATATCTCAAATTACTGATGATACCACGATGTATAGAACAGTAGTATAACCTGCAAGTATTTTAACTTCTAAAATGAATTGGTACGCATCAATGACTATTGAAAAGTGAATGATGACCAGGAGGAGAAGAATCACCAGGTAACAAGCTTGATTGATGCACTGGCTCGGTTACTCTCATAGGTGGAACATTTGAGTACTCTGATTTGTTTGAGCAAGTGGTGGTGAACTTGTCACTGCTGCATTTGTATATGCAGGGGCAGGTGCTGAAGCATATGGCAGACCAGGAAATGGGTTGGGAACTGAGACAAAATTTGACCTCCCTGCCTCCATCATGGGATCCCAAGAAGATACTTGTGATACAGGAGGCTGAGTCTGAACATTTGGCTGTGGTGCAAACCCACTCCCTGGGTGCAAAGCATTTGGTTGAGTATTCTGCCAAATTGTCGATGGGTTACCAACATTAGAAGCCTGTGGTGCAGCCAGCAATCCAGATTCAGGGACTGTGAAATCTCTACTCTTGTCACTGTATGTCTAGAGAAGCGGACATAAAAGAGAATGAATGCAAGGAAACCAACAATATACACAAATCAAATAATCAAAGCAGGTACCAAGTCCATACTTCCAATGACAAGTTCTGTTTCCTTCAACAACAAGGTAATATATTTGGCAGTAAGGAAGACATTATATTCATGACTCATTTTTTCTCGCCAAGGAAAATTAGCTCAAAACACATTATTGATACCTTTACACTGAGATCAGTATGACGAGAGAATGTAAGATGAAGCTTACAATAGCCACCATCATATATGCAATGACCCTCTAGAGCATCTTTAGCAAGTGTAGCAGTTGCAACATCTGCAAAATAAATGATCCATCTATCAACAGGATTGAATGAATATGTTACAATAGCAACCAACTCACGCCTCAATCTGGACTCCCCAGAATGTAACACTTGAAACAGAAAAAGAAACAGGACATAATGATAAATAGATCTACAGCATATCCATTGGTCTTTGCAATACAAATGGATAAAAGGAAAGCTCACAGATTTATATATTTGTATTCGCTAAGAGTCTAAGACACGAGCAATAAATCTCCATAAAGCTCCAGAGAAAAAAAACTGGAATCTGATTAGTAAATAGCATAGTAACAATGGAGTTCAATCGGACACTTTTTTTTTAGTTTTTGCCTTGCCGGAGGGAGGGGGAGCGTGGAGTTGTTACTTGAACTGACCAACAATTTGAAGAAATATTTCAGCAAGCTTCCATGAAATTATGAGAACTACATAGAAGCTTCAGTTCTATAACACACAACAACATGAATTACTAGCAACGACAGCACAATCACAGGCATAAGTGTCATATATAGTATAGGGCATAAAATAGGAAAGGAAGTTTTCACGAAAATTAACAGACATACCTGGATACTGGATTAATGCCTGAGTTGCACCACTCTTCTCAAATATAGCTATCTTTTGAACCGTACCATATGCAGAGAATACCTAATAAAGCAAACGAATATTTATACAACAGGCTTTTTGTTGATTTGGAATGGGAAAAAATGAAATACAGAGAAGAAAACAGTTTACCGAATGAAGGACATCAACTGTGACAGCATACTGCATATTCTCAATTGATGCAAGAAGCACATTGCTCCCAGGTTCTTTTTTCTTTCCATCGGGCCCAACAACAGGCTGAAGGTAGCAACTTGTTAGTGATTTTAGAATCCCAGAATGAAGATTAAAAGCATCTATTGTCTAGAAGAAATACCTGGACATATCCCTCTATTGCTGTAGGGTTTACAGGAAGATAAGGATTGGTGTAATCCCTGATAAAGCAAAAAGTAAGCAAATGAGTATTTGTGGCAAAGACCTCCAAATGGAATCATTCATGTTTTCAAGCTGCTGATGTATGATAGTTTCTCATTCCATATAAAATCAAATACACAGAAAAAGAAAGATTTTCAAATGAATCTGTTAATATCTCATACTCACAACACTCATAAAAAAAAGTATGATGACATAGCTTACCGTCACACATCATACAGTGACCAGTTAACTACAATTTGATTTATATCACTAAATCAACACCATCAAGTCAGAGTTTGGAATCAAATTCAATACAAACTTTTATTGGATTATCATAGCAAAATATAGTTCCTGATTATACAATGGGTTTAAAAGGAAAATGTTGGACATCAAAAGACACAAGAGTAATAATATATCACAATAAGATGAAACTGCTATAAGTTCCTACAAAAACAAATCAGATGCCATACAATATATTACACTTTGCTAACTGATACAAGGGAACATCACAGCTATATCAAACCATCCAAGGTCGCAGACTACAATATCAAATTAGGTGAAATTTTTGATAGTGTGAGGACAGTTTTTCAATATCTACTATCATAAAAGTTATGTGCTTTATCCAGAATGATCTTGAGCTGTTAACAGTTGCTTCCATTTTTCACTTTTACCTATCATAACAGAAGGATATGAGATGCTTCAAAGGTCTCAAAGATTGTAACTCTTTTTTATTGATGCAACAACAAATTAGGAGAAAACAGAACTGGCAAGATTTGAACAATTCAAATAGTAGATCACGCAGATGTAACTCGGTGTATAGAAAATAAAATGCTGGGCATAGGACAATTACTCCTTCATTCAGCACAAACATAACATTTATTGTGCATGAAATAAGGGGAAAAATGCGAAAGAAATCACCCAAAAAAAAAAAAAAATGGAAGAAGAAGAGAAATATACTAGTCAGCCATCAACAAGTACATCTTTGTCCTAGCTTCCGACCTTCACTGAACCCTAAATGACAACAGTACACATAGACAATTGGCAGCAACTCAATTCTAATATAATGCAGGGGTCATAGAAATAAGATTGAACAGAAGTAACAAGTACAAAAAGCTTTCAAGACAACAACAGAGTGATAGATAATAATACCTGCTCCGATGAGACTGGAACTTAATATTAAGATCTGTGTGTGCGGAGTATGAGATACGCAAATGACATTGGTCAACATGCTCAGGAAGCAGGTACCTGCAGAGATCAATACTACAATCAAGTTTGCTATGTGCAAAAAGAGTGTTAAGATCATACTCTTAATAGCATCCATAAGTTAATCCCTAAATCATCATTTTGTAGAAGGAACCTGACAAAGAGAAATATATAAATAATAATTAAAGGAGTTAAAAGGAAAATCATGCCTAGGTATACTTCTTCCATCCAATGCTTCCCTCGCTGCAGATGCAGTTTGAGCGTCACTGTACTGAATCAGTGCCTGACAGATGATCCCAATTTGTCATAAGTTTACAAGCAGTATACACCAGTAGTAAACACCAAATATACAATCAGATGAAGAAAACGAAACTACTTAATGTCAAACCTGATAACCTGCAGCCTTCTCAAAAGTAGCTATCTTGTGCACAAAGCCAAAAGCTGAGAACACCTGAGAGAAATTTTACCTAAGTTTGAGCAATTGACAGCAGTTCATAAGATAAAACAAGTGATTGGAAAACTAGTTTTAGAATGATAAAATGGAAATTGCAGCAGATCAAAACAAGGTGCAGAGTAACACCTGTAAGCCTGAAGATAAACCTTATAAAGGAGTATGACGCACATGACAATATATCCAGACTGTCTCCAACAAAAGATTTAAATAAGTACCATCTGTGATTAATTGATCTCAGTCAAGATTCAGAAAATTAAATAAAGGTCCGACTCCTAATGAAACCTTTTTAAAGGAAATCAGTAAATGTAGAAACTAGAAGTAGCCTTTCAAAGATTGGAGGCACAAATCTTCAACATTGCTGAAAGAAAATAAAGGTTTTCAGTTCTCAAAATATGGTGCTAAGTTAAGATTTACAAATGATTAATTGCTAAACTGCAACATGATTTTGACTTCTCTAACATTGGATTGAGCATGCAATGGAATTTCTTAGAGGCAATACAAGAAAGAGACACGAAATTTAAAACAATTACCAAGTGAATGACATCAATGCTAATGTCGGCAGGTTCAACACCCTCAATTGTCACCAACAAGACATTTCCAGGAACATCCCCTGGACCCTTATTGTTCACTATTTCATGCCTGTTTGAATACTGAATATATACTGTCTTGCCACGTATTTGTGCAGGTTCAGAAGATGAAGAATAATAGGATACCATAGTAATAGCCTGATTCAGGTCCACCTGCAAAGAGACAACAAGAATCAATTTTGCTGTATGAAGTGTATGTAAACAAGAAATCACCATGAGACAAATACCAGAACTTCAATAAAAAAATGCTATCATAATGAAAATTAATCTAGATTAGTTAGCTTATATAGCACCCAATAAATAGAATCTACTTCAGAACTACTCACTTCTCCAGAAATGAACAACCAGAAGAACAGAAATGAGGATGCAGAGAGAGACCTCTACTGACACAAAAGCATCTCAACACAGTAATAGAACCATAAATTCTTTCTTAGTCTATTTATCTGTATACTTTAAACTTGTGAATAAGGCAGGTAGCGTTATCATCATTCATTATTCCATCCCATAAGTAACTCGCCGACAAAAATTAACAAATTCAACGTATCACAAATCGCGGCAAAGGTTTTCCTCTTTTCCTCTCTCTCCGTTCGGAGCTACTGACCAGTTCAAGTAGATTCAAAAAACATACATATATACACACAAAGATTAAGAATTGTAAAGAAAAAAAAGGGAGCGAAAGTACAAATTCCACGAAGGCTTGGTTGCGATTGGCGCCGACGTTGCACTTGGTGTTAATGATTTTGCCAAATGGTTTACAGAGTTCGATAAGTTCCTCTTCCGCGCATTCCCATGGTAGGTTCCGCAAGTGCAGCACCTTCGACGGCGTTTGCGTATACCGGAACTGATGTTGCGCTGACGTCGACATAGCCTGGAAATCTAGGGTTTGCCGCAAAAGAAAAAAAATTAATTCACCGAATTTTTCTCTAAAATCTTTCAAAGCAAAAGCGGCATATGTACAAAAATTCAATTGAAATGGATAGAAGATGTAGTCTGATAGCCGAAGCTGTTTTCTAGAACAAACTGGATCCTCTCTCTATCTAGCTGTACTATTTACGTTACTAATTTAGCTTTCCTTCTGTTCCTAATCCCAATATATATAGGTACCGTTCGATTCCCTTCGAAAAAACTTACCAACAAAATTTTTACTGTTCGATTCGGAATCGAAACCGGTTACAAGCCAAATTTTTATACGGGGTATGATATGGTATTCCAAGCCAAGCGTTTAGGGCGTGTCAATTTCTTAATTGGAAAGTATTTGTAATAAGCTTTTTTTTTTTTCTGAGCTTTATTTTAAATTATATTTATAATGTGATTTTTTTTATTGTATTTTAAACTTATAAATAAAATTGTGTTTTCTTGTTATTTGTTTGTAAATTTTATTGTTTAAAACTAACTAATTGTTTAAAATTTAACCTTCTTCCTCGTGTTTTTTTGTTTTTTTTTTGGTTTTTCATTTGCTCATCTTTTGTTTTGTGTTTAACATTTAATGTATAATCATTCCTATTTGTTTAATTTTTGTTTTATTTATATATATTTTTTCTTGAAAAAATATTTATCAATGATTAATTGTATTTAAAAAAAAATTCTCAACTCTTATTGCGAAAAAAGTGCATGCGATTAGAAGGTCTAAATTTTAAAATATTACAATTTTTTAAATTTTAAAGTATTTTATCTTAACTTAAATTTTTTATATTGTATATTTTCAATTACCATAAATATTACATTATTCATTTTTATAAAATTTTATTTTATTAATATAATGTATTGAGTTAAAAAAGAAACATAATTAAGTAATATCTATTGTTTTAATTTACATACTTTATAATTAATATTTACTAATTATTATTCGCTGAAAAAATACAATTTCTCATGAAATGCATTAGTTTTTATTAAATTATTATTATTTGATTAAAAAAAATATTATTATTATTTTTAAAAAATGGATTTCTTGTGGTCCAATTGAAGGATACATACTTTGGTTATTTTACCATGGAAGGACACACTTTGATTTAAAAGGAACAAAAGAATTGATGCATTTTCGTATATTGCCATATATCCCGTTTAAATATAAGTTAAATTTAAATTACAGTAATTATAACTCGTTATATTTCGCATAATAAACAATTGTATAGAAATGGTATATTTATAATTACTTAAAAAAAAACTAATTTTCCATTTTTTCTAATAAATAAAAAGCATATATCTTTAATTATTTTTTTAAAGATAATTAATAATAAATATTAATTTTCTTTTATCTTTATTTCATATAGAATTAGAATCTAATTAGAATTTTAATTTACTCTTAACTGTAAATATATCTGGAAGGGAAAAGAGTTTATATTTTGATCCGATAGCTTTAAACGCACTAAGCACGTGCGTATCGAGTCGCGTGTATCTCTTGTCTACAGTTAAGGGGAAAAGTGATAAAAGCAAAAAAGAAAGTTAATGGTAATTGCTATATTCAGAGTATTTGGTCAAAACCCTAAAGATAGATACGTCGAGCTCATCTAGCAGAGTGGAGACCCTGAGCAAACGCAGTCGTCTTCTTTCTTTAATATCTTCGTACATAGTGTTCTCCGATTTTCGATTTCCGATTTCGTACCAAATTTAGAGATTTATCACAGGTAAATATCGAAATTTTTCAATCTTTAATTTAGTTTTGTTAAATTTTTTTATAAAGAGGTTTCTTCCGCGGTTGAATAAATGCCTCCTTGATAGTTAGTTCTCGATTAGGGTTCGAGTTATCGTATTATTTTGAGATCCAAATCTGCTTGTCGGTAAAATTTCCGTTGATTCGTTTCTTGGTGGAAATTCTTTGGTTTTTGGTGTGCTTTATCTGATATAATTCTGTAAGATTAGATTCTCTCCTCCTCACCCCTAAATATTTAGTTTTTTTTCCCTCTGGAAACTGGTTATTATTCATAAATGAGAAATTAATATCGAATCATTGTTTCAGAATGGCTGGTCAAAGGAATAGTTATGGGAAGCGTTCTAATGACTATTCAGATAACGGAGGGAACAAAAGGAGGAATTCTGGGACTGATAAGGATCCATTTTCTATCGGTCATGATGATACTGTCTACCGCTATCTGTGTCCTGCAAGAAAGATTGGAAGTATTATTGGGAGGGGTGGAGAGATTGTTAAACAGCTGAGGGCAGACACAAGGTCGAAGATTAGGATTGGTGAGACTGTGCCTGGGTGTGATGAGCGGGTTGTCACGATATATAGCCCCAGTAATGAAACAAACGATGTTGATGGTTTGGAAGAACTTGTTTGTCCGGCACAGGAAGCCCTCTTCAAGGTCCATGACAAAATTGTTACAGATGAGATGATTAGTGATGATGATCGTGAAGAAGCTGGAATTGTTACTGTCAAGCTTTTAGTCCCATCAGATCAGATTGGATGTATCATTGGAAAAGGTGGGCAAATTGTACAAAACATTCGAACTGAAACTGGTGCACAGATTCGCATCTTGAAGGATGATCATTTGCCATCGTGTGCTTTGAGCTCTGATGAACTTGTGCAGGTATTTTGCACTTACTTTAATTTCCTTTTTACTCTGTTTGTTACTACTTGGCCATTATGTCTGTCATCCCTTTATAAATCTATTTCTATGTCATGGTAGTTAGTTGCTATTGCTGTTTCATCTGATGTTCATATTTAATTATGATGGATTTATTTGGTCTACCTATTCTTATTCTTTGGTTTCAGATATCTGGGGATAGCTCAGTTGTGAGGAAAGCTCTACACCAGATTGCTTCACGGCTCCATGACAATCCTTCAAGGTCTCAGCACTTGCTTTCATCAGCCAGCACAAATGCCATTTCCTCTAGTGGTTCACTTTTGGGTGCTGCAGCTGGACCACCCGTGATGGGATTAACACCACTAGTTGGACCCTATGGTGGGTACAAAGCTGAGGGTGGGGACTGGTCTAGATCGTTTTATCCGACTTCCAGGGATGAAGCATCTTCAAAGGAATTTTCTCTTCGTTTGGTATGCCCAACCGCAAATATTGGTGGCGTAATTGGCAAAGGTGGTGTCATAATTAATCAAATTAGACAGGAATCAGGGGCAGCAATTAAAGTTGATAGCTCTGCTGCTGAGGGTGATGATTGTGTAATTTCCATCTCAGCTAAGGAGGTATATGGGTTTTTTCCCTCTTCCAATGATTTCTCATACCTCACGAATAACTACTTGACTAATTTCAGTGTTTTTGTGAATTCAATTAGTTTTTTGAGGATACATTTTCTCCAGCAATAGATGCAGCACTACGATTGCAACCCAGATGCAGCGAGAAAGTTGAGAGAGACTCCGGTCTTATTTCATATACAACAAGGTTGCTTGTGCCAACTTCCCGAATTGGCTGCCTTATTGGAAAAGGAGGATCAATAATTACTGATATGAGAAAAATTACAAAGGCAAACATTCGAATTCTCTCAAAGGAAAGCATTCCAAGAGTCGCAG
Organism: Asclepias syriaca; assembly: GCA_027405835.1. Taxonomy (NCBI): domain Eukaryota; kingdom Viridiplantae; phylum Streptophyta; class Magnoliopsida; order Gentianales; family Apocynaceae; genus Asclepias; species Asclepias syriaca. The sequence continues at coordinate 24,239,113 of CM049930.1, forward strand.
CTGAGGATGATGAGATGGTGCAGGTATGATTTCATGGAACCTTGACTTGTCTCTCTCCCTCTTTGTTTTTAGGTGTTTGCTAATGATATGCACAGGAAATTCCATCTCTAGTCTGCACTTATTTTTATTATGAACAACTTTCAGATTTCTGGAGATCTGGATATCGCAAAAGATGCTCTTGTGCAAGTCACCTCTCGTCTGAGAGCTAATCTCTTTGAAAGGGAGGGTGCCTTATCTGCATTTGTACCAGTTTTACCTTATGTTCCAATGTCATCAACAGATGCTTCAGACAACTTAAGATATGAAAGTAGAGATACCAAAAGGCATGGTCGTGGGCATTCTTATTCTAGTGGGTATGGTAGCTCTAGTGATTTGCCTGCAGCGGAGGGATATGGGAATTATGCGAGTCTCCATGTAAGTTAACCCACCTTTTGCTTTTGTTTGTCCAGATCATAAAATTATGATATGGATTCTGGATTTGTCTACATGTTTTAGTTCTTTTATTGAGTTAAATCCTTCTGTATGTGTATGAATACTTACTTTCTTTTTGATGGTTTTGCTTTGATTGCAGAGTGGCACTGGCAACACAAGTTATGGTGCATATGGAGGATATTCATCTGGACGCTCTCCTGGTTCTGGGTAAGGCTCCTTCCACAATTTCCTATTTTTATTATTCCTGCTCTAGCTTGCTCCTTGAGATTTTTATATCATTTTGAGAAAATTTTCCCCTAATTTCCGAGGTTTGTTCTTTTACTTCCTTTCACTTGGAATTTTCCTTGTGGAATTCCTTTTGCTTCATGAATTTTTTTTGTTGCAAATTCACATTAAATTTGTTCTTTTTTAAGCTTGAGTTTGGATAACACCTAGGAGTTGGGTTAATTATGTGTTCTTAGTTACTCTATAGATTTATGATGCTGTACATTAATATCTATAAGAGATGTTACTTGGTTTGGACTTGCATCTAAAATGCAATAACTTATTCAAACTCTCTCTCTTATGCGTAATATTTGAAGATATATATAATTTTGACTGGTTTCTATTGCCAGGTTATCTGGACAGAACCCTGTTTCAAGGAGGAAAAATTATTATTAAGAGTTTGATAGATCCTACAGGTAGATATTTGTTCCTTGTGCATAGCTTTTGTTCCATTGAAGTAGCAAATTGTTGGGATGATTGCACTTATTAATGATGATTTTCAATCATAGCCTATCCTTTGTCTATTGCCATTTTAGAACTGATAATCTTCTTTTCCCTCTGTTTCCTTTCCCTTCGTAACAAAACAGCTGAAACTGAAGCCTGAAGCCAGCCTCCTGCCTAAACCAGAAGACCCAGATGAGTCACGGCTTGGAAAATTCATGGCCCACCCTGATGCTTTTGTTTAGGAGGACCAATATCTGAAGATCTTACCTACTACTGAAATTACCATGTCCTATTTATTAGATCACCATGTTCAAAATCCTCTGTTCCCCAGAACCTGTGTACCCAACATTACCTTTCTCCGTTCATTCTTTTCCTAGCTATTGTATTGGATAATAACTTTTTCTCCGAGCTTTGTGTTGATTTCTATCTTTTTCTTTAACAATCTTTTAACCGAGCTGTGTTGGTTTCTATTTTTTTCTACCTATATATATATATATATATATATATATATATGTGATGCAAATATTGAAGAAATGTTTCCATAACGTAGTAACATTTTGCTGTCCAAATATTGTTCCCCCTAACTGGCATTTCTTTTTACTTGTTCAGTTGATGGGAATGCTAAATAACTCAGTTTGCTTGTTTTTGATTAATATCTCCGATTGCAAGTCTCTAAATATTAGATTGTTCACCTTGATGAACATCTCTAGCTCTTCAAGCAGTATGCAGCTCAACTGGCAATGTGATGGGACTTTGAAAGTTTTCAGTGACTGATATCGCGTGGCATTTTAATCGCTTTGTGGTAGGTTTTGAATTTTTGATTTTCTTACACCATTATTATTTAGAACTTACTACAAAAGTTGCAATGTCTAGGACAATTCTGTGGGGAAGTCTGTGGGACTGGTAAGATGGAATTCTTTTCCTTGTGGAGCTTCAGGTAACTGTCTTCCTAACAAAATTCCTTTTCCCCACTATGAAGTAAAAAAAAAAAAAGGATTTCTCTTACATGCTAAGTGTTTGACTTGTTATACACCTAATTGGAAAATTTTCTTATATTGATTAGTCTAAATTTTTTTACTGTGTTACATTAGGGAGCATTGGTACTTAAGGATGTTCATCATTATTAGTAGTGATGGTAGATTGTGTAGGATTTTCTTAATAACAGCCCAAAAATTTTGGTAAGCACATATGCTTGCTTTCCCTCCTTTTTAAAAGACAAGGGGGAAATAAGAAACTTTGTATAAAATCTACATATTATGCAATAGAAGTAATGTGCCAAAGAGGAGAGTTCCATACTGTGATGGAATTTATTTTTTCTTTGGGATATGACTCGGGTATATGATAGTTTCTTTATTAGGAAACATTTTAAATTGAAGGGGGGTAGACATGGGTTCATCTTTATCATTTCCTTGTTAATTTACTAGGTGAAAATGAATATATGGCCACCAATTCTTGAAGGGCTGAAATCTAATTGCATGATGTGTGTTTTAATCAAGATGGTGGCTGGATATCGTGTTGTATTGGTAGTTTCTTCGTATTTTCAAGTTTTATTTATTTAATTTGTACTTGTTGGTTCATTTTTTTCTGGTTGGATGTTTATTTTCATAAGTATCCTTGCCATTTTATGTCACAAGAGGTTTAACAAAAAGTTGAGGTTGCAAGCTCTTGTCATATTTCAAGCATTCAAAAATAGAATGTGGAGGGCAAATGTGGTTCTCTCTTAATTGTGAAGGAAACTTAACACTACAGTTATTATGAGTCAGGATGAGCTGACCTTATTGACAGATTGATGAAAGACAAAAGATGGTATTGCTGTTAGGAGTTTCTAAGTAAATCCAATTCATTCATGGAATTAGTTGTACCATTTACTGACGATCCAATCCACCGATGGAGATATGTTATATTATTTTTATGTATCTAATTATTTGATGGGGGAAATAAGCCAATTTGGTTGAAAAAAAATTTCCATATATATAATGTAAAAATAAAATATAATTGACTATTTAATTCTAATTGGTTATTATCTTTTATAAAAAAAAATTAATTTGATATCTAGTTTATTATTATTATTTTTTAAAGTAAGAAACAATGTGTCACAAAGTGAACAAAAACAGATCATACAAATTTGATTGTTTATTTATTTTGGGTTACATGGATTGTACATTCATATTATTTGACCCATACTGAATTTTGTGTTGGACCCATTACACATTTCACATGCTGTGAACGAATGAATGTTCCTTTGGTGGTATAATAATTTAGAAAGTCCATTAAGTGTAACAGTACGTGGACATGGACACTTAGAGAAAGCTCATCATGAGCAATTCAAGAAGAAGAAGGTGTTTCATTTTGGTTGATAGATAATAAATTCATTCACCTAACAAAGAATGGAGAGTCAGGAAAAGGTAGACAGTGTCTTTAATGGAGGAAAAGGCAAACTGAGAACTAAAGAAAAGTTTTTCGTACCTGGTGATGGGGATGGAACTCTGTGGTAGAGCAAGGCTAGCTAGCTATCTATCTATCTATCTTAGCTTTAGAGGGCGACCAAAACCACTGGGTACTCACTCACATTCAAGATTCAACTCTAATAAAATAGGTTTCCACGATTTCTTGTTTCTTTTCTCCATTTGATTCTTCTTCTTACCACATTGGTCAATACACACACACACACACAGTGTCTCACTGAAAAGGCTGCTGCAACCCATCTATCTCCTTCCTCTCATTAATGAAATTACCCCTTCGAATGATAAACAATCGCCTTCCCACTCTTTTTTTTTTTTCTTTTTATAAACAGCTCCCGGTGACCACCTCATCACACACACACACATATATATATACGTCCCCCACTCCTCCCCTGTCAACAGGTTTCTCTTTGTCCAATTACTGTTTGTTTTCTTTCTCCTTTTGGGAAAGGTTTTAATTTCTCCTTTTCCCAATCATTTAGTGGTAGTTTTTTTTTCCCCTTCTTCTTCTTTTTAGGGCAGTGTGTGCGGCATGGGATTGGACGTGGATCTGTTTCCATTCTTTTAAAGTTCAGTTTATACCTATAACGATTAGAGACAAGTTTTTTGTATTTCATCTGATGTCCTGCATGAGTGAACGATGTGACGAGGTGCAGCCAAGGATGACTTGCCGGCCTCTGGATGAAAGTAAAATAAACAAAAATGTATGCTCCATCTTTGGCGGGCAAGTTATCGGTGGCTACATTTCTACTTCCTTCCCTTCTCATGCTAGACTTACGATGACCAAAAAAAACAGATGTGCAATCACTAATCAAGTAACGATTATTACTATTATTACACACACTTTAGTTTGCTCTATTTATAATACTATTTTTGCCATTGTTTTGACTCTTACTCATATTAATTGTTTTCTTTCCAAGGTTGTCATCTTTGGAGGCAATGGGCGGGTTTGTTGGTTGCGATGCGAGAGGCACAACAAAAAGTAGCGCTACTTTTCTCGTTTTTGAACTTAAATTAAGGAAGGACATTTTTTTTCTATTTTTGGCTAACAATAGATTGTTGCTCCATATTATTTTTATAAAGGATTCATGATGTATACATATATTACGAACAATTTACATGATTCAGATGGAAAGAAAAATAAAGTATTTTGTTCTTGAAATATTAATACACGCACTTATTTAATCAGATTGGAAACATGTAAATTAATCTCAAATCCAATTTAATTAATTCCAACCACATACGCAAAACTTAAAATTAACTTCAAAAGAAAAAACAGGGAAATAAATATCCATGAAACTAGTTAGATAGAAATAAGACCTTCTTTGACAAGGAGACCGAAGACGAGAACAAGAAGACCAACCGAGATGCATTGTGTTGGAGATATCACAGTCTGGGAATATGCCGAAAGGGTGATCGTAGCACCTATTATTCCGATCACCAGTGAACTCACGTTCGGATTCATTTCTTCCTTGGAGAAAATACTCTTCTTAAGTTTTCAATTTTCACAAGTCTTCTCAGCATATGCTTCTGTTTAATCTAGTGTTTTACACAAAACGATCTGGAGTCCAAAAGTCAACTCTCGGATCTCAGAGAAAGATGAATCTCGATTTTTTAATTGAATTCCTCCCCACCACCGCATACCCATTATTATTATTTTCTTTTAGATATTTTTTGATATTTGAAACCGCTGATTCTTGAATCTTGATATAATATTCACAATTTACAGACGGGCTATGGTTTTCATTTTTGACTTTGTTTTTTATAATCTTTGTTGGTATGGACTGGATAGTATTGAATATTTTAAAGTTTGGTACAAGCCTGATCCAATTAGGATTTTAATGAGCCCAATAGGCCTTTCAGTGTTGAACAATTATTCTGGGCCGGAAGGAATTTCACAAATTTAATAGTCTGAAAGATCTGGAGGCATAGACGAAGAAGAAGGAAAGGAGGCAGGAGTTTGAACGTTTGACAGAAATCGGATGCTTCAGATCCTTCACAAACTGCAACCCCATAAGCTTTGCAGTAAACAGGTCCGTTCTTTTCTCGCTGAAACTCAGCGCTTCTTTGCCACTTCCCTCGTGTTGTCCGAATCACCATTACCATCTCATGCTTCAAGAACAAACGAAACTGGCCGAGATTTGTCTTCATTTGACTCTACTGCTATTGCTAAATCAGTGATACCAAAGTGTACCCATCTTCTAGATAGTAATCGAAGTGATGAATCTGAGACCTTTAGAAATCTTTCTCCATATATCTATTATTTGACGCTATCTGGTATATATCCTGAAATTATTCGTAGGTTTTGGAGGGTCTCTGTTCTGAAGCCCCAAGATGTACTTGAAATACTACTGGGTTTTGATTGCGATGGTGGAGACCTTGACATTGAGCTTAAAAAGATTAGGGCTTTATGGGGGCTTTTTAGATGGGCTAGTAAGGGGATTGGGAATTTTGAGCACCTCCCGCAGTCTTGTAGAATCATGGCCAAAATGCTTGTACGGGTCGATTTGTTCGAGGAAGCTGAATGTTTGCTTTCAAGGTTGGATGGAAGAGGAATTCTCATGGGTTATCACGAAATTTTCAGTGACTTGATTGTAAAGTATAAGAATGAATGTGATTTTCAGGGGGCTATTCTGAAGTACAATCAAATGAGGAGACTGGGTTTAACCCCATCGTTCTCATGTTGTTTGCTGCTGCTTGAACTTTTGGTACAAATGAATGAAGTATGCTCGGCACATGAGATGTATCTGGATATGTTTAAAATGGGAATGGAAAAGAGTCTAGCTGAAAACAAAATTCATGAAAGTGTCGTTCGTCTTCTGTGTATGCATGGAAAAGTTCAGGATGCTAGAAATCTTGTTAAGAGCTTGTTAAATTTTAGAATCCAACCTGGTAATTTAGTTGTTGATGCTATTGTTAGTGGGTATTGCAACAAAAGGGACTATGAGGATATACCTGGGCTTTTTCTTGAAGTTGGTGTATCACCCAATGTTGTAGTTGGCAACAAAGTCATATTTTCTTTGTCCAGGGAGTTTGGAGCCGAGAGAGCAGACTTGTTCATGCAAGAACTCGAGCAGTTGGGTTTCTGTCCTGATGAGATAACTTATGGGATTTTGATTGGTCAGAGTTGCAGAGAAGGGAGACTGAGAAGTGGCTTCATTTATTTATCAGAGGTTCTGTCAAGAAACCTCAGGCCTTCTATATATTCGTATAATGCACTTATGAGTGGACTTTTTAAGGAGGGAATGTGGAAGCAATCAAGAGACGTTCTCCAGGAGATGGATGACTCTGGACTAATACCCAACTTATCAACTTTCAAGGTGCTTTTGGCAGGATTTTTTAAAGCTAGACAGTTTGGTGAGGTCAACAAAATAGTCACTCGCATGGCAGGTTGTGGTTTGATTCAGTCCTCATTGCTTGAAGATCAGCTATCCATAGCATTAACCCTGTTGGGACTATGTCCCTTGACTGTGAAGGTAAGGAGGGACAATGATATCAAGTCTTCGAGAACAGAATTTTTTGATGAGCTAGGTAATGGTCTTTATTTGGACACTGATCTGGACAAGTTCGACAAAAGAATTGATAAGGTTTTTGATGATGTCATGTTTCCAGATTTTAATTTCTATATACTGGAGAATTTGGAAAATAATGATATTAAAGTTGCTTTGGGAATGATGGATGAAATGGAACAATGGGGACAAGAATTGTCCCTGTCTACCCTCTCAACCTTACTACATGGGTTTTCTACATCTCGTCTGAGTATTAAGACAATGAACCGTCTCTTGGAGAAAACATCCAAGTCTTTAGATCAGCTTGATCAAAGAACCCTGAATCTGCTAATTCAGAAATATAGCAAGAGGGGATTAACATGCAGAGCAAAGATGATTTTCGATATGGTTAGGAAAATGCAGATGGAAATTGAGAAGGGAACCTATACTGCCCTTTTGATAAGTTTATGCAAAAAGGGAAACTTGAAAAACCTCCATGATTCCTGGAAGCTTGCTCGAGAAAGCAATTGGTCACCTGAGTCCAAGGACGTTAAAGCTTTTCTGGATTCCTTCTGCAACCCTGAACTGCTGAATGTGGCCCTAGAGTTACTCGAAATCATCCTGCTCAAAACCTCTTACAGACCATTAGATGCCATCCATTTTTTTATTGAAAAGCTCTGTTCTAGAGGTTTGACAAGTGCTGCTAATGCTTTGGTGGATGAACTTGCAAAGCTAGGCCTTATCTTGGATGAAATGACTTGCAGCTTTCTCATTAGTGGATTTCTCAAAGAGAAAAGAATTACTGAAGCATTTACGATGTTTGATGTTATGGTAGAGAAAAACATTGTTCCACCTTTGGATGCATCTCTTCAGTTAATAACACAGCTAGATAAGATTGGTAATATTGAGAAAGCTTTTGCAATACAAGAGATATACTCAAGAGTTCAACATTCTGATCTTCAGTTGGTTTCCTGTGCTCTGATTAATGTATGTTGCAAGCGTGGAAGAATTGGGGAGGCTTCCAATTTATTCCACGAGTCCTTGAAAAAGGACAAGCTTCAAAATGCCATAAGCTACAACTCCTTGCTTCAGGGATATTATCAAGTTAACAACGTGAAGAAAGGTGGAGAACTTGTTGGTTCCATGATAAGGAAGGATTTAGGCATCTCAATCTCCAGTTACCGTAAGTTGATGCAAAAGACTTGTGCTTTAGGAAAACTTTCTGATGCATTGGGCTTAAAAGAGCTAATGCTTAGAGAAAGCAGCAGTGTCCCCGAAATCGTTGTGTACAACATCTTGATCTTCTACCTCTCAGTCTCAGCACGAAATAACACGTTTATGGATTCAGTGATGAAGGAAATTGAGAAGAAAGGATTACAATTGGACAGAGTGACTTGTGATTTTATTATTAGAGGTGCTTCTTTCCCACAATCTTTGCAGTATTTGGGAGCTATGATATCCCATGGTTTTAGGCCAAGTAACCGGAGTTTAAGAGCAGTAATAGGTTGCCTTTGTTCTCAAGGAGAGGTTGAGAAAGCATTGGCACTCGGCGAAGAAATGGAATCAAGAAACTGGATTCAGGGTTCGGTCATTCAAAGCTATCTTTTTGAGGCCCTTGTTAAGCAGAACAAGCTACCGAAAGCTGTGGAGTATTTGAACAGGCTGATTGCGAAAGGTCTTACCTCAAAGAGTATTAGTTACGATTACCAAATTAAGCTGCTCTGCCAGAATGGTGAACCGGAGAAAGCAAGCAACTTTCTGAACATAATGTTAAAGAAAGGAGGGAACGCACCTGATTCAGCAAGCTTTGATTACCTGATCCAAGGCTTCTTTGGTAGACACGAGTACGATTTAGCTCTGGATTTACATGCAGAAATGTTGCAGAGAAACCTGAATCCAAGCATCGGTACATGGAGAACACTGGTAATTGGGTTGAGTGAAGTTGGAAAAGTTACAGAAGCAGAAAGATTCCTTCATTTGATGGTTAAAATGGGCAAAACTCCGAGCAAAGAGATGTATAGTTGTGTGATGAGAAAGTACCGTTCTTTAAATAACCTTAAAAAGGCAGCAGAATTGATGCAAGCAATGCAAGAGAGTGGCGGCTACGAGCCTGACTTTGAAACTCATTGGTCTCTTATAACCAATATTAACCGTCTCAACCACAAAGAAGAAGATTCCAACAAAAACCGCAAGTTTCTTTCAAGACTCGTTTCTGGAATTGGATTTCCAAAGGGGTGACTTTTTTTTTTATCCCCTTACTGTAAAATCCAGCAAATAATATAATACCAGGCTTTGAAAAGCCCAATATTTAGTTCTAGGTGTGTATCTTTTGAAGAGGCCCAATTTAGTCGTGGGGCTATAAATCGTATGAGTCCATTATATTTATAAATGTTTAAAATTTCGGGCCAACTATACACGGATCGGATCAAAGTTATCCGAAATGCAGTCTTCGGGTACAGGCCCAATTCGTTTCGTTGACTTTACATGTATCATATGTGGAGTTGACAATTGGCTTATACTTTTTCCCAATCACATTAATATAATATCTTTTGATTTAATTAAATATAATTTTTTAATGTATGAAGTAAAAGAATTTGCAATAGGAAGTATTCAATATTTTTGTCTCTACTCTACCTCCAAATTGAAATACATAAGACAAAAAATTTAATGATTATATATATATATATATATATTCCACCGCTAATCAAAAAATTATATATAATGGAGACTGAATTATTAAGAAGCAACACGTGTCGATGAGAAGTGGGATTAGGTGATGATCACACTACGCGTAGAATCAGTGTTTTCCATTGTATGATTGTATAGAGACCTCCGCAGTGGATTAGTCAGCCATTATACATTTATACTATACAAATATACAATGCAAAAAAGTTTCCATAATTGGTGGGAGATATAGTTTCCAAAGTGGGAAGTTTATTGGAGTTGGAATCTGTGGAAGCTTAATTGGAGGATAAGAGAGCAAGTACGGGCAGTTATAAACTACACCTTTAGTAAGTACATGAATGGCCCACCCTTATCATCTACTATATAAATTCCATGCAAATCCTTTGCTTTCCATTCACTCCGTACAATTTTCTTCTTCTTCTTCTCCTCTTCACCAATACCTTATAGTAATATTTCAATCTAATTAAGCAAAAGAAAAAAGAAAAAGAAAGAATGAAGGCAGGTGCAATTGAGATTGGTGACGAGGCAGGCAAGGGCACAGTCCCAACAAGCACAAGAATGAATAGGGGTGCGGCCGTGGTAGATTTTTTTCTGAGAATTGTGGCAATTATTGCCACATTAGGGAGTGCTATTGCCATGGGTACTACCAATGAGACACTTCCCTTTTTCACTCAGTTCACCCGCTTCAGGGCCAAATACAACGATCTCCCAACTTTCACGTAAGTAATTCATTATATCCCATTCTTTGCATGGGCCGCATATATATATATTATATAAAATTAAGTTGATGATTAAAACTGCAGGTTTTTTGTGGTTGCGAATTCGGTGGTCACCGCTTACTTGATTCTTTCACTAGCATTATCCATTATCCACATCATGAGGACCCGGGCACACGCTACCCGTGTACTATTGATCTTCCTTGACACGGTAATATGAAATGTTTTTTTGTTCAATATTTATATATATAGTTCAAAAGGACTAATTTTTTTTTTTTTTTGGTTGGATGGGAAATTAAATGAAGGCAATGCTAGCCCTGCTGACAGCGGGAGCATCGGCGGCGGCAGCAATAGTGTACCTAGCACACAAAGGGAATAGTAAGGCAAACTGGTTTGCCATCTGCAGGCAATTCAACTCCTTCTGTGAACGAATATCCGGCTCCTTGATCGGTTCATTTGGTGGGATACTCATACTTATGCTACTTATCATTCTCTCTGCCCTCACCCTCTCTCGTCCTTGACTTCTTCATCGATGCTTGCTTGCTTTCTGCAAAGTTATATAATTTGTTTTTTCAGTTACCAATTTAAGTTTCAATATATGTAGTTACTATTATTTTTCTTTCTTAATTAATTACGTTTGTTTGTCTTTGCTTGAAACGACCACTTCCATGCATCTTGGAAGTATATCTATATATGTATATGGTGGTGGAGGCAAAAAGTTTGTGTGATCAGTTATATGTATAAATTTGTTGATGAAATCATTTTATAATTATAGTGAGCAGTCGTTTTATCTTTTGCTTTTTGGTTCCTTTCCTTGATTACAATTACAAGTCCAGCTCTCCACATTCTTAACTGTTCCAGTTTCTAATTAGACAAATTATTCCCAATAATAAATTCATCCCAATTACAAACTCTCTCTCTCTCTCTCTCTATATATATATATATATATAATATATATATATATATATATATATGCATTGGTACGTGCCTAATTTGAAGAACGCTAACATTAATTATAGTACAAAAGTAATGGAATAGTCAAAGTAAGTCGGTGCATTTTACCAAAACATTCCAATGAAATCAACTTGAATCTCTTGATTGTTAGGGAGCAATATTTGGCAGAATCTGGTATTCTATCACCGCCGGTCCAAAGATTTTGACCGGAAAAAATATAACTCTCTAAATTAATCGGTTCCCCGCACAAGATTTAATTAAATATACCAAAACCATAGCTTTGACGAACTAAATAGCAAATACCCCCATTTATTTTTTGATAAATTAACATTCAATATTGACCTGCCTAAAGAATGATGGAAAGATTTGGTAGATACCAAATTGACATTCAGGCGGGTGAAACAACCAGAAAGCCATTTGGGTGGGATTCTGGAGTATATAAATAGGCAGAGAAAACAAGAGATTTTATATATCAACTTTACTACTACTTTAAGTGCGTACATTAGCCATTTTATTTATATATCTCAATATGAAGCTTTTGAAGAAGACAAAGGTTGAAAATGAAGAGCAGGATGAAGAAGAAGTGGAGGAGAATGGTGCTAAGAAAACAGGGCCGAAAAGAGGGATGACTATAGTTGACTTTATTCTAAGACTAATAGCAGGCATTGCCACCTTAGGGAGCGCCATTGCCATGAGAAACACAAACGGATCACTTCCATTTTTCAAAGAGTTTTTTCGTTTCAGAGCTAAATACGACGATCTTCCAACTTTCACGTACGTATTTTTATTTTAATATATACATATTTTGTGCTGTGTAATAATTATTATCTTCAGAATTTCCATTTTGACAAAACTGCAGGTTTTTTGTTGTTGCAAATTCCATTGTATGTGCCTACCTTGCTGTTTCACTTATCTTCTCTATCTTCCACATTGTGAAGACCGGTGCTCGAATAACCAGGGCAATCTTGATCATCCTTGACTCGGTAATTAATCAGTAATTATTATCTTCTTTTTTTTTTTTTTAAATAATAATAATAATAATAATAATAATGCGCGTGAAGGTGATGCTGGCATTTCTGATGTCTGGAGCATCTGCTGCTGCAGCCATTGTGCACTTAGCCCACAAAGGGAACTCGCGGGTGAATTGGGTTGCCATCTGTCACCAATACAACTCCTTCTGCGAAAGAGTGTCTGGATCTTTAGTCGGTTCCTTCATCGGAATTCTTCTGCTGCTTCTCTTGATTATTTTCTCTGCACTTGCTCTTTCTCAAACTTAAATTAAACTACTATCCACCCCCACAAACATCATCAACCTTTTCTTTCTTTTTTTTTTCTTTTTTTTTTAATTTTGTGTCAAGAGTCCACAGTGATAAATAAAGAATTCAATTCAACTGGGCTTCCTCTATATGTCCACAACTTTACCTTACTCATCAAATTTATTGTACATGAAACAAAATCCAAGTTAAAAGCCCAGTTTACGTACTTTTATTTTTTTTTTAAAATTAATATTGTATTTTCTTTTCTTTTTTTTTTGCGGGTGGGGGGCCGTAAAACTAGAATAAATAATTCATAAGTAAAAGAAAAGAAAGAAAAAATATAATTAGTTGGGCGCACGAATGCATAAAAACTAGGATAGTACAGTTGAAAAAATGGAATGCAATATTACGTGTGCCAATCAACTGTGAATGCTGACCTTTAACCACTCCATCCATCTTTGAAATCAATGCGTTTCCACTGCTTCATTTTCCCCATTATTTGGTACCCTTTTTCTGTTTATTTGCATCAAAAGTCAGTGTTAAAATTCATATATATCAAGAGAATGAAAGTTGAAATATAGGAAATGGAATTTTAAAAAGTCAATAATAAACTTCGATTTTAATAAAAATGAATAAAGTCGAAAGCATAATGAGAATTTGGTTAGGAATTCGTATTTTGCGGGAAAATGTTTGTGTAAACAATAAATATGAAAAAAAAAACCTCCCGAATGTTTTCGTCTGATAAGTCTTGCATAATTTAATTTATATACTATTAAAAAAATATTCTTAATTTGTATTAATAAAAAATATTTATTTTATTTTAATTTATTTTTAATCATCAGTGAATTTTTGTAGTGGATAAAACCGAAGCGAACGAATCATTAAGATTAGATATGTTTAGAGTTAATATTAATTACTAGTGGATAAAATAAAACAAGTTACAATAAATTAATAATAAGTTACACCAAACATTATATAATATATAATATATATTTAGGTCCACGCTGTTTTTTTTTTCTTCTAAATATATAGATGTATATTAAGACTAAATTGCCTAAGTCAATTAATTTTTAAATACTTCTGAGTATTAAAATTATAATAGTTCTAACTTCTAAGTCGTTATGGTATTTAACAACCATGATCTACCCTCTCTTTATATATATATATATACTTGATATTCTAATTTATTAATTAATTATATTGAATTGAATAATATATATAAAATTGATAATATTAGAAGATTAGTGGTATACAAAATGATGATTCATTCACTTTTTAAAAAAACATGGGTGTAATTCTTTTTATAAAGAAAAAAAAGACGCAATAATATTTCGCCAACTAATGGAAGAAACGACAAACTGTTAACTCTATTTCCATTTTTGGTGCGTAAAAATTCATACTTATCCATTCCCATTCTTTTGTTTAGCTCTGTGCAGAAATTCATTGACCCATTCTGATTCATATGATTCTTTGAACTTGCTCCTCACAATGTACTGTTTTTCTTCTTTCTTTTTTTTTTCCTTTTTTTAACACTGAAATACCTTTCACTAATCCTTCCTTTTTTTTCCTCTTCCGGATGACAACGAACAGAAAGTCTCAATTTTGAATTGCCCCTTTAGGAAATGCTAATAGATATATACAACTTTTGTCTTTTATCTTTTAAATGTTTGGCAAAAGTTGTTTTTTTTTAAAATATGATCCAAATATTTAGTTTATATCTAATATGTTATACAATACTTATCATTGAAAAAAAAAAAAGCTTTTAATGTAGAGAAATTAAGTTCCTATATCTCTAACTCAGTAGAGTAATGAAATTATTTGTAACTAATTTGAATACAAAAGAACAAGTAGAGCATTAATGAATTGTTTAATACATCGGAATGGATTATTTATTTATTATGTAATGGTAAAAACTTCAAAGGCAGGCATCAATTATTTTAGAAACTTTAAGCCTAACAAAAGCAGTGGTTAGTACTCCATTCCTAGGCACGCAATTTGGACTTCCAACAAACAAAATCTTGACACGTGCCTGTTCCCCCAACTGGCCTCCTGTCGGGACGGACGAAGCAAGGCCCACACTCTACTTTCCCAATTCATTATTGGAAAAAAGGAAAAAGAGAAAACTAATTAAATAAAAAAAAAAATTTGGTCAAAAAAAAGCCAAATTAGTCAAAGGTCTTCTGTCCATTTGGCATCGGGATTAAGTTAGGTTCATTTTTAAGAATAAGTGATTTACCATTTAAAAAAAGAAAAAGAAAAATTGAAAATGAAAATTAATCACAACTAATTTTATATTGGTACTGTGGAAGATTTGGTGACTAGCTGTTATTTCTCCGTCGGCAGCGGCGGCACTGTCTTTATCTTTCTTCGCTTATTTTTTAATTTTTATTTTCCAATCCACCTCCGATTATCTTTCTAAAAGTTGATCCATTATTTAAAAAAAAAAATTTAAATTAAAACGATGTAATTTAATTAAGGTGCATGTATTTGTATAAATTCATATATAATTTTTGACAAAATTAACCTAACTCAACTATGTCCCTAATCTAATAATATTTCACATGTAGCCCATAGTTGGAACCATTTTCTACGCTTAATCTGGAAAAATTAAAGGCTGTTGTCATTTTCTGGCCCTTTGATCAACCATCTAGATTTAGCTTTAAGTCCAATTTTTTAACAAGTATTAAAGTCTCAATTTCATATAATATTCACAATAATTTTTTATTATTATATTAAGTTAAAGATTTGATTAAAGACAATTATAACCCTAATGAAACAAAACAATAACAGGAAAAGTGAGTCCTGCCCCCACTCTTAATTAGAGAGAGGTTTGGAGTGTGGGTGTTAGGCAGGTAGCATTAGGTAGGAGTGGAGAGAGAGAAAGGGATGAGTATGTCCTCTGAATGGATAATTTTGAGTTCCTTCGTTTAATACTTCCAAATTCATGGCATATACTATTTTCGTTACAATCATTCTCTACTTTCCAACATTTGCACGTTACTTTCTATTTTCCCCCTCATTCTCATTATATTCATCTCTAACCAATAATTCAACCATTTTGAATATTAGTTATTCCCAAAGAATTTATATTTAAAAAAAAATTCTAAATCATGGGTATGAGTCTTAACCTTTTAAGTAATTTAAGATTTTTATTTTTGTTAGAGCTTCGTTTCAGATGATGAATTGAGTTTAAGTTAAAAGACGTGGTTGATATATAATTGAGAGCATTAGGGGTCTGTGTTTATAGGTATTGGGAGAGACTAAAAAATAGTATTAGAGTACGAGGCATGTGGGCGCAGCAAAACAAAGATATGATTTGAGTTTCCACATGAATGCGAGAAAAAAAAAATGGTTTTTTAATTATAGTTTTAGTGCATGTGGGAGTGAAGGACGAGGAAGTTCAAAGTTTTACACCTGGTGTTCAAACCCTCATTTCTTCAATCTTATTGGTTTATATATTCTCTGACAGAAAAGAAAATGAGGTTGTGTCGAGGATGATGGATAAGGTTTCCACCTGGTTTGAGATGGTCACCAATAATTGTTCGTCACGACTCAGGGGATAATAATAGTAAAACCTGCTGAGATTTCTCCAAATCCACGAATCATATGTTTTTATTTTTATTATATATACAGCAGAGAAATTTAGGCGTATGATTGGCTTCCCAATGAAAATCTGAATTTTCTTTTGCTTTTTTTTTTTTTTTTTTGGTGATGATTATTTCAGTTGCTGAACCCTTTTACATCATCCATACCTTCCCCTACTTGCATACAAAAAAATAAATAATAAAAATGGGTATCAACCTCATTCTGCAGGTTGACTTATTAACGTCCGCTGAGTTTCCCATAAGCATAATAAAAGTTCAACCCAAATTATCAAAAAAAAAAAAAAAATCAATTTAGTTGAAATGTTATTACATTTTATAATTCTCTAATTCTAGTGGTGTGAGAGAGTAGATAATTTTGGTGAAACAAATAGCAACTAACCAAAGCAATTAAAATTAAGAATTAATAATATCCATGTTTACGTAATAAAAAGAATTAAAAGAGAAGGAGTAGTGTGTGAAGAGGAGGGAGGAGGGTATGGAGCAATAATGGTGTATCCGCAAAGAGTCTAAGGAAAGGACTAAAAAGCCAGAAGCTGCCAACCCAGCGGTTGCCTTACTTGTCACGTTTCTTTCTCTCACGAAAACCACTATTTATGGACTTGTGTTTCTCCTTTTACTTTTTTCTCTTAACAATAACAATAACAATAACAATACCCCCCTCCTCCCCTTTCATCTTTTCTGTTACACAAAACAAATATCTTCCCTTACCCTCTCTTCTTTGCTAACATATAATTTCCTCCTTCGCCTAACCTTGTTATTTAAATATAGCTTTTAACAGATTCTCCTCTGCCTGCCTTCCCATAGGAGGAGAGTTGGGAGTTGGGGAAAAAAAATAACAGAAAAAGCTTTCATCTTGATTTTTAGTTTTGTTTTGTAAGCTGATTTTGAGAACAACTTTTGGTACCCGAAAAATGGAAACAGGATCGAGTAGGAGTAAAGATAATCAAGAGATTGATTTGCCCCCTGGATTTCGATTCCACCCCACGGATGAAGAGCTTATAACTCGTTATCTGTCTCCTAAAGTTGTTGATAACAGTTTCTGTGCTTTAGCAATTGGGGAGGTTGACTTGAATAAGGTTGAACCTTGGGATTTGCCGTGTAAGTATTCTCTCTGTTTTTCCTCTGTTTTTCATTTTTCTCATGTGTCTTAGCCAGTCTAGTAATAATGTTTTATTTGGTCTGATTGAAATGCAGGGATGGCGAAAATGGGTGAAAAAGAATGGTACTTCTTCTGCGTGAGGGATAGAAAATATCCAACCGGCATGAGAACCAACAGAGCCACCCATGCTGGTTACTGGAAAGCGACAGGGAAAGACAAGGAGATATTTCAAGCCAAAACACTTGTCGGGATGAAGAAAACTTTGGTCTTTTACAGAGGCAGAGCTCCTAAAGGACAGAAAACCAACTGGGTCATGCATGAATACAGATCCCAACCCAAAACTTGTACCCGTAATTCCTCCTCTATAATTGCTAAGGTAATTTTTCCTTTTTTCTTCTACTGCTCTGTTTTTTTGTTTGGTACCCAAAACATATCTTCTCATTTTCTTTACTTCCTCTTTTCCAGAATGAATGGGTGATATGTAGAGTCTTCAAGAAGAGTTCGGGTGGGAAAAAGATACATATTTCAGGATTATTAAGGACAGGTGGTGACGGAGATGATAATTTGGCAACTTCAAATTTACCGGCTTTAATGGACGTGTCGTGTGATTATGAAGCTGGAACAAGAAAAAGAGTCGGCGGCGAGGCTGCCCACCACGTGACCTGCTTCTCCAAGCCACAAGTGGAGGATCAGAAGCCTCAACGTGTCACGATGACCTCTCCACCTCACATGGCCGCAGCTTCATCTCCTACCAAGAACCCCCACAATTCCTTCCTCTTCCCAAGAATTCCCGCTCCAAATTCACTACTTTCAGCACAAATCATGCCGTATATGGAGAATTTTCAGTTTCAGTTTCCAGATTCTATGAGTCTCGTGCAAGATCACTCCATTTTGAGGCTTTTACTCGAGGAAAATGGAGCAGAAAACACAAGAAAAAAGGCCAACGCAGAATTCTCCCAGGACACAGGCTTGAGCACGGACATGTCATCGCCCCTGTCCAACCATGAAGATTGGAGGACTAGTTACGAGGATCAAGAGTTTCCCATCACTTCAGCTGGGCCGCTGGACCTCCAGGATAATTATTGTCTGTGGAATTATTGAAGTTTGGGTAGTAGAGATCATCCTAGTACTAGTACATGTAGGAGGGATTATTGACTAGAACAACTTTGGAAAAAAACATATATATTATTGATTGCGCAAAGGCTGTAGTAAGTAATATTTTTAATTATGGTCAAAAGTTGTTTTGTAGAACGACTTTGGTGTACAGATTCTAAAAACAATTATTGTGCAAGAACAAATCTGTAAAATATTAACCCTTATCCATCAATTCCACCACCTTTTTTGTTACTTTCACCACACATATATATTCAAATATATTTAACTACTACAAATGAATTTTTACTTTTTTTTTTGTCTTTCAAAATTTTAAATACTAAAAATAAAATAAAATGGTGATTGTTGACCCTTTGAATATCGACCGTGTATGATGAACATTTGCATTCGTGTGGCGCTATAGCATCGACACTTCAATGTTAGGCCACCAAACCTACTTCAGTGGCTATAGAAGAATATTTGACACTCTAAAACACAAGACAAGTGTTTTTTTTAGTTTTAAATTTAAATTATTTTGTAAAATTGACTTGATTTTGTTTTCAAAATTTAGCATTTTAAAGAATGTGTAAGAAAAAAAATTTGAATAATGAGTAAATATTAGAAATGTATAACAAAATTAAAACTAATAAAATTTGAGATGGAATAATGTATGTAGTAGTTTGTATCACATCTCAATGGATGGTGATGGTATTCATGTCCATGTCCATATCTGGCATCTTCATGAAAATCATTATATACATATGATTTGAAAGAAAAATGCTCCAAACTCGCTGTCAATTTTATAGCCCCCCAAAACACTATTACCATTTGACGTAGGAATTTTTCTTTTACTTCTCACATCCCATATTTTTATGTAATAACATTACCCCCTTATTAGAAAGCATATTCTATCTAGTATATTACCAGAAGCTTCTTCTTCACTTCAAAAAATAAAATTGATGTTTTTTTTTATCATTAATTTTTAATAATTAATCCAAATAATACTTTAAAATTAAAGACAAAATTTATTTATTCCAAGAAATTTGGACCAGCTAAGGAATGAACCGGTAATCCGAAGAGTGGCAAACCTTTGGCTTTTGTTTTATTAGATTCCTGGGTATCACTCCGAGGAAGAAAAACAGGGCCCCATAAGGCCATAACTAATCACCACCAAGTCTGGGCCCATGTTCTAATCTCGTTTCACATGTTTGGGAGACTGGGCCCAGCCGCCATTTCTAGCCACGTCATCCCTTTGTCCTTTCAAAGAGAGCGTTTCTACTAAGTTACTTGGCTCCCGGGGAAACCATACGTTCCACCACCTGCGTATATATGATTGGTCCACATTTCTATATTTTGTCATTCTCTGGGATTTTTGCCTTATCTTTTTTTATTTTATTTTAAAAGTAACTTTTTTTTTTATTTTGACTTCACCACAATAAATGCTTTATTATTTTAATAAATTAATTTGTATCCCACAATTACTTTGAAAATTAATTAATATTATGAGTCGGATCAATTTTTGTGATTATCTTTTTAAGGACCGGAATATAACATTCCACATGTATGTCTTTTGTCTCATGTTAATGACTTATGCTGTACTATATAACACCACCAACCCCAAACCCCCGTCTAATTAGAGTTTAAATAGTTTCAAAGCAAACCTTAATTAAAATAGATTGGAATCCTAATACACTTTGAGAAAAGTCTTTACTATAATTAGTGGTAAATCAATGGGTTTTAAATATAATAAAAATGAGAGGACTAAAATATATAAATATGTGAATTGGATAAGAATTTAGCTAGTTTAGATGGGTTTGGAGGTGCATGCCAAATATTCTGAGAAAGGATAATTACATAAAAGTAGTGTACAATTAATTTGTTTGCCATTTTGGTAATTAGTACACTTTACATGGAAGAGATATATATGTTAACGCAGCCATTGGAATCATTATCTATTAAGAAAAATCTATTTGAACTGCTTTTTTCCTAGCTCATTCATTAATTTCAATGAAGATAGTACAAAAATGTACTCTCTTTTTCTTTGTCTGTATTATCAAGATAATGATGATTAATTAATTAATGAAACTTCTCATTTGGACTCTGATTCATGAACCCGTAACAAACTCAACACCTCTGTTTACACTTATTCGGGAACTATAAAGAATATATATATATATATATGAGTTTGTTCTGTCCATCCATCAGAGTTTGAAGATAAGATAATATGTAAAATACGTACGAAATATGGAACAGAAACAATAATAATAACCCCAAGTTTCGATGAAGAATGGAAAAAACTTTGGAACTGTTCTGTTCAAGTATTTGGGTAATCTCTGACGATTTTAGTTCGGTAAGTGATCAAATCTGATGGGAAACTTTTCTAAATAATGATAGCGAAACGTACGTGCATGCATGTACATTCCTTCTTTTTCTTTTCTTTTCCTCCGCCATAGTCATCATTATTATCATTCTTTTTTATCCTTTCCGCTACATGGGAAGTACATGATGATGAGGGACGACTACCCCCTTTGTCTGCATCGATCATTAGTATATTTATATATCTTGTTGTGAATTTTTTCTTATTACATTTCATATAATGTGAGTGTATATATAGTATTGATTTGGTGTAAATGTAAACATTTACGTGTGTATGTACAGTGAACGGCCGGATTAAAAGATCCTAGCCGTTGTGGAAAATAACTTTAATTAAAAACCTGCCTAATTTATAACCTTGACGGGTCTGACTATCGTCAGCTTCCTGGCCCGGCCCACCGCTGAGCCGCCCAACTGTGTGTCAAGGGACGTTGGGGCCCAGCCCGGTGCAGCGCCGGAGAGAGAGATGAGTGACACAAAATGTTAGCTTACCTAATGCGTTTTTTTTTTTTTTTTTCAATAATAATAGAGTTATAGAATTTAAAATATTTAATAAAAATTTTCGCTTATAGGGAAAAAAAAAGGTATATACCTATCTATTGATGATGAAAGCAAGCATTAGATCAAACGTCATTTCTCTTGCTTTTACTTTTTAATAATTCATTTATTTTAAATTTGGGTCAATCATTGAAGTTCTTGGGCTAGCCTTTTTGTTTGGGTTACTATTCATGATTAATAGTGGGCTAATTTCTTGTTGAATATGGGGGCCCGTTAGGAGTCCAATTTTAAAAATTTTATAGCTCTGGTCCTATTTTTTGGACTCATTTGTAAATAGAAAGATTTTCATTTTTAATAATTTCATTTCTTCTTTTAAATTTATATATATATAAATTCACCGTAATAAATATTAATCTAAATTAGTAAAAAAATGTATTTTTTTAAGTGAGAGTATACGTATACAATTATTTGAAAAATGTTTATTTGAAATATTTGATGTCCATATTTATTGAATTCACATGAGGTGCTTTAGTTTACATGATAAGAGTCAAAATGGATACATGTTTCTCTCTCTCTCTCTCTCATTTTCATTGCTACCTACGAGCACATGCATACTATTCTCCCTCCCTCTATACATATTTCAAATGCCAACCATTTCTTTTCTACTTTCATTAGCTTTCCAAAAATAGAATCCTCAATGCCCATCAAATATTCTTTCTAAATAAATCTTTTTTTTTTATTCTTTTACAAATATTATACAAATTAATTTTTAATAATAAAATGGAAGAGGAAATACTTATTAAGAATGATTACATTGTGGAACAGCTCTGGCAAGACTTTTTATTATTAGTAAATTATTATTAGTAATAAAAAAATCATAAATGTAGCATCCATCTATATATATATAAAATTTGATTGTGGAGAAATATAAACGACAAGTCTAGTGGGGAAGAAGATGTAATAAATGGAACAGTTAATACGATGTTGGATTGGAGCATGTGGCGGAGATCAAAGAGAACTTAAGGAGGGAGACCCCATCTGTCCCTCCTCCGCGCACAGCTGATCACCGTCGGAAAGATGCAGCACAGAAATAACCTTTTCCTCCATTCCCAGATTACCATTTTGTTAAAATTTCAAATGTATATTTCATTTTTTTTTTTGTTGTTTTAAATATTCAAGGTAGATTAGACGGAGAATAGGACTAATTATCTAATGTATATTTATTTCCTAATGTGGACAAAAATGTTTAGACGATGAATAAATAAAATGAAAACTTTTCTAATTTTATGTAAAATGGAGGGGGAAAATAAAAAATAAAAAATTGAGTATAGTATTTCACGAAAATTAAACATATAATAACTGCACTAAAACTATTCTAATAAAGAAACGAAAAGACAATTCTTTCAAAACTTCATTTATGGAACATGATTACTTTTAGGTAACCTAATTTTTATCTTTATTTTAAATATATATATATATTTTTTTTTTCTACTTCAAATCAAATGTCATCTTTGACGGCCTTTAATATCACTCTTTCTTTTTTCTTTTCTTGAGTTCCAATTTTATTGGAGTATATGTAGAATCCACCTAATTTATATAACCAAAAATTGTAAACATTAATATAATTAATTATATATATATAAATAAATAAATAAATTGCAAAGTGAGAAAAATATATATATATATTGTTGATTATTATTGGGGTGTGGAGTATGATTTGAATGAGACAATTTCATGAAAGAAGAAAAAAATTTCACGGCTTTAAATAAACTTAGAAGAAGGAATCACCATGAATGTTATTGCATGAAAATGGTCGATTTTCCAAAACCAGAGATGACTCTCGCCATTGCGATCCAAAAGGCACCTCAACGAACAAACTTTTTGCCCGTAGTATTTATTCCGTATATATAATTCATAGCGTATCAAAATTCTACTTTACTTGTTCTTCGTTTTTTCTTTCACCTTTTAACCGCGAACATGATTTCCACTCCTTTTTTTTTTCTTTATCATTCAAATAAACCCATGATCACCCCCACCCACCCACAATATTTTTAATTTTATTCATAATATCATCCAAAATATATATACATAGCTAGGGTAATTAGTAATTAAAATGAATAATATTGTTGCAAAAATAAGGTAGAAAAATAATTATACACATCGTCATGCACCCAAGAAATTAATATTAAAGAGTATCTATCTAGACGGTGTTAAATGATCGTTTCCTGCTGCCGGTGCCGGCGAAGAAAATATGCAGTGCAGTGATTCTGAACTGTGCAGGATGATATATATATATTGTATGTATATGCATGAAGTAGAAGAAGGGCCATTTAAGCTAACGCTGACAGTTTCCAGATTCCATTGAAATATCTAGAGAAACTGTAACAATAAATATATGAATTAATAGTGGCCTCCGATTTTTAAATAAATTAATATATATTACTGGTTGAATTGATGAAACTTGATTATATTTATAGTTTCCCCAGTACTACTCCTCTCGACTCAATCTATCCACTTCATCTCCAGTCCACATCCCAATCAAAAATCATCCATATTAAAAACAACGCATTTATGAGTTTCTTTATTATTATTATTATTATTATTTTGTTCTCTTCTCCATTTTTGAAGTTTCCCGATTTAAAAGGCGTATTAACTAATTTCCTTTCCAAGAATGCAAGGGGAAAAAATAAATAAAAATGCATTACTTTCACTGGCGTTATTATTTTTTATTATTAGTACTTTTGGTATATATGTGTTTTGAATATAATGTTATCCAACTAAATTTAGGGAAGAAATTCGTTGTATCATCCAACACACAATTTTGAGCAATACCCAAAGAGAGTTACTACTATTTATCCATATAAATTTTGTAATTTAACTCTAATTAAGCTAAATAAATAATATTTTAGATTTTAATCTTGGATGATTTTTTTTTAATTGGGGAATAACTAAATGAATGATTTTCAAACTCTTCAAAATAAGAAGCCAAGAGGGAGGTGAGATTTATATATATATATATATATAATATATATATATATATATAATGTGTGTGTGTGTGTGTGTGTGTGATGAAATGGGCGATTGATTCAATGCAAACATATAAATGCATTAGTTTTTCTTTTGCCCTTTTACTTTTCTGGGAAAAAAAGATTAAAAAAATGAAGAAGAAGAAGAAGAAGGAAGAATTAATGGAGCAAAGAATTTTGGACAAACAAATTAATTTTATTTATGATGAAAATGAATTATGTGAAGGTACAAGTTGAAAAAAATTTCATTATCTCAACAGTATTATTTATTACGAATGTACCCATCATTAATTGAAACAACGATAGAGTCTTTCTCTCTCTCTCTCTCTATTATTTATAATATAAACTCATGATTAAGTTAACTCAGGGTACCTAAAACTTCTTCCATAAAACTGCAATTTACACTTACCTGATTCAACATTTTCATTAATTCTGCAAATTAATCCAATAATATGATATTACTTTGAACATTTTAACCTGCAGGTTTCTCATATATGTTAAAAAAAAAAGACAAAGTTTAGAAATAAATTTACACAGATATAGTCCATTTATTATGTGCAATGGAATTGAATTGATGATGATGAATTGCAAAGTACTACAAACAAATGCACGGATATACTTATGAGTCTTACCAAGAAAATTAGGTACACATATATTTTTGTTAAAGTATCTTCTTTCTTTTCTTTTCCCTTCCCTTTTAAATACCGCATTGTCTTAATTATAAACTATGCTATACTACTGCGTACTGCGTACTACGTACCCACCTATATATTTTTATTTTATTTTTACCATGGAACCAAGTTTACGTATGATTTTTGTGATTATGAATTTACTCAAAATAACCATCAAAAGAAAATATATAAAATTTATAGTAAGAATGAGTAGAAATTAAGATTTGTTGGATGTTGGGAAATTTGAATATATATTGATTTAATTGACCGCCAGAAGATGTATAAGAAATGTATTTACAAGGAATGAGTAATTTGTGATAAAAGTAGGGGAAAGGGAAGTAAAACAAAGAGTCTAAGGTTGGGGTGAGATTGAATTAAATATCCAATGTCCATGTCCATGTCGCTGACCTTTCTTCTTAAGCCCATCTCTTTCCTTATTTACTACACTTTTTCCACTGCACTCTCCATCTTTGTGGTGGGAGTAGCAACACACTTTCTCTCTCTACAAATTAATTAACAGTAGTAGTAGTAGTGTGTGTTGGGTTCAGGATAATAATTAAACTCATCAGCTATATATAAAGAGCAAGAATTGGCATAGATCTTTTCGTTGGTGCTCGCTAGCTCATCATAGAGACGTCGGCAATGGGGAGATCTCCCTGCTGTGATAAAGTTGGATTGAAGAAAGGACCATGGACGCCTGAAGAAGATCAGAAGCTCTTGGCTTATATCGAAGAACATGGTCACGGAAGCTGGCGTGCCTTGCCTTCTCAAGCTGGTCATATATATATATATATCTCTATATTACCATCTTACATTCTCCTTTCATATATACTGATCTTGGATGATTTAATCATTTTGACAGGCCTTCAAAGATGTGGAAAGAGTTGCAGACTGAGGTGGACTAATTACTTAAGACCTGATATTAAGAGAGGAAAATTCAGTATACAAGAGGAACAAACCATCATCCAACTCCATGCTCTCTTAGGCAACAGGTCCATATACTTGTTTCTTTTTTTTTTCTTTTTTCTTCAGAATACAGATATATACATATTTTCTTTAAGCTAATCACACTTGAATTGTTAATAGACTGTCATAATTCCATTTCCATCTCTCTCTCTCTCTCTCTCTCTCTCTCTCCATAGTGTCAGCGTGACAATGCAGATTCTTACAAGAAAATTGTTTATCACAAAAATTAATGTTATCCTCTCTATGCAAGTAGGAAATCAACTCTTCAGCTGCCTTTCCTTCCGTTGAGATCATCAAACAAAATTTATTTTTTTTGAAAAATATATAAATGAATGATGATCTCAATTAAATTGGAATGGGACCCTGACGACACTCATCATCATCATCACATGCAGGAGACAGCATTCAATCATGTCTTTCATCGGAATTTTTTTTTTTTTTTTTTCTAATTGTCTTGGACGTGCATATCTATCTATATACACAGACAATATATGACAGTTTATTTATTTTAAAAATTGATTTTGTTGTTATGTTGTAACTTTTTTTTGTCTTGATGAATTTTTTTGTTTTTTTTAAAAAAATAATAATAATAAATGGTTGTCGCTGAATTGTTCTCAGGTGGTCGGCTATAGCAACTCACTTGCCCAAAAGAACAGATAACGAGATCAAGAACTATTGGAACACTCATCTTAAGAAAAGACTTGCTAAAATGGGCATCGATCCCGTCACCCACAAACCCAAATCCGATGCTCTCTTATTATCCAACGATTCCCACAACACCAACACCAACAACAAGCATGCAGCTAATCTTAGCCACATGGCTCAGTGGGAGAGCGCCCGTCTCGAAGCCGAAGCCAGGTTGGTTCGCCAGTCAAAGCTTCGTTCTAATTCTTTTCATCCCGAATTCTCCTCCTCCCCTTCCAGTCCTCCTAATACTACTACTACTACTACACTGGCTCCTCCTCCTCCACCGCCGCCACCACCTCCTCCTCCTCCGCCGCGTTGCCTTGATATACTCAAAGCCTGGAATGGGGTTTGGTCGTCCACGTCATCCACCACTCAGCCAAATAATAATGAAGCCGCCGTTGCCACTGCTGGACTCGGAGTCGACTTAGAGTCGCCTACTTCTACACTTAGTTATTCGGAGAATGCGCCGCAGCTGTCTTCCAGCGGAATAAATAACGGAGATATTAATTCCAATAACGCATTCGTGGAATACGTTGGAAATAATAATAATAATAATAATTCTTCGGGTTCTTGCGAGGGAATTATGAAAGAAGAAGAAGGAGAAGAAGATTGGAAAGGTTTCGGGAGCTCCAACAATTTGGTTCTACACGAATTCAACAACAAAGACGGAATTAATAATATTATTATTGAGAATTCAATATCGTCCTTCACATCCGCCGCGGGAATTCAGGAACACGACCATGACCTGTCCACAGTTGTTCCAATGGATACTAGTGACGATGATGATAATAATAATAATAATAATGTTCATCCTTTCGTGGAGAGATTCACTGATCTTCTACTAAGTAATAGTACTGCTGACAGGGGTTTCTCCGAAGGTTGCGGCGAGTCTTCCGACAACAACAACAGCGGCGGCGGCGGCACCAGCGAATATTTTGAAGATAACAAGAATTACTGGAATAGTATTCTTAATTTGGTCAATTCTTCTTCACCTTCTGATTCTGCTATGTTCTGATTAATTAGAATTAAGCCCTCTACAAATTTTATTAAAAGAAAAAAAAAAAAAAAGGGAAGGTCATCAGTAGTCTTTTTCTATCAAATATTGTGCAATGTCAATATAAGTTTGTGTGTCTAAGCTGTTGATGGATCGTGGAAACTGTCTTAATTTGAGTATTAGTTGTGTCAATCCATGTTTCTTTCTTTTTTGAATGATTTCTTTCTTGATCATCATCGTCATCAACATCATAAATAATGGTGTTTTCCTTAATTACGGTCTCCATCATCAATATTAATACTTGGTCTTTTTTATTATTATTATTATTTATAACTTAATACACTGAACATACTTTTTCATGTATATATATATAGTAAGATACAAAAATAAAGAAAAAAATTTCTCAAAGAGATTGGTATAGAGGGGTCCAATATAAATAAATGCCCATTGTACGTACGTATGAAATGGAAATGTCCACAGTGAAAGTTTTGCATTAATGCTGGACTTGACTGCTGTTGGTTACATGTCTTATTCTTTGCTCAAGAGCACAAAAAAAGGGTCCCCTAGACCAAAACCATACAAACCCCTCACCTCCTTTATCTATATCTATATATATTAAGACTAATCTAAAATCCAATCCAATCCAATCATAATTATATCATACTTAATATTCAAAAATTTCAAAAATTTTAGTTTGAAAAGAAATCAAATGACTTGATAGTATTATCTATATATTTGTATTAAGAGTTTTTATATAGAATTAGTACCAATAATAACCTATATTTATGGACTTTGTATGATATTGACATGACACTGATATATGAACAAAAATGTACCTTCTGTTTGAAGCATCAAAATTTTAGTCACTCTAAATTACAAAAAATTAAGTGCTTAAATTGGGATTAATTAATTAGCTGTAGTGGATCGTTTCGGAGCATGGACACATGCATGCAGGGTCAGGATGTCTCTACGAACACACGTGGAGCATATACAATCACAAATCACAGCTACAATACACAAGAAATAGTAATCAAAGAGATTCTGCTAGTAATTACCAAAATTCGTGATAAGGCAATGCCAGAGCGTCCATTTTCAGTCCAAATATTCTTGTAATTTAGTTTTACTGTATTAGTAGATGAAGCATTGTTGTTTTTTTTATTATTATTATTATTTTCTTCTTCAGGGAGCTTTTTCTTTATATAAAAAAAAATAAAATTATGAATTGTGTTTGTTGCTATTGCTTAATATCAAGATCTCCCATCACGGGAAGGCATAGCATATTATTTTTGTGGGTAGCTAGGTATTAACGTGTCTGAATTGATTTGGAACCATTTCGCCCTATTTAAAAATATAAATATGATTGAAATTGTAATAATAATAATAATCAAATATGAAGAAAGCAACCTAAAAAGGTATTAAAATGGGAAAAAATCGTTTTTCAGATATGGGGAGACCCATATCTCTGACTTTGTTGAGCTAGCATAGAGATGAACGTCCAAATGGCTTTGAAATATATATGTTGACTTCATTGACAAAGAAGGATTAAATACTACGTACTCCTCCATCAGCAATAGTTTCAAGAAATAATTTCGTTTAGGGAACGCCCAACACAATCTTGAAATCTTACATGTTACTCTGCATTCCTTTTCAACAAAACACCATATCGATCACTTCTGAATCTTGAGGTTTCAGTTTTGAGTTTCTATGTTATACACACCACAATTAAACCGTGTGATATCATGACATACATTACACATGTATCTAAAGGCTACAACATTGAATTTTTCGTCACTTAGAAAAAAAAAAAATGGTAGCTCGATTACTCTCTCTCTCTCTCTCACTCCCGTAACTCCTAACAACAAACCATGTACCTACTTCCTTTATATAATATAGGTATTTTTCTATTTTTATAAGTTATTAAAAAAAATTTTTTTTTTTAATTTTGATAATATTCTTACGTGTTTGAATAAATAGCATCCGACTTAAAATATTCACGTTATGGCAAAATCAATTCATTTAGATTTTTATTCTCTTAACTAGTCAAAATCTAACACGTGCATTTCTTTTATATATAGATTTGTTTAAAAGAGCTGCCCCCGAAATGGTTTGGTTAGCTTAGATTGTCATTAAATTTGATGACTACTACTAAATCTAAGATAAAATCTTTAACCGTTTTTTTTTTTTTTCTGATCGAAGTTGAGAGAATTGACAAGTAATGAGGTAGCGAAAGTGACATAAATCAAAATTACAATATTTTGTGTCTTACAGTAGTGAACCAGCAGAAAGTATGCCGTGCACAGGATGAAACGTACAAGAGGATAGCTGGATTCTTCTTGATTTCTCGTTTCTTTGACAATTCGCTTGTCTTAAACAACTCATGGCCCTACTCTTTTATTACCTACATTAATTAATTAATAATGCTTTCTCTCTCTTTCATGTTCTTCAATTTGGGATGGAGCTTGGAGAGAAGAAGAACGTCATCCAATCATTGAATAAAAAGAAGCAAAAGCTTTATTACATTGGAAGAAGCAACTGCAAAATTGTTGGAATGCCATATTAGTGCACCCTTTTTAAGCAACATCAAGATCCAGACTTGATGAAAACAAGTTTGTTACTAACTATATAACTTTAACTAGTGCCAGTACCAGTAGCAGTCGTAGTAATTTCAATTCGAAAAGAAAAAAGAAAAAAAAAAGCATTTAATTGGTGAATAATGAAGACAGCCTGTTTTGAAAGTAGATAGTGGTGAAAATTTGGCCACATTTTTTTTTCTTTAATAAACAAATTTCAGATATGAATGAATGACACGACTTCTTTTGAATTTTATATATTTGTTTTCTTCTTCAAACCGGAGTACAAAATAAGTAAATAAGAGCTGAGGAATATAAGAGGAGAATAGTATATTGGTGCATTAATGCCACTGTGTATGATCACATGTCCTTCCCTTTTAGACATGGTGGCCAACCCCCAACTCAACTCTATTTATTGTAACATTTTCTATTCCTATCACATGCCTTTTAATTTTTTTTACTTTTTCATCCTTATTTTCTCAACAAAATCTTCTAAACTGTGCCTAAGATAAGATCCTAATCTCCGTTTTATATACATAATATATATAGCTTTTTGAAACTGAGCACAACAAGTTTAGAAAACTAATTCATTGATATTGTTCTTTACCATAAAAATGCTAAGGAAATGGATGCTTTTTAACCATTTCTTCATTGCTATAAAAATGATAATGAGATAGATAGCTCTCCACGTCTATTATTACCATGTTGCAGTAGTGATTGAGATTCTCAAACTCCATACTGTACATGTTCAAAGTTGCTGATGTCAGTTTGAAATATGGAAAGGTAATTCATGCTTTCATTGCATATGCTAACTATATGCTTCTTTCTTCGTATAAATCAATCTACTTTGGAGGGCGACTTCAAGATAAACTGGCACTTTAAAATAAAATTAATCAAAGAATAAAATCCTGCATTTGTGACATTGAAACCCAAAAATGGAGTCTGCATTTAGGGGCTAAAGTTGGGGATTGTCAAATGTGCAAATGGAATGTCTTCTTGTAGAGGATGGGGTTCAGATCTCCAGACTCCAGTGTGTTCAGTTGTTCAGTTCAGTAGTGTACTTCAGAATAAAGAATATAACCACAATAAGTCCTTGTTTCCTTTTCCCCTTTTGAACTAGTTTTAACCTAACAACCATTCTATTTTTCCAATACATTTTTCAAGGTTTGTCAAAAGATCAATGAGTCTCAATTTCTGGTATCCGGCCGCACCAGAAAAATGTCCTTACCTAGGAGATACTCCATTCATCCGCCCATTCCCTTTCCCTTTCCCTCCTCTCTCTCTCTCTCTCTTACCTGTCCATCAATTAACGTACGTCTCAAATTCAGCTAAAAAAGAAACAAAAATCATTTTCGGTAGAGTAAAAGGTATGTGCGGGCATAACAGGCAGGATAGACATTGAAATGTAAATCCTGCAAAGCGAAGCCCGATCGATAATATTCACTCTATGCACATTCGGATTAGGCGTCCAGGGCATTTTATGGCCACAGAGCCTCAGTACTTTGTGCAATTTCTAACAAAGCTCGATGATTTTTAACATATTCTGGTTCAGAATTTATTTATTAAAAATGAAAAAAAGGGAAAAGAAAAAAAAAATTAAAGCCTAAGAAGAATAGGTAAATGAATGGAGATAAACATACAAACAACACTAGATGAGCAATGAAACTCCGGTTAATCCACGGATTATTCGTTCATCGAAGACGATAACAGCTTTCTTCCAGTTCGGAGAAAAGTGGAAGACGGTAACTTAATTAGGCTAGGGTTTCCCATTTTATTGTTTCTGCGAGGCTTATGGGCTTTTTTATTTCCAAATCAGTTTCCTCAAATGGGCTTCTTTGGGCTTTTTCCAATTATAAAAGGCAATTAAAACTCCCGGGATGAGCCCATTATTTCCATAGTTCAGTATTTTCTATTGTATTAGGTTAACAGCTGAAAATTTTCCCTCTAAAAAATATATATATAATATATATATATATATATTTTTTTTTTTTTTTTTTTTTTTGGCTATAAAAAAAATTAACAGATTATTTGTTGCCCTTGAGAAGATAATCTATTTTATTGAAAGAACATGGACTGAATCCAATCTTTTCTTTTTCTTGGGCAGCGTGAATCCAATCTTAATAATTAATGGGCATTGGCCTATCACATCCAAGACACTGTTGACAGCCCAATTTTATACTTCATTTTAAACAAAAAGAATAAAATAAAATAATATGAAATTGTTATAAAATATCTATAACAAGGAACGATACTAAAAAAATATAAATTAAAATAACATAAATTTATCTATATATTTTTCTTGTAACAAAATATATAAAATTATCACATATTTATAGATATACATACATATAATCTATATACTCATATATATACTAATATAAATATATACATATGTTACAAATATAACTTTATGTAAGTTACATAAAAGTTATAATGAATATACTAGAAGTTATATAAAAATGATTTATAATAATAATGGAAATAGTGAGATGATTTATAAAAGAAATTGAATTTTTATATATATTCTATTTATAGGATGCAGGGATTAATTATTGCAGTGGCCAAATGGAATCCTAATGTATCCACAACAAATACTAAAGTTGGTATATATATTAGAAAATTCTATAATTAGTAATTACGAACCTATCCATTAATATTAGATAATAAACATGTGAATATCTAATACGTTAGAACCATTTTTTGAATTTTTTTATTGAGAGAAAACATAAAATAAAATGTTTGTTTGATATCTCTTTCAAATCCAAGCAAGGAAATATGAAAGGCAAAAAAAAAACCGCATTTTGAAAAAGAGATGCGCATAATTGAAATGGACGATTCTTGCAGCTTTCCTCACTTGGCCAAGTTGCAAAATAAAACCGAAGCAAAAATGCTTGACACGTCAGCCAAAAATGTTTGTTTTCCTCGGAACAATTTTCTATACACACCATAAAATTACAATATTTGTATACGTGATTATGGTCCCTTCCAACTTTAATGATTGATTCATACTTTCTTTGGTTTATAGTAAATTAATATATAGTTTCATTTTTTTATCTTTGTGATATTAAATTATTGAATAATAATATATTTCTTTTTTTAAGCACTGGTACTGGGATTTAAGGTAACAATGTTAATTGAAATTTTATTTTAAAAATTTAATTATAGAATATTATCGTTCTCAATCTCCTTGGATTTCACAATGAAATTTTTTCAAAAAAATCCAATTGATGCTACCATATGCAACAACCCACACCAAAATAAAATATAAGGTTAATTATGATTGGCCATCACTCCCAAGCGCCGCCTAAATATGTTTTAATAATAATAATAAAAATAAATGTAAGTAAGAGTTACCATTTATTTACCAATTAGTCCTGCTTCCGCTTGATTATATGGTCACTTACCTGACCAAAACTTACTTTAAAAATATTTAAGGAATCCCAAAAAAAAAAGGTTAATAGTTCAATTAAATATAAATTTAATTGCTCTATATTGCAATAATTTAAAGTCTCCAATATCAATAATGACTAATGTACTTAAATTAAAAAATAAAAATAAAAATAAAAATAAAAAAGGAAAGAAAATAAAAATGTACGCAGCGGGCCCCATGATCCATCAATTCCAGTCCCAGCATCAATAATCAAGAGTGAGTGTGAATCAAATACTTAGTCCGCAACTTGCAATAGACAAAAATCTCCCAATTCCTTTGTTTCTCTTTTCCAAAACCAATATATACATATCTTTTAGGTTCATTTGATAGATAAATATTAAAAAATTAATTAAAATATACTTGAAAAATTAATACAAGATTTATTGGATTTAAAAAAAAAAACTTTTTAAGGGAGACTTTATTTTGACAAAAATATTATTAGAAAAGATAAACTATTTTAATTTCACCAATAGTGTTTTCAACTTTTTTTTTTATATTTAGCACTGTTTCAAGACATTTTTTCTAATTTTTTTAAACAATTTTCTCACCTCCTCATTTCTCTCTCTTTTCTTCTTCCTTTCTATCTCTTCCTTTTTTCTATCTTCATTAATTTAATATTTTTTTCTTCTTCCTTTTTCTCTCTTCTTTCTTTCTTTCTCGTTCTTCCTCATTTCGTTGTCGGAACTCTCACAACTCAATCCTACCCCCTGGAATTTCTGAACATTCGAGTTTAAGTCTCTGCATTTGCACGCCCGGGATACAAGAGATTCAGAGATTATTTAGATAATATGATTGTTAAATTTTTTTCTTGCACTTTACACCGCAACATTAAATTCACAAATAAACAAAGACAAACAATTATCATAATGGTTGTTGTAACCGTCCCCGTCTCACCACCAGACCAACATTCCCAGGGCATTTACCTTTTTCACAAACAGAAGTTTCAATTCCCTCAACTTCTTCTTAATATGCGTATACTTTTCACCTCCGGGAATGGATCTCCATACTTTCCACAGAATACTCGTTTTCAGTCTGCAACTTGGTGAAATCAGCTAGACTGGGTGATTCACAAACAGAAGTTTCAATTCCCTCAACTTCTTCTTAATTTGTTGACTTTTTGGCTTCTCTTTCAAATCCCACATCGGTTAGAATAGAAAAGGGGAAGGGAGTTGGGGGTTATAAATAACCCCCTCCTCCTCCTTTGAAAATAATCCCATCCTCTTCTCTTCTTCTTCTGTATATTTTCTCTTATATATAAAAGCAGGCCGTTTGAGCGGTACTCGAAGATTAAGTCAATTTGGCTGAACTCCGTTATTAAAGTTTTTTCTTTCTTATAGTATTCAATATTATTTGTCGAGTCTTTTAATAGTGTTTTGTCCAGTTCATTTCTTTAGAATTGGTTCATTTCACTAGTTGTGTTATTTTAGTGGGAAAACTGCCCGATTTTTCCAACAAGTGGTATCAGAGCCAAAAGTTCGTCCTTGGGCTGTTGGTGTGTTATAATATTGAATATTATATTTTGGGTCTGTAATGGCAAAGATTCCGTCAGGGGCAGGTTCCTCGTCATCATGGTCGAGGTTCCCACAGCCCAATCTGAAATTGGCAGTTGAAATATTTGATGGTACTGGCCATTTTGGCATGTGGCAAGGAGAGGTCTTGGACTCTCTTTTCCAGCAGGGTCTTGATGTTGCTGTTGAAGAAAGGAAACCAGACGAGGTAGAAGATAAAGATTGGAGCAGCATTAATCGATTGGCATGTGGAACAATTCGATCCTGCCTATCCAGAGAGCAGAAATATGCTTTTAAAAATGAGACTTCTGCACACAAAATGTGGAAGGCATTGGAGGACAAGTTTCTGAAAAAGAGTGGTCAGAACAAGCTCCTTATGAAGAAAAGATTGTTCCGATTTGATTACCAATCAGGTACTACTATGAATGAACACATTGCTATGTTTAATCAATTAGTAGCAGACCTGTTAAATTTAGATGTGAAATTTGAGGATGAGGATCTGGCTTTGATGTTGTTATCATCTCTTCCCGATGAATTTGAACATTTGGAAATTACGTTACTTCACGGGAAAGAAAATGTGTCGTTAGATGCTGTTTGTTCTGCTTTGTATAGTCATGAATTGAGAAAGCGGGATAAGATGAAAATCAAAACATCGGCATCAGAAGAAGTATTGGTGGCAAGAGGTCGTCAGCAAAGCCAGTCATACGGGAGAAGAGGAAGGTCCAAGTCCAAAGGCCGATCCATTGCCAAAGATGAGTGTGCTTTCTGTCATGAGAAAGGCCACTGGAAGAAAGACTGTCCAAAGCTGAAGAAGAAAGGGAAATCTCCACAAGATGCAAATGTTGCAGAATGCAAAGGTGATGCTGAATCAGATATCTCTTTGACTGTCTCGCCTTCAACATCATCGAGCCCAGATGAGTGGATATTAGATTCAGGTTGTACCTATCATATGTGTCCCATTCGGGAATGATTCTTTGAATTTCAGGAACTCAATGGTGGGGTTGTTTACATGGGTAATGATAATTCATGTAAAACAAACGGGATAGGTTCAATCAAGCTGAGGAATCATGATGGATCCACCAGAATTCTGCGGGATGTGCGATACGTGCCAAAGTTGAAGAAGAATCTCATCTCATTGGGGGCTTTAGAATCTAAAGGCCTAGTTGTGACGATGCGAGATGGAGTTCTTAAAGCAACTTCAGGAGCACTAGTGATGTTGAAAGGTGTGAGAAAGAATAATCTGTATTACTACCAAGGTAGTATAGTAGTGGGGACAGTAGCAGCAGTAGCAACTTCGAGCACTAAGAAGGATGCTGAGGCAACGAAGCTGTGGCATATGCGATTGGGACATGCTGGTGAAAAGTCCTTGCAAATTCTTACCAAGCAGGGATTGTTAAAAGGTACGAAAACCTGCAAACTTGAATTTTGTGAGCATTGTGTCCTAGGAAAACAACGAAGAGTGAAGTTTGGCACTACAATTCATAGTACCAAAGGTATTCTGGATTATGTGCATTTGGATGTGTGGGGACCTGCCAAGACTCCGTCCATCGGAGGTAGGCATTATTTTGTCACTTTTGTTGATGATTTTTCCAGGAGAGTTTGGGTGTTTACTATGAAGAATAAAGATGAAGTGCTTGGAATTTTCCTTAAGTGGAAAGCTCAAGTTGAAAATCAGACAGGAAGGAAGATCAAAGTTCTTCGAACAGACAATGGAGGAGAATACAAGAGTGATCCATTCCTGAAGGTATGCCAAGACTGTGGCATAGTTCGACACTTCACTGTCAAAAAAAACCACAACAGAATGGAGTGTCGGAGCGTATGAACAGGACACTTGTGGAGAAAGTTCGTTGTATGTTGTCTAATGCTGGGTTAGACATAAAATTTTGGGCTGAGGCAACATACGCTCAACATCTCGTCAATCGTTTGCCATCATCTGCTATAAATGGCAAAACTCCATTAGAGGTATGGTCCAAAAAACCTGCAACTGATTATGATTCTTTACATGTTTTTGGTTCTATTGCATATTATCATGTGATTGAATCAAAGTTGGATCCACGGGCAAAGAAGGCTCTATTCATGGGCTTCAATCCTGGACCGAAGGGATATCGTCTATGGTGTCTTGAGGGAAAGAAGACGATTATTAGCAGAGATGTTACCTTTTATGAATCTACCTTGTTAAACAAGGTAAATCCAGAAGGAATTGATAGTACTCCACAGGAGGTGGAGTGTGCTTCGAAGCAGGTGGAGTTCGAGCAGACAGTGGTGATCCCAGCACGAAGCACCACCAGTGACTCTACTATGACAGAAGAAGAGTCAGATGAGGAAGAGGTTCCTACCCAAGAACTTCAACGCCAATTGCAATAAGAAGGCAGAGACGAGAAATTCAGAAGCCAGCTCGTTTCACTGATATGGTAGCTTATGCACTTCCAGTTGTTGATGACATTTCATCCACCTACCGGGAAGCCATTCTAAGTTCAGAAAGTGGAAGTTGGGCAGGTGCAATGGAAGAAGAAATGTCCTCTCTCAAGAGGAATAAACGTGGAAGCTGACACAACTACCGAAAGGCAGGAAGGCAAATGGGTGCAAATGGGTATTTGCAAAGAAAGAAGGATTTCCTAACAAAGAAGACGTCCGCTACAAGGCAAGGTTGGTGGCTAAAGGCTATGCTCAGAGGGAGGGAATTGACTATAATGAGGTCTTTTCTCCAGTTGCTAAACATTCCTCCATTAGAATTTTGTTAGCCTTGGTAGCACAGTTGAATTTGGAGCTAGCTCAACTTGATGTAAAGACCGCGTTCCTACATGGTGATTTGAAGGAGGAAATCTATATGACTCAGCCAGATGGATACAGGGTTGCTGGAAAAGAAGATTGGGTTTGTAAACTTAGCAAATCGTTGTATGGACTGAAACAATCTCCTAGACAGTGGTACAAACGATTCGATAAGTTCATGAATGGTCAGAAGTACAAGAGGAGCAAATACGATCATTGTGTGTATTTGCGCAGACTTCAAGACGGTTCCTACATCTACTTACTCTTATATGTTGATGATATGTTGATTGCAGCAAAGAGCCAAGTTGAAATTGACAAATTGAAGGCTCAATTGAGTAAAGAGTTCGAGATGAAGGATTTGGGAGAAGCCAAGAAGATTCTCGGCATGGAGATAAGCAGGGACAGAGAGAGGGGCAAACTTTGGCTGTCACAGAAGCAGTATTTACAGAAGATCTTACAACATTTTGGTATGCATGAAGATACAAAAACTGTAAGTACCCCACTTGCTCCTCATTTGAAATTGAGTAACCGTTTATCTCCGTCAACTGATGAAGAACGAAAGTACATGGCAAAAGTCCCGTATGCAAATGCAGTTGGAAGCTTGATGTATGCAATGGTGTGTACGAGACCAGATATTTCACAAGCTGTTAGTGTTGTTAGCAGGTACATGCATGATCTTGGCAAGGGTCATTGGCTAGCTGTGAAATGGATTCTTAGGTACCTCAAAAGTACCGCTGATGTTGGATTGACATTCGAGCGGGATGAATCACTTGGTCAAGGCATAGTTGGATATTGTGATTCTGATTATGCGGGAGATTTGGATAAGCGACGGTCTACAACTGGCTATTTGTTCACTTTAGCAAAAGCGCCAATTAGTTGGAAGTCTACCTTGCAGTCAACAGTGACTTTGTCTACAACAGAGGCAGAGTATATGGCGGTTACAGAGGCTGTGAAGGAAGCAATTTGGCTTCACGGGTTGCTTGAAGACTTGGGAGTTGGTCAGAAACAACTTGAGGTATATTCTGACAATCAGGGTGCTATTCATTTAGCAAAGAATCAAGTCTTTCATGCACGGACGAAGCACATTGACGTTCGCTATCATTTTGTGCGGGAAATTCTCGAAGAAGAGGAGATACTACTCCTGAAGA
This sequence comes from Asclepias syriaca, assembly GCA_027405835.1. Lineage (NCBI taxonomy): Eukaryota > Viridiplantae > Streptophyta > Magnoliopsida > Gentianales > Apocynaceae > Asclepias > Asclepias syriaca. Next base: position 24,278,250 of record CM049930.1, read on the forward strand.
TTCATACTACGGAGAATCCTGCAGATATGCTAACCAAGGTGGTTACAAGGACCAAGTTTGAACACTGTTTGAACTTGGTTAATATTTTGCATATTTGAGTTGGTGTCTCATGGCGCCAAATTGGATGTACCGCGAAGACTGTTTTTATTTGTTTATTTTTGTGGAGAAAATTTGTATTTGGTGGGACTTGAAATTAAGCCAAGGTGAAGATTTGTTGACTTTTTGGCTTCTCTTTCAAATCCCACATCGGTTAGAATAGAAAAGGGGAAGGGAGTTGGGGGTTATAAATAACCCCCTCCTCCTCCTTTGAAAATAATCCCATCCTCTTCTCTTCTTCTTTTGTATATTTTCTCTTATATATAAAAGCAGGCCGTTTGAGCGGTACTCGAAGATTAAGTCAATTTGGATGAACTCCGTTATTAAAGTTTTTTCTTTCTTATAGTATTCAATATTATTTGTCGGGTATTTTAATAGTGTTTTGTCCAGTTCATTTCTTTGGAATTGGTTCATTTCACTAGTTGTGTTATTTTAGTGGGAAAATTGCCCGATTTTTCCACAGAATACTCGTTTTCAGTCAGCAACTTGGTGAAATCAGCTAGATTGGGTGATTCAATAGCAAGCCATTGACGTAATCCTTCAAGGGTCTGAGCGAATTCGGGAGTCTGAGTAGGCGGCGAAGAATTCAGGGTGGAGGAAGAATTGCAGCAAAAAGTATGGGGATTTCTTGGATTTCAATGACGATATGGTGAAGAGGGATGTTAGACGATAATTCATGGTTTTTTTACCCACTGGGATCTATCAATTCCCTTATACTTCTTCTCTGAATCCCTCTGTAAATTTCAATCCAATGAAAGGATATGAAGTGATGAAGACGTTTCTTCTTTTGTGGATTTGGTGGTGGTTGGTAGTACTGTGGCTAGGCTTGGCTGAAACAAATTGGTGCCTGGTCTTGCAAATGCAGAGACCTCAACCTGAATGTTAAGAAATTCCAGGGAGAGGATTGAGTTGTGTGAGAGTTTCGGCAGCGGAAGGAGGAAGAAGGAGTGAGAAAGAAGGAAGTGAGAAAAAAAAATTTAAATTAGTAGAGAGAGAAAAGAAGAAGGAGGAGAGAGAAACCATTTAAGAAAAATAAAAAAAAATTTTTAAAAATGAAAAATTAGATAAAAATGCGCTACAGTATCAAATAATAAAAAAAAAAAAAAAGTTACTAAAGATAAATTTAAATATTTAACAATTTGATGTATTATAAATACAAAATTAAGATATAAAGAATGCAATTAAAATAATTTACTTATTTAGAAATGAATCAAATTGATTAATCTTACTAGAAAAAGAAAAATATCAGCGAACTCATTGGTGGCCTTTCCGAGTCTAAACGACCAGTCGACCTCTATAAAACGACAGCGCCCTTCACCAACCTCATTTTGGAGTTCCGTGTGGTTTCTGGAGAGCACTTCCTTATCGTTCTCCATTTCCTTTTTATTTTAACTCTTACGCGGAGAAGGGCAGAGCAGATCATTGGAAACTAGATAGATTCGTTTTTTCTTTTTTCCTTTTTATTTTTTATCCTTTCTCGTCGTAGATCAGAAAATCTTTAATGGCTATTCCAAGCTGTGCTAGGGGTTTTCCCTCTTTTGAGTGCCGTTCGGATCCTGACTTCTCTGGTCGTATTCCTCGTCCGGAGATCCCCACCTCTGGCAGACGATTTACCTCCAAGGTCAACTTGGTTAGCCGTGGATTGTCGGCTAATGGTCTCTCTTCCTCTTTGATCTATAGGTTCCCACCCAACTTCGTTAGGCAGCTTAGCACCAAGGCTAGGAGGAATTGCAGTAACATTGGTGTCGCTCAAATCGTTGCTGCTTCGTGGTCCAATAATCAGCCACCAGCTTCCTCTTCCACTCCAGCGGCGGCCAAGGCCGTTGATGCCGCTGCTGCTGCTGCCTCCGCAGCTCTCGCTGCCTCGATTGAGATTCCGACGGGTGTTGAGGAAGAGGTGGTGGCTGCGGTGGAAAGTGGTGATTCTGTTGAAAAATGTGTACAGTTTGAGGGTTTGGCCAATGCCAAATACTCTTCATTTTTGACCTCTGATGGTAGCGTCGCCATTCATGCCGGTATGTGTTAGTAATATGCGTTTAGAGGCTTCATATGGTGAATGCTTTAATTTATTTGTATCTAAGTATTTCTTTTGTTACCGGATCTCCACTTTTTATGCCTAATAAGGTTTTATCGGTGTTGGGTTTTACCACGGCGTTTAAAAATGTATCTTGATTTGGCGCTTTTTTTAATCACCCGGGAATATTATAGATAGTTGCAGGAAGGAAAAAAAATTTATTGAAAAGTAATTTTCAACCGAGGGTCAAATAAAATTTTGTAGGCCATTTATATAAATTGCTGCAGCGAGAGGAAGTTTTGAAGCTCTACTTAAATTCATCATGCTTTAAAGATTTCTGGTATAGTTGACACTACCTACCCCCTTACTGGCCACACGTCCGATGGATCTAATCTAATATTCGTTGATGGAGATTGCGTGTCTTTCGTCATTAGGCATTACTAATTGTTTTACTTTGTTTGACCAGGTGAAAGATTGGGTCGCGGGATTGTTACTGATGCTATAACTACTCCAGTTGTTAACACTTCTGCTTACTTCTTCAAGAAAACGTCTGATCTAATTGATTTCAAGGTAGTTCTTGTGGGGTGCATCTTCCATTTCTTGTAGAAAATATAAACTTTTATTTAAATTAAATAACAGTGCCTTGAGGTTTCTTTGAGGTTCTTGTTGATTGAAATAACCTATTTTCTTGATGTGTTAATTTGCGATTCTTGTTTGGTCAAGAACTTGATATAAATAGAACATACTCTCATGGTTTGCAGGAAAAGCGACGTGCAAGTTTTGAATATGGGAGATATGGAAATCCTACAACTGTTGTTGCAGAAGAGAAAATAAGGTAAATCTTCTTATAATCATTGGATTTTTGCTTGTTGCATATTTGGCTTTGATTAATGTTAAGTCATATGATCCCTTAAATGTGACAGTGCTCTGGAGGGAGCTGAATCAACTTTGTTGTTGGCATCTGGAATGTGTGCTAGTACCGTCATGCTATTGGCACTTGTACCTGCTGGGGGGCACATTGTCACAACCACAGATTGCTATAGAAAGACCAGGATATTCATTGAGACTGTACTGCCCAAGATGGGGATTACGGTATTTCAATAATATTTTATCATGCTTTCTAATATAGTTGTTTATCCTAACTGCTGCAACAGATCATTTTAATAATATAAATTAATCCCTATGTAGGCTACAGTAATTGACCCTGCAGATGTTGGAGCTTTGGAATCTGTATTGAGTGAAAGAAAAGTAAGCACTGAATTCTTAGTGTATTTCAGGATTTGATTCTAAAGATACATTGTGAACAAATTTGTTTGACTTTTCCATGCAGGTCTCCCTTTTCTTCACAGAGTCTCCAACAAATCCATTCTTGAGATGTGTTGATATTGAGTTGGTTTCAAAGCTTTGTCGTGAAAAAGGAGCCTTGGTGTGTGTTGATGGGACCTTTGCAACCCCTCTGAATCAGAAGGCCCTTGCTCTTGGTGCTGATATTGTTGTGCACTCTGCGACAAAGTATATTGCTGGCCACAATGATGTATGTTTGCATCTCCTTTTGTTACATATTTATTTTAATGAAGGATAAAAAGTATCAACATCTGAGAAGTTAGCCATATCCAGTTCAACAGTAAAAGAATCCAATTCTCTGCTGCAGGTCCTTGCAGGTTGCATTAGTGGTCCTGAGAAGTTGATCTCAGCGGTTCGTAACTTGCATCACATTCTTGGTGGTGCTCTGAATCCTGTAAGTATGGCTGGCTGAATTTTATGGTTATATGTGTTCATCTTATTAGGATGTACTTGTCACAAATAATTACACTCTCGTGTTGCAGTGTCAGGCTTGAACTTGTGTTGTTTAACTTTGTTTTCCGTCTCTGAGCAGAATGCTGCATATCTGATCATCCGAGGCATGAAAACGCTGCATCTTCGCATACAGCAACAAAATTCAACAGCATTGAGGATGGCCGAAATTTTAGAGGCACATCCCAAGGTATTCTCAATATTTAAATCCTTTTTTCCGTGTGTGTGTAATTTCTAAAGAAATATGTTTCGAGAACATTGGAAGCTGCTCTATTTTCCATATCTTTTTTATGATAACTGCTGATTATCATAGCCCAATTTCAACCAACAAACCATTTTTTACTTACCCAAACCCCACTCAGTTGCAACCAGTGACGCATCCATTCTTATAATAATACCCATCCTCTTAGATTTCCTTTCTGCTTTGTTCATCACATTCTTAGCTGGTTAGAGTTTTCTGTTTCCCACATTTGGCATCCAACCCATGAACCCTTGTTATATTCCAGATCCGTTGATTTGATGGGTTCAGAGCTTTTAGCTTATTTTTGAGCTGACAATTATGCAATGCAGGTGAGGCGTGTCTATTACCCAGGCCTGCCAAGTCATCCAGAATATGAACTTGCAAAGAAACAAATGACTGGTTTTGGTGGTGTGGTTAGTTTTGAGGTCTGTATTTTTATTTCCATTCAGATTGCATATTTGTCATAGATTTTTGTTTTATTATAGAAGTTGGGGGTGGGGGGTATGTCTTTTTAAATGTTGATAGTTCTTCTACTTGCCAGGTTGATGGAGACTTATTGACCACTGCAAAATTTGTCGATGCATTAAAGATTCCGTATATTGCCCCATCCTTTGGTGGATGTGAGAGCATTGTGGATCAACCAGCAATAATGTCTTATTGGTATGGTATTTTTTCTATGTTGGTGGGATTTGAATTTATTTGTTTTCTGAGGCCTTGTGTTGGGAAATTCAAAATAGGTATATTGGGTAAAATTATAGTGACTCTCAATACGTAGAACTACACTGTGCATGAAAATAACTCAATGAGACCTATTAGGAGTAGAACTTTTAAACAGCAATATTAAGAAATTATTGAACAAAGAAGCTAATGCTAATACGTCCATTGTCCATTCTTTGGAACCAGGGACCTTTGCCAGGCAGATAGGGCCAAGTATGGAATCTTGGACAACTTGGTCCGGTTCAGTTTTGGAGTTGAAGACTTTGGAGATGTTGAGGCTGATGTCCTTCAGGCACTGGACACTATATAGAACGTCTGATCTGCTGCGCCATTTTTCTTTTCAATTGCTTTTACTTTTACACAAAAATTTCGGTTAGTGAATGTTTGGCCTTTAATAGCTGAGAATCAGACAATGTGCTGATTGCTGTCGTTGAAGATTACCAATGCCTATCTATAATAACAGAATCAATTGCTTCATATGTATTGGTGTATTTTGCTCTCTCGAGGGAGTATGACTCGAATAATTTGTTGTATTATTAGAAATTATAATTTTAGTTTTTCGGCTTTGGTGTTTAATATACCACATATTAGTCCTGTCTAGTAATTTATAACCCAATGGCCAATGGGACTGTTTACATTCTCACTTGACCCAGAGATGCTGCAGGCTAAAGAAACATGGTCAAAACCACAAAAGGATGGACCTCTCCGAATCTGAAATTGAATATTCTAACCCATGCATTACATCACAGCAAGCTGTTGCAGCTGAAGGCCCATTATGATGAGATCAGAAATTTTATTAATTATTAAACACACGATTAATCTCACCACTGAGCCTGAGTCTCTTGGCCGGATGAATTCTTTAATGCTATTATCATTATTAGCAGACCAAAAGAAGTCAGTGTCCTTTCCATCCCTCCAAAAAGCCAAAGTCATCTCCTACCACTACCCACCAAACAATTCCGTGATTACCTGTTAGTATTCCTTTTCTGTTTTTGATTTCTCTTCTTTCATATCATAATGCTACTATGAATGGGAAGTATATATATATCAATAGGCACCAAATCTTTTCAATTTCTTGTCTATCCTGAACCTGAAGGGCAAAAATGCAGTGCTTTTGTCTCCAAACAAGCTAAAGATTCTTATACTCCCAAAAAGGAAAATTCTTTCTTTCTCTCCCACGTTTTCATATTCCTTCTCTTTCTCCGCAACCTAAGAGAGTACCCTCTCCTGCATTTATAACATCAACCGAAACAAAACTTGTCTTGTTCCTAGTATTAGATTTTTCATCGTAAGCATCGATCTTTTCTTTCCTACTTTTCTGTCCGGTCTGGGATTCCGTTCAAATTCTTCGGTGTTCTTTAATTTGTGTAGATGAAATTCGGGAAGGAGTTCAAAACCCATTTGGAGGAGACTCTCCCCGAATGGAGGGACAAGTATTTGTGTTACAAACTCTTGAAGAAGGTCCTCAAACACATCCCCAACTCCTCCACTACAGCCGATTCAGCGGACCTCAGTCTGCCTCCTTCTGATGGGGATGATGTTGCGGCCCCTTTAACTGTGCTGCAGGACTGGTTTATCAAGATTCTAAACGACGAGCTTGAAAAGTTCAACGACTTTTACGTTGATAAAGAGGAAGAATTCATCATCCGCCTCCAGGTCTATTCCCTTCTCAACACATCATCATCTCCTTCTTGTGTACCACGTTCTTATATCTGGTCTTTTATTAGTTTTACCCCTTCTTTTTCTTTTTTTTTTTTTTGAAAAAAAAGATAATTAATTGTTTGACTTTTTAAGCTCTTGAATGTGTTCTGTATTCTAGGTTATTTCTGTACCCTTTTCTAGATTTGATTTTTTTTTTTTTTTTTGCCTCTCTCTCTCTCTCTCTTAAAATATGCTCAGAATATGGAATATGACTGTAGCTTTGTAACTTGAAACAGTATAGGTTCTGTGGGGATAGATTATTATTCTGAAGTTGTCCTTTTGATATGTATTCCTAAACAGAAGGTCATTTTCCTTTTTCCCTTTATGTAATGATTGTAAAATGTTTAACAATCTCCACTTCACTTTGAATTATGGAGATGACTGTTCCTGTAGTATGGTTAGAGAAGGGTTATTACAAAACAAGATCATCTCTTTGAATACATTGAAATGCATCTTTTGGCTTTACAAAGGATAGTAATTAGTTGAAACTGCCTCAATCTGTGTTGTGTTAAGCTAATTTTAAATTGGTGAAACAACAACAACAACAGGAGTTGAAGGAAAGGATTGAGCGGCTTAAGGACAAGGGCGGCAGCAAAAAAGGGATGCTAAAATCAGAAAGTGAATTCAGTGAAAAGATTATGGACATACGCAAGGACTTTGTTTCCATACATGGGGAAATGGTTCTTCTGAAAAACTACAGCTCCCTAAATTTTGCAGGTAAACTAATTGATCAGTTGTGTTTTAGACAATGATTGTTTTCTTTCGATTATTAATTCATATTATTATGTCCAGGTCTGATCAAGATTCTGAAGAAATATGACAAAAGAACAGGTGGATTGCTCCGTTTACCTTTTACTCAGCTTGCTCTCCATCAGCCTTTCTTCACAACTGAACCTCTCACGAGACTGGTCCGTGAATGTGAGGCAAATCTCGAGCTTCTTTTTCCCTTGGAAGCAGAAGTTATTGAATCTACTCCTGTTCCTGTTCCTGTTCCACATGATCAAATCGGAGAAACATCTCGGGATGTATTACCAAATATGTCTGCAGGTGAGGAAACTGTGGATATATATCGGAGCACTCTAGCAGCCATAAGAACTATACAAGGTCTAAAGAAGGCAAGCTCTACCTATAATCCTCTGTCCTTTTCAGCACTGTTTGGGAATCAAGATACCGAAAGTACAGGTGATGTAACCGCAGAGAATTCTGATGCCTCTTTGCCAATCCCAAATGGAGAGGAGACATTTGATGATGAAGTTGCTCGTTCGCCCCCCACCTAGGACAGCTGAATGAGAGTGCTCTTTTGTCTCTGAGCCTCAGTGTGTACAATCTAATAACGTGCTAACCAAATGAAATGAGGTAATAAGCTAGTTGTTCAGTGTTGGCACTAGAAGTTCTAATGGACAAAGGTGTTTTTGTTTTGCCATTTAACAGGAATCGTGAGTAGATAGATTTAGTGTGAATAAAGATGGAAGTTCCTCTTTCATCTTTTTTTCTTCCTTTCATGAAAAATAAATAAACAAAGAAAAAATTTATTGTTTACAAATGAGGCTGCAACCTATTTATACAAATATTACAAAAAAGAATGACCTCCTACGCGTGCGTGTATATATATATATATACTTTTAAAGAAATGAGCCTAAACACTTTTGTCTTCGTCATAGTAAAAAGGCAGTGGAACTGATTTAAAGGCCCTGTAATTCTCAACATTGTTCAAGTGTTCGTTTTCCATTCTGTATAAAAATTTAAACAAGCATGAAGTCAGGATCAGTAATTTTTTTAAAGTGAATATTTTCCGTAGAAAATTAACTTTGGGTGCCATACAAAGGAATAAATCATACCTGAAGAAGTTCCATATGCCTCTGCGAAGGATTTCTAGACAGGCTACAACTGCACTTAAAGCTCTCCTGTGGAGGAATGGCGTTTCTTGAAAATCAAGAACCAGTTGCATCCATACAAGCCTCAGAATCACATTCATCACCTGTCAACATATATATATATATCAGTTATGACGGTTCAGTTCTTTGAAAGAATGTAAAAGCTAAAAATTATTGAGTATTTCTTACGCTTTACCATGGCTACAAAGTAAACAGGTTTACTCGCCAAAAGAAGCTTATCTCTGAGCCAAGGATTGTTTGAATTCCTACGCAGGAGACCCCAATCTATAACTATGTCCCAGTAAGTGTTATATATTGTGGTAACTCCAGAAGTAGCAGCAGCTAGGAGTTTCCATGTCATGCTTCCTCCTGCACTGGGATTTGCTCTCACGAGCTCATACTGTGTCCTCATTACAAGGGCAACAATGGTTGAGAAATACTTGAGGGCATTGAATCCCTGCTTCATATCCTTTTCAGTGAACGCACGACGAAGGCTCTGCTTGCACAATCATGTAAGCACCAAAGCAATCTTTAAATTTACAGGCACACCAAATAACAACAAAAAGGATTGATGATTCATTGTCCAAAGTTTATTAATTGTTGTTTACCTGAGCAAAACGGGACCAGTATGGAAATACTGCTACAATTATAAAAAAGAGTTTATAAACATCACTCTCTTGAAAAGTAGTTGATCTTTCTCTAAAATGGCCCCAACCGTAATAGCACACATAGAACTGTAAGACCCTCAGAGCTTGCACCTGCATTTGGAGAAACAGAAGCAATAATTAAGAAACTCCATGTTTGATCCATATTTCCACCTCCACCAATGTTGTTGTATATCTATTTGTAATAATATAAGCAAAGGTATCATACCTGGCTGGTTAGCTGATCCGCCAAGAAAAAATCTGCAAAATTTACCTGCAACAGTTACAATAAAACTAATGAAACTGAGTCTAAAGTAGAAATGTTTATCATTGAAGTGATCATTCATTTTCACATACCTTATAAAGAGGAGCCCAAATACAGTGCCATGCAGTTCGGATAAGAAAGAACCGACTTGACCGGTATATGATGTTGAAAGGACATAATAATATGAGAAGCAGAACCTGTAAGCAGAAATCTTCTTTTAAGTCCTTATCCTCTCATTCAAGACAAAATAGTTGACTCCCACAATTGTTCATTAATGTAAGTAGGCAGGAAAATAGAGTTTGTGGACTTACAGCCACTAGGAATAGTGGAACTAATTCAGTAATTATCTTGTATTTATTTGTTGTCGGGTCCATGTCCAAATCCAGGTTTGTTAGAACAGCAGCAAATGAAAGTAAAGAGAGGCCAGAAGCAAGGAGAAGGACTTCTCTATAACCCAATTCTGTGCCTTGCTTGAACCCAAATATGAAGGGATAGTTTACTCGGATACGTCTCCAGAAGTAAATGTTTCCAGAATACATGATCATATGTAGAATGATGTAAAGAAACACACTACAAAAAACAAAAATGACATACACATTATTAATTAAGATTCTCAATAGATTCTTCAAGTACTATGTGAAACAATTTTCCTTTTTAAAAAAAAAATTGGACTTTTAACTTCCAAATTCTATCCAATTCTGAAAACTTTGAAACATACCTGTAAAGAGGAAATATGCTGTTCATATACAAGTTCCCTCCCCGAGTATTCTTAAGAAGATCGCGGGCATGAACAGAAACAATGATAGCAGCTATCAGTGCAAGTGAGCAACCAGTGAAGAGACCTGCAATTTAAAGGAGTAGATTTTTTTTTTCTTCTTTTACTCTTAAGAAACAGAAGCAACCAATTTCCAGATAAAATATAGGTGAAAATTGAAGAAGATTACTTGGTGACATATACATACCTAGGAAAAATGTGACTCGATGCTTCTCTTTCTTTGCTCGTGGCCTTAAAAGTTTCATTCCAAGCCTGTGATTTCCATTGGAGAAGTGCTTTACGAACGTTGCTTCTACTCTTTCTGCTATTTTACTTACCTGATGAGATGAAATACAGAGAGAACATAATCAGCAATTTTTTTTTATTTTATTTTTTTGCCAAGGTTAGGTGTATTAAATCATGAAAGGGATTACATCAAATTCAGACCTCATCAGAGCTTCCTAGGAAAGATTTGTCAACCATCTCTAAATATGCTTTTGATGCATTTCTTGAGGTGATCTGTGGGATGAATCCATGTAAACAAACATGTAATGAAAAGGGCTAAGGAGTTTTCTCCTTTTCTTTTAGAATGTAAAGTTCTCATACCTTGTCATACTTCTTCATGATCTTGGAGAAAGCTAATTGATTCAAGAAACTGGAAAAAATAGTAGCAATAATATAAGGGTCAACCTCAAATTTCTGCACTTCTATAATAAACTTCACAACACCACAATGGAAAAACAAATCTGGTGTCTGATCATTTCTATTCTCTACCTGTAATTTTTCAGAAGTCTAAGCTTTCGATGAAATTCAACCAAAGCCTGTTTCATTTTATCCTCTGCTTTCCTTAGCTCCTCTCTGGTGAATTGCAAATCGGATGTGGAACTGAGAATATTTTTCAGAGTTGAGATGGGAGTTTCAGGTTCCACATTGACTCTTATATGGTCTAAAACCTTCCATCCAGCAAGCTCAGATCTACTGTTTTGTTCATCTTCTGCTCTGGTTTCGTCTATTGAAGTTTCTATTCCATTCATTTCTACTTCTTGAATCACATCCATATGTGACCTTCCTGCAAATTTAAACAGAAAGAAAAGATAAGTCAGCAGATTTTTTCCCCCCATTTTTTCTGATCTTCAACCAGTAATAGATTTACCTTTATTTCTCTCATTAGGAGGAAGCACTCCAACTGAATCTGAAGACAAAGGTCGGATACTCTGTAGCTGGGTAGGTTTAATGTCTACCTTATCTACTCTAATCCGAAGAGCAATGAGGGCATCCATCTGTTTACTGATTTCCTCGGCCTCATTTTTCATCTCTTCCACCTTTGTCCTGTAGAATTGAACCACTTTGTTGAATTCGCCGTCCAATCTTCTGAAAAACACCATCTCATGCTCTCCTCCTTGCTCCGTCGCCATGAGAAACATGGTCTGGTAATAATGGTGTCGTCCTCCTCCTCCTTGTTCGGAATTCTCAGTGGCGTCCTCCTCATCCACCGCGCTCACGAGTATTACTTCGTCCTCATTGTTGTTCTGATTTTTCTTGGGCGAATTTGAATTTACCAGGCTGTTGTACCGGTTCGTTAGTCCACTGAAGGCTCTGTACAGAGACAGTTTTCTCTTCAACGGACTTCTCGGGTTTGCTGCTGCAGCGAAGGATGCATTCTTCCGTCGAAAATTCAATATATCTTTCAATATTATCTTGAGATTAGCGTAATCCATGTATGCTTCCCGCCATTCTTGCACCATCTGGGAAGCAAATTCCTTTCCGAACTTCATCTTCAGCTAAGTCTAAACTCTGAACTCTATAACCCAGCAAACACTAACAGTCCCTCCCTTTTGTTCTCTTCAGATGTTTCAGACAGAACCCTCCAAAAAAATCAAGCCTTGTTTCACTCTTTGTAATTTGGATTTGTCAGCGGTGATTGTGGTGAATAAATAAATTTAAAAAAGAATCACCCCCCAACACAAAAGGAAGAGAAAGGGCAAAAAAAAACACAACTCCAACTAAAACATCATTTTCCAAGCTAAACAATGTGGAAAAATGAACAAGTAATTAAAAATCTTTAAATAGTAGCAAAATCAACCCACACCCACTACTCCTTTATCTCATCGCCCAACGGCCGGCGCTGACATTTTCATAAATAATAATAGAAAAAGAAGCTATATTTTGACTATTCCATTATTGAACCATTTGAAGCATTGAGGGGAGACGCGTCTGGGAAAGAGGTCTCGCTATCTGTTGACCTACTACCAAACACAGCCAGCCCATAGCCACACTAAGCCAACTTTGGCTTGTGGCTTGATTTACGTATTACCAATTGCATTTGCACGTCTCTTTTTTTTTTTTTTTTTTTCTAGTTAGGTCCACTTTCCAGAAAGTACAATCATGATAATTATGTTTTTTTGTCGGATTAGCCCTTCTTCTGAATTAGTTACTGTGTCCAATTCATTCCCAACTTGAAGGGAATAAAAAATGAAAAAACTAATAACAAAATATGCCACTTTATTAAACATTACTAATTTTTGATACCCAAAAGAAAAGAAGACTGTTTTATCTTATAATCTGTTTATATAAATTTGTACAATGACTGACTAAAAGGTGAGAGGAAATGCTAGTTATTAAAAAATATTTCATGATCCTCCCCAAACGTAAAACGGTAAAAGGGTGAGAAAAACTAAATAAATCAAGAACAGAAACACGTGCTTTGACCATTGAATTGCCAAATTCATGCATTTTACTTGTTCTTATTTATTTATTTGCATTAATTGAAGTTATATTCATTAAATGATAAAGATGAGATTTCCACACCAAATAATGATGGTGTAAAGACTGAGATAAAGATGGCTGTTGCCCTGGTCTTGTTCAGGAGAGGCCGGGGATTATTCAACCTTGTGTTTTTGGGCTCAGAAGCAAAATCCGGCGAAAATCCTGTCTTTTGAGTTGGAACGGAGATCTGGTCTAGTGGGGCCAAAGAATGGCCGAGTATTGGCAAGAAAAGTCAGATTCAAGTAAGCTAAGCGTTTTCTGTCTCTCTCTTGTGGGTTTTGAATAATAATTAGTAGGGGGTAATGACTAATGAGTGCAGGAAATGGAAGTTGAATTGAAGAAATTTTTAGTTAAGACGATGTCAATTTGTGAGGAGACGTCTTATTTTCGCCAAAGGTAATTAATAGTATGGTCTTTTGATGAAAATACTTGGGTAATGGTAATGGTTATGCAGGGGAAGAGCCAAATTCATGAACCTATGCCAATTATGTGACCACCATTTTCCTTTCCATCATGGTCTCTTCATCTGTGGCTGCTGCTCTCCAGTTGTTGTATGGTATGTAAAGGCATTTTTAGAAAGCAAGAACCTCATCTAGCTTTTGACTTTTTCTTTCGCCACATATACTTGACCCAGAAGGTGTGCGAGAGAATTGGTAGCTCGTGGAGGTTTGGTATTTGTTTCAAATGTGGGTGGCTTTGTTTTGGTTGATGGTTTGGTTATAGCTCATCTTCCCATCTGCTATACAACAAATCAGTCTACTAATTCTACAATTATTCATTTGCAATATGAAAATAGACAGAAGGGTAAATTGTATGACACAACACAGTATCCCAACTGCTTGGGATATTATATCTTTATTCTCATATTGATCAAAGTTGCAAATCAACACAAGGTAAACTTATAAGCAAAGACATTCAGTTCATGATCACACCAAACATTGGCCAAAAGCAAAGCAAAACAAAACAAAACAAATTTTGACAAATTGAGGAACACAACCCCCTCCTGTCTCTGTCTCCTGCTTACTCATCGTCATAGTTCCTGCGGCTGTGGTGGTGATGATGCTTCTTCTTGTATTTTTTCTTCTCATCGTCGTCATCATCATCATCATCATCATCAGAGTCGTCATCTCCCTGCCAACACAAACATTATTGGATGAGACCAGGTCCAAGAATTATCCTCTATGCTCAGTAGGTCATTTGAATACAACTTAAATAATAAGAAGACTATCTTATTCTAAGGAGTTCAGTCCTTCAATGAATACCACCCTACAACATTCTAGTAATATCTAATACTTCCCCCTTCTGAATATCAATATAAAATAACACAATCTTGAAACCCAAACAAGTATTAAGCACTTGGTTGGTTATGTTTTGATGCAGAGCTGCAACACGGAAGAGAGTTACCATTGTGTACTTTTTACTTTGTCAGCATTAATACTTTTTATACAAAATATAAAGGCATATCCAAATGACAGAAGGATCACAAGGTATGCACGAATAAATAATATGTTGGCCACAAATAAGCTAAATAAACAATGTAAGCAGAGACCAGATAGAATGCCAATATCCAATGAAACAATCTACTCAGAATTGAAAATTTTCTAACTTAACAAACACCTTTTGAGAGTGAAACTAAATAAAGAAAGATGAAGAGTAAGACTTCTTACATATTTCTTGCGTCCATATCCCTCCTCCTCGTCCTCACGTCTCCCATAGCTGGGCTTTTTGTAGTCCTCTTCCTCGGACCTGCCATAGCTGGGTCTCTCGTACGATGAGTCACCGAACCCTTCCCTCGGAGTTTCATAACTCTGACCATAGCTTGGCCTCTCAGATTTTCCACCATAGCCATACGCGCCTTTATCCACCTCCTCGCCATAGCTGGGCTTCCTTCCATAACCAGATCCATACTCCTGCGACTCAGTTTTGTGCCCGTAGCCAGATCCGTACTCCGAACTGGGCTCCTCATATTCACTCTTCCTTCCAGACCCATATCCGGATGATTTCCTGCCATACTCAGAACTGGGCTCCTCATACTCACTCTTCCTACCGTAACCAGACTCCGGCGCCTCATATTCGCTCTTTCGCCCGTATCCAGATCCATATTCTGAACTGGGTTCCTCATACTCGCTCTTTCGCCCATATCCGGATCCATATTCTGAACTGGGTTCCTCATACTCACTCTTCCGCCCGTATCCGGAACTTGGCTTTTGATATCCAGATCCATATTCCGAACTGGGCTTCTCGTACTCTGTTCGCCCACCATATTCCGAAGTAGGATTATCATAGCCAGATCCATACTCCGGCTTCCGGCCATAACCAGATCCAGTCCCTTCTCCTCCGCCGTACTCGCTTTCACCACCATATCCACCGCTGGGACGGTTCATCCCAGGCTGGAACCCGTAATTTGGGCTAGGCTTCTCGTAGCCATAGCCTCCTTCCTCCGATGGGGCTTCGTAGGAAGGTCGAGATGCTGGCCTGGGTTTAGGTCGGACATAGCTCTTGTACTCGTTGTCGAGTGCGTCGCTGGAGTAGGCAGAGGGCTCAGCGTAGGAAGTGTACTGAGGGCGATCGTAATCAAAATCTTCAGAGACTGATGAGGTGTTAGGATAGCAGGTCTCCTCGGAGGGCGGAAGTGGACGTCCGTAGGTCAAAATGATATCGTATCCTCCGCCGTATGGGGTGGGATCGTACTCATCAAAGTCATCGACGTCGTCGTCTCCTCCTGCAACGTGACCTCTGGAGAAGTAAGACATTGGGTGATTGTAGATCGAGCTTTTTTCCTGGGTATTGTATTCTTTTCTTTCTTTCGTTCTTTTTGTGCGATAACTAATTGGCAAGTAAGTAACTAGTACTTATTCTGTCGTTTGGGTAGAAAAATTTTATAAATAATACGGTGTCGTTTGAAGGTAAATGATGCTTGTCCCTTAGATCTATCTTTCTTTCTTTTTTTTGAGTCAGATGTCCCTTAGATCTATCTAAAATAATGTTGATGCACATTTTGAGTTGACAACTTTGACATCCTGTCTCGGCGCGACACGTCAGACACCGACATTTTACTTTTGATGAATGAATTATGACCGGGTGGACGGTTTTTTTTTTTTTTTTTTGAAATTAAAAGGAAAATTAAGGAGAGTAAATTATGAAAATGCTTCAAATTAGGAAAGACCCATCCTCGCCCCTCGCCCCTAATGACTCCCCGGACCGGTACTTATCTCAATCTTCATCTCTGACTCTGACACTAGTTTTACATAGAAAGGAGCGAAATCAAGATTCCCCGCACAGTCGTAGTTGCCTTTTACTCTCTCCACACTCTAATAATTGATTCTTCCTTGGCGTTTTTGCCTCGACAACTTCCATTTCAATTGATTCCGTCGTCCTTTTGTAATAAATTCCAAGGAACTCGAACTGACTCTTGCCCAAATCGAGAAGTGAAAGAGGAGAAGAGTGAGAGTTATAACGGTCTGTAGCAGTAGAAATGGGAACCGTGGTACTATCTGTGGCACAAGACGGCAGTGGAGATTTCAGGACGGTGCAGGAAGCCATAGACGCTGTCCCTTTTTGTAATACTCGTCGAACCGTGATTCGGGTGTCTCCCGGAATATACAAACAGCCCGTGTACGTGCCCAAGACCAAGAACCTTATTACCCTCGCTGGTTTGTATCCTGAAGATACTGTGCTAACCTGGAATAATACTGCCTCCAAAATCGAGCATCATCAGGTTTCCCTTACTTTACTCTACCAGGCTTTGCTCCTCTCTTGAAGATTAAATGGCTAATACTATTTAGGGTTTCTTTTTTTCTTTTAGGCATCGCGAGTTATTGGAACAGGTACTTTTGGATGTGGAAGTACTATTGTGGAAGGAGAGGATTTTGTGGCTGAGAATATCACTTTTGAGAATTCTGCTCCGGAAGTATGAATCATTTCTGATTTTTTATCTTCCAGTCTTTTGATTGCTGCTCTTTTTTTGGCTCCGATTCTCTCCATTCTAATAACTTCCCGTTAATGGACTTAATGATCCTGTATTTACTGAATATATTGGGTTCATTGGTTCTGCAGTGGATTACTGTGGGAATCTTTCCTTTTTTTTTTTTTTTTTCTTCTTTTGAAAAATAAAGAGCAAAATACCAAATAATAAGGCACATAAAGGTTGTTTTGTATGTACTCTGTTTGATTTGGCCGTATTTTGTATCTCATTGTTTAGAAACGGTTACCAGTCATTATCTTTCTGTGAATTTCCTCTTTTGTAGGGTTCAGGTCAAGCTGTAGCAATTCGAGTGACGGCGGATCGTTGTGCATTTTATAACTGTCGATTCCTAGGATGGCAGGTAAATACCTGGTTGCTGAAATGAACCTAACTATTGGTATCTTGATTTAAACTACTCCTTAGAGGTGGCCTTCTATAACTGTTTTTTCCATTCATAATTTTATTATTTTAACATTGCAAGTTTATGCAGGATACATTGTATTTGCACTATGGAAAACTATATTTGAAAGATTGCTATATTGAAGGAAGTGTGGACTTCATTTTTGGGAACAGCACAGCTCTTTTAGAGCATTGTCATATTCACTGCAAATCACCTGGATTCGTAACTGCTCAAAGCCGAAAATCTTCTCAAGAGAACACTGGCTATGTATTCTTGAGGTACCACTAGATAGAAAGCCTTGTTTAGTTTGTGGAACACTTTACATCTTTGATATTTGATATTCCATATTACTTGGTACTTGATGGAATTCTGTCAATTTGGCCTGCATATCAGTGTTCTTTGAGGTTTAATTGGTAGAGCTGATTTGATGCCAATATATATATATATAATCATAGCACAGAATGCAAGAAGAGAAAAACATAGTGTTTAAGTCTAACTAGTTGTTGGTCTTTTAGAAGGAAAAGATGACATGCATCAATTTCAATAACTGGGAAACATGTCCCTGGCCTATATAGTACCAATTATTCTGTCATGATAGCCAAGATGGTGCAAATACTCTTGAAAGCATGAGCTCTCCATAGTAGGCTTGTATAGGGAGAGCTAGTTTTCTTATCTGGGTTTTGTTTTACCTTCGAGAGACTGCTAAAATCAAATTCTGATGCAATGATTGTTAAATAATTCTACTGTTCCTTGTTGAAAGTCTGAATCCAATCTCAAGTTGCTATTATCTTTCCATGGTTAAAATTCCCGGTTTACTTTTGGTTCTAAATTTCTCAAATCAGTTTTAATTTGTAATTATTTGTATGTGTTGGTACCAATGTAGATGTGTGATTACTGGCAACGGTGGGACATCTTATATGTATCTTGGAAGACCCTGGGGACCTTTTGGGAGGGTTGTGTTCGCGTACACATACATGGATGCCTGCATTAGACATATTGGATGGAATAACTGGGGCAAAGCTGAAAATGAGAGAAGCGCTTGCTTCTACGAGTACAGGTATTCTTTTCCATACATTCTAAAACAGCAAAGGGTGGAAAGAATTCATTATTGCAGTAGCTAACACGCCCTGTAAAATTGGTAAAAAGAAACATTCCCCGTTGCACGCTTTTGCTGAGGTGCAATATACTGAACGTGGTGTTACAAACTCTATGATTTCCTTAAACTGACTTATGACTAATTACTATGCCTCTCCTTCTCCTCTATATTGCTAATGGGAGGCAATTGGGCTTTCATATTTCTAAAAATTACCATGGAAATGCTACCAAAATGAGACCTTTGTTAGCACTCACTCTGTTTGATGAATTTTTCCAGGTGTTTTGGACCTGGTAGTTGCCCCTCCAAACGGGTGACCTGGGCAAGAGAACTGGTGGATGAAGAAGCTGACCAGTTTCTATCACATAACTTCATTGACCCTGATCCAGAAAGATCTTGGTTGGCTCAAAGAATGGCTCTAAAAGTTCCGTATTCAGTCTAATGATGAATTGAGTAAGAAGAAGTTTGGATTTGGATCAGCCAATAGTCAGCAGGTTACTTTGACTTAGAAGTTGTTAGAGAAAAGGTTATATATTGCACTAGTAGCTTTGAGGAGAAGATCATTTGCTGTTCCACTGTATCTGACTACAAAAAATTCCTTTTTCTCCTGCCATAATCTATCAAATATATATACATATATACACCATATGAAAGTGTAGTGTTCTTTCTTTTCTTTTTTTTTTTTATAATGATAATGATAAAAGTTTATTAAGTTATAGTCGCAGATTTTCAGTTCTTACCTTCAATCTTACATATAGTATTTACAACGTGAGAAATCAAGAACTTAACTTTTGAACATCTTCTGTGTGGACAAATAAGCATCGTCCGCTTGGTTTCTGCTTCAGCTTCAGCTTTTATGTTTTTGGGAAAAAAAATATAATAATAAATAAATTAAATCACTAATCTACTGCCATATCAGATAGATTAGCGCCAAATTCCAGTTAAACCACACGGGAAAAAAGTTGTTGTTCACGCTTTCTATACTCTCTCTATCTCTCTACTTCCAGGCCTCTTTCCCTCTTTCCCCCAACTCTAACAAACTCCGTCCACTTTGTACATCCTTGGAGATCATCCTCTGCGAAAATGAGTAATGTACTGGTCGTTCCTTCTTGCTGCAACAGGCCTTTGCAGTGCAAAGGCTTTAAACTCGGCGGCGGTGAATGGAAGCAGAAGGTGGTCGCTCCAAACTCCAAAGTGGCAACTGGCAATCCGAACGCGGTGGAGGACATCTGCAAATAAACTAAAGCCGATAATCGTTAGGGGAAAGATAGTGAATCCTCCGTCTACTTATACATTCAGAATCTCAACTGATCTACCACTTCACGAAGTTCCTTGAGTAATGCGAAGTTCCTTCACACTCTGTCCATCTTAGTGATCTTCTGTACTGTAAGTCTGTAAGGTATCACAAAGAGACCTAATTAGCTATGGTTTAAGTAGAGATATATGTGTGTATTGAAATTTGAGTATCTTAATTATGTGAAATGCAAGTGCTAAGTGCTAACACGCTTCATTCGACAATATTTGGAGGATAAACTTAAAGAGTTTTCAAATCCATGTTTCCCGGGAAACAGATAATCCAGCAACAAAAAAATTAAAATCAGGAGTGTCATTTTAGATTGGGATACAAATTAGCTCTATTATTTACTACTTAGGGCAGAGCATATTCATCTCAAGTCTCGTAGGAAAAATTGATATTAATTAGATATGTATCATATTTAACTTTGGTGACCTATACAAGTTTAATACTAACCCTGCAGACTAAGCTATATATTGCCCATAATTAAGGGAAAATCCAAATGAGATTTGAATGTTTGATCGTAGTAGTATCTAGTACTGCATAACCAGAATAAGCCAAACCTTGCTTAGTTGCTATTTGGTATATGAAAGGGAAATTTTGGATTTTTTTCTCCCTGTTAAGGTAGTGGGAGGGAGGGGAATAAGCTACTATGCAAATCACTGGATGTAGAAGGCAAACCATCTTACTCGACTTTTGTACGATTTTGTTGCCCTTTCAAAATTTGTAGTTGAGATATGCAGATCCGATGGAAGCTAGATGATATTTCTTAATGTATCTCAATTTTTCCTTGGTGTAAAGGGAGTTATTTACCCAGGTTAGTTCCTAATCTCCTTGAAGGAATTGTTTCTGATTCTGGAACAGTGAAAGAAATTGAAGAAAAAAAACACTTAAAAAATGGAGATGCGGGGGATCGAACCCCGTGCCTCTCGCATGCAAAGCGAGCGCTCTACCATTTGAGCTACATCCCCAATATTATTTTAAAATTAATAAAAATTATATATTTTACTAAATATATGTGTTAAATGAAAAAAATTTATGCTCTTTTTTATGTTGTTTCCCTCTTTTTAAAGAGCCATAGTTTATCATTTAGTTTTTGTGTCACTTCCAAAGTTTTTTATTACTGATCATTTATGATGTTTGTATCAAGATAAGTTAATTTAATACATGTATGTTATTTGTAAATGCCTTATAATTTAATAAAATATTCAAATTTGATTAATGCTTTTAATACGTGCCATTGTAATTCAAATCACAAATTGATGACACTAATCAAAGAAAACAAAGCCTACTTTACATTAACACTTAAAATAATGTGAACAGGTTTGCTTGCTACCAAATAAGTAGCAAATCGCTTAAGAAAAGAAAAAGGAAAGGATCAAATTCTCAATTAGTGAGTGCAATATGTAGAAATATACCCTCATATAATAACTTTTTCAATTATTTATATTAATTGTTATATCATATCCAAAGATTTTAAAGATCTGATATTTATCATCTCCCCTAAACAAGATAAATATTTAAATAAATTAATAAGGTCCAAAAAAATTCTGGTATTCCTCTAGAAGCTCCCACGACATCATTGGGCATTCCCCTCCTCGTCACTACTAGCAAGTATCAACCTTTATTACCTACTTCTCCCGTGGCTAATGCAAATCAGCCACAACCCACGTCCTCAGCACGATCTTCGCGTCAACATCTTTGAAGCGCAGCAGCATCGCATAGATCTAACTACAACAACCGACAACCAGAACTTCGCCAGCGATCTGCATCGATCCAGCCAGATAACCCAACAACCAATGTCAATTATGATGATATTATGCGAAATTTAAAGAATATCGCAAAATACCTCCGTACAAAAAGGCCGCGTCAAGACCCAGAATTGGAAGACGATGCCACATAGCACTTTTTCGAAGTAGCCGGATCTTCCGCCGAGTTCTAGTCCTGCCTAAACAGATTCACAAGCCCCTGTCAGTTTTGGAACCCAATCCTCTAGTTCATGTTTCGCTTCCTCACAATCTGCCACATGAGCTAAACCCAACACCCCCAGAACCGATCACACGTCCCCAACCTGTTCAAATCCACAAGTTGTTCCGGTTCCTCTCGTGCCCATATTCCTAGTACAACTGACATCACCAGTCACCCCACCATCACAGGTTCCTTTCCTGCAGCAAGGTCTGGGGCTACAAGTTCACCCGTTGACATACCAACAAGTTCCGCAACCGCCACTGGGTCCACCACGCCAATTTTTCTTTCCACAACTGGTTCTGGGCACCCAGGGCGTTTTTCAACCACAACAAGGTATTCAACAGCCATCGACACCACCTACAGGCATCCCAACAATAAATGCACACTTTCGGTGATTGTGTGATCAAATGCAAATTGAGCCACCGCAAAGGTTACCAGACGACGACATTGTTCCGTGGAACACACTTGATAATAAACCATTGGCCCCAGCGTATGCAAAGGGTCCTTTACCAATGACCTTTCAGATCTCAACGTTCACTCGATACATTGGCTACTCAGACCCGGAGGTCCACCTTCAGCAATTCACTACCACTATGGTGATGCACGACGCAGATGACTTTCTCTTATGTCGTTGTTTTCCAATGACATTAGCTGAACAAGCACAGACATGGTTCGACAACCTTTCAGCTGGATCACTATTTTCCTTCATGCAACTTGGAAATAGTTTCTTATAACACTTTGAAGCCTTCTGTACTGACAAAAAAACTCGCTTAGAGCTACTTCAAATCCGACAGAACATTGGGGAATCACTATCATCTTATTTACAAAGGTTTAATAAAGAAGTATTGGTGACCAAAGATTGTAAAGACTCGTTCTACGTTGAAGCATTCTGTAATGGCTTGATAAAAGGCAAATATTCACACCAGCTCAACATTCGGGAACCACGAACCACCTAGGAGCTATTAACCCACATTGGAGCATGGATAAAGGCCGAAAAGCTATCATCATCAATGGAAATAACCCAAACACACGATGCAACCCCCAACATACCACCTTCCACATCCAGATATCCGCAAACACTCATTGCTCCACCCCCCATTCGGCAACATCACCCCGATTATAGGCCTCAGTTGCCATCCTCAGTTCCAAACCGACGACAATCTCGCCTTCTTAGGTACGACACTACCCAGTTTACCCCTTTGACCATTGATATATCTGTTATTTGGCAGAACATAGAGTCATCGGGTATCTTACCGACACCACGACCAATGACCTCACCCCTAGACAGATGAAACCAAATAATTTTCTGCACATTCCACAAAGAAGTTGGCTATACAACCGATAATTGTCACGCCTTGAAACAAGCGATCGAAATAGCCATTCAACAAGGACAGTTGCAAGAACATATTTGAGTATCACACCCTGCGGTCACTATAGCCGAAAGTCATCCCGATACAAGAACCACACTGCCCCATGTTATCAATGTCATATTTGACGATAATGATCGACTCTTGTTTCCACCACACAAATGGATCATGTTTGCCGAAACTAATATAGGAGACAACCTCCCGTTGGTCATATCTTTCCACATTGAAACATACTTCATTCATCGTATATTGGTCGACACGGGCGTTTCAGCCAACATCTTATATTATAATACAGGGAAGAAAATACATTTGGATGACAAACTCCTGCAGCCATATTCAGTACAAATAGTTGATTTTTTCGGCACAACAACCCACCCCATCGGCACTGCAAACCTCCTAATCCGATGGAGACCTCTTTCTCACCTTCAACAACATTTAGTTACCATCATCGTCGTCGATTGCCCAACTTCATATAACATTATTCTTCGGTCGACCAGCATTGAATGTGATGAAAGCCCAGATCCGCACCTTCTGTAATGATATGATCATTTCCTTACCTTCCGGCCCATGGACCATTCCTGGAGACTTGTCGATACCACAGAGTTGTTATCACACAAAAATTCAACCACCAACACATCCAGTCGATTTTATAGACGAACCAGGACTCAACATGGCACCTATCGACCAGTTCAAAACATTCGGTATCGACGCCGCACATCCGGAATGAAAGATTGGTCTCGGTGCATCTCTCCCATCACAGTTACAACGACAAATCCTAGAAGTCATTGTAGAGCTTTCTCATGTTTTTGCATGGTCACCCACAGATCTCGGTATCATCCTCTGATCTTTCATGGAGAATAAATTAGCATACCTTCTTCAGCAAAGCCCGTCACTCAGAAACGACGCACTTTCAATGCCGAAAAGTAAGCTATCATTCAGAAAGAAATTTTAGACCTTTTACAAGTAGATGTTATTCGCAGAGTACATTTTTCTCAATAGCTGTCCAACCTGGTAGTTATGCCGAAACCCGGTGGAAAATAGCATGTTTGCATTGATTTTACTTCCCTCAACAAAGCCATCCCAAAAAAGCCATACCCCCTCCCTCGTACGGATTCGCTCACTAATGCCACAATCGGATACAATTTATTATTCTTCCTGGGTACTCATAAAGGTTACCACCAAATACAAATGGTAGAAGACGATGAAGAAAAGACTGCTTTCGTCACACCATAAGGGTTTTTCTGTTATAAGCTCATGCCATTTTTGATTAAAAAATGTGGGTGCCGATTTACAAAATATGATTAACCGAATGTTCACCACCCAGTTAGACCGCAACGTGGAAGCCTACATTAACGACATCCTGGTCAAAACAAAATCATCACTAGACATCGTCCAAGATATTCTAGAAACTTTTCAAACAACACATACGTTTGGATTAAACCCAGACAAGTGTACTTTCGGCGTACATGCTGAGATATTTTTGGGTTTCATGATCTCTCAGTGAGGATTAGAGATCAAACCATCTAAAATTGCAGCCATTCAGAATCTCAAATCTCCCATAAGTATCAAAGAAGTGCAGCGGTTTAGTGGACGAATTGCCGCTATTAACAGTTTCCTCTCTAAATCTGCCGAAAAGTTTTTACCCTTTTTAAACTCCCCCGCAACCTAAAGCATTTTGAAAGGACACCCGATTGTGAAGCGGTCTTCCAGAACATTAAGCAGTGTCTTCAGTCCCCGCTCATTTTGGTTTCCCCTCAGACAAGCGAAACTCTCCATCTGTATATGTCCATATCTCCATTACTAATCAGCGTCGTCCTTTGCACCAAACGCCAGACAGTTTTTCACCCGATATACTATGTCAATCATGTTCTGCAAGCAACCGAAATCCTATACTTGTCACTGGAAAAACATATTTTTGCTCTCATTATTGTAGCTCAAAAGCTCCTGTTCGTCAATCCTTATATAAGTCAGATGTCGTTGGTCGCATTATAAGATTGGCAATGGAACTCTCCGAATACAATATTGAATACACCACTCGGAAGCGCATAAAAGCCAACACCTTATCAGATTTTGTCGTGGAATGCACCGATTCAGTTCCTACTACACCTCTTGTTCCGCCCGAAAGTAGCATCCCTTCTGACTGTTGGAAGATCCATGTTGACGGATCTGCCACTAAAGCCAACCGAGGCGCAGACAATCACCTCTCCCGAAGGCTCCAAGTTATTTTACGCTTTGAAGTATACATTCCCAATCAGCAATAACGAGTTCGAATATGAAGCTGTCTTAGCAGGATTACGAGTTGCCCGCACTTTGCATATCCAAAAACTTCAAATCTTCACAGACTCACAAGTGATAGCTAGCCACATTAACAGTGAATTTAAAGCAAAGGAGGATAATATGTAGAGATATTTACAGTTGGTATCTTCGTTCCTTAAAGATTTTTAATTCTTGAAAATAGAACACATCACCCGAAAGCAGAATGTCGAAGCCGATGCCTTGTCCAAATTGCACACCAGAGACGCCCTTGATGGTACTTAGATTGAACCCCTTACTCAGAGATCCATCGACAATCTTCCAGTTTTAACTATCACCCAAGAAACCTCTTGGATGACGCTTATCATTTAGTACATTTCCGTTGGCACATGTCCACCAGATAGAGTTAAAGCCCAACAACTCAAAATATCGCAGCCCGATACACTCTTCTAAATGATCAGTTATACCGCCGACATTATTCGTGGCCGTTACTCAAGCGTGTCCTTGAAACTAAAGGTAATTACATCCTACAAGAAATTTATGAAGGTATCTGCAGATCTCATATTCGAGTCCAAAGCCTCGTCCGAAAAGTCATGCGTGCAGGATATTTTTGGCCAACCATAAAAACTGATGCCACCATATTGATACGACACTGTTCCAAGTGTCAGCTACACGCCAACATCCATTACCTGCCAACCCTCGAATTTCATTCTATCAGTAACTCGATTCCCTTTTACCAATGGGGGATGGACATCATTGACCCTTTCTCGAATGCCAGAGGTAATAAAGAATTTCTCACCGTTTTCTATTGACCATTTCACTAAGTGGGTGGAGGCGAAAGCCTTGATTTCCATCACAACGCAAATAATCAAAGATTTCTTTTGGAACGAAGTTATCACCGGATTCGTAATACCCCGCATCCTCATCACCGATAATGACAAATAATTCGAAGTACAAGAATTCCAAACATCTTGCTAGGAGTTATAGATTGATCATCAATTCACTTTCGTCGGCTACCCACAGACAAATGGTTTAACAGAAGCCAACATCGAACCATTGTTCAAGGACTCAAGAAAAGGTTGGATTCGGCCAAAACCAAGTGGACCGATGAGTTACCAAATGTCTTATGGTTCTACCGCAACCCTCCCCACCCCCAGAACCGATCACACTTCCCCAACCTGTTCAAATCCACAAGTTGTTCCGGTCCCTCTCGTGCCCATATTCCTAGTACAACTGGCATCACCAGTCGCCCCACCATCACAGGTTCCTTTCCTGCAGCAAGGTCTGGGGCTACAAGTTCACCCGTTGACATACCAACAAGTTCCTCAACCGCCACTGGGTCCACCACGCCAATTTTTCTTTCCACAACTGGTTTCGGGCACCCAGGGCGTTTTTCAACCACAACAAGGTATTCAACAGCCATCGACACCACCTACAGGCATCCCAACAATAAATGCACACTTTCGGTGATTGTGTGATCAAATGCAAATTGAGCCACCGCAAAGGTTACCAGACGACGACATTGTTCCGTGGAACACACTTGATAATAAACCATTGGCCCCAGCGTATGCAAAGGGTCCTTTACCAATGACCTTTCAGATCTCAACGTTCACTCGATACATTGGCTACTCAGACCCGGAGGTCCACCTTCAGCAATTCACTACCACTATGGTGATGCACGACGCAGATGACTTTCTCTTATGTCGTTGTTTTCCAATGACATTAGCTGAACAAGCACAGACATGGTTCGACAACCTTTCAGCTGGATCACTTTTTTCCTTCATGCAACTTGGAAATAGTTTCTTATAACACTTTGAAGCCTTCTGTACTGACAAAAAAACTCGCTTAGAGCTACTTCAAATCTGACAGAACATTGGGGAATCACTATCATCTTATTTACAAAGGTTTAATAAAGAAGTATTGGTGACCAAAGATTGTAAAGACTCGTTCTACGTTGAAACATTCTGTAATGGCTTGATAAAAGGCAAATATTCACACCAGCTCAACATTCGGGAACCACGAACCACCTAGGAGCTATTAACCCACATTGGAGCATGGATAAAGGCCGAAAAGCTATCATCATCAATGGAAATAACCCAAACACACGATGCAACCCCCAACATACCACCTTCCACATCCAGATATCCGCAAACACTCATTGCTCCATTTTCATCTAATAAAGGGAAAAAGAACTCCTCCCGATCTATCGTATACAAAACACTAGCATCTTGATTTCCGGATTCCCCTACCAGACCTTTCCATTCCACCAATTCTTCGAAACCTAATGATTCCCCAATTGATGACTCTTGCCCTCTCCCCAAAACCGTATGCTCAAATGAACTCATTTCCAACCCCTTTTTTAAAAAGACAGTTTACTAATCTAAGTCTTAGCCCAAAAAATGCAAAACAACGAAACAATACCTGAAATACGTCGAGGAGCCATGTTTTAGCAAAACAATTCCAAACAAAGATTCACACAAAGAATTAGTACACAAGCATTGCATTAAAACAAACATGTATCCAACTGATAATATCCATCTTCAAGATTAATCATAGTCTATTTATAACTACGACACAACCCAACAGTCATACTAAACTTATTTCCTTTCCATGTACAAACACAACCTTCATTTATAATTCCTAATCATAATATCCAATCCTACAACCTCATACATAAACGATAATAGGCCATACACAATTTCATAAGACAAACATCAAACATGCCCAACAATCTTTAACAGCAACACGTACCAGACACACATTTTCGCCAAAAAATAAAACACATTTCATGCCATATGCACTTCAATACAAAAATGAGATTTAAACTCACTTACCTAATATACGCAACGCACGCACTGTAATTGCAGCTCTTTACACCAAGGAATCCCACAATCAAATATAATTTCACAACTCACACCAAGAAGAACAATGCAGTAGAGAAAACCGGAATGAAGTGTTAAGTGTGGAAGATAAAATGCTGAAGGATAAAAGACGAAATGCCAAGGCAAGAAGATGAAATGATTCTTTCCCTTCTGAGTTTTCCCTTATTTATTTCGCAAGACAAATGAACTGGGCTCTGAATTTCTCGCTCAACTCCATTTAAACAAATTTGACGTTTGCACGTGCACACACGCACATTGCGTGTCCAATAGAACCGTGGCCACGTGTCTTCTGTTCCATCGAAGCGTTAGAAACATCTTTTCAAATATGCACAAATATCGAGAACCATCATTAGTGTCGATACACGTTCTGCACAGTTCTCAAAATAACCGTTTATTCACCAATATGCATCTTCTCAACCCAACGACGTTTCACTCTCCATATGCCCCGAATGCATTCCTCTCACAACCATTTACCCGGAACCCCTACATTGTCCAGAATCTTCACATTCTGTTCGATAATGGTAGTTTACATAGCATCTACCCACACTTTCAGATAATATCTTCCGCACCTGTTCACACTTCCCACATCTACTCCCAGAACCCTCTTTCAACCTGCACCCCCCATACTTTGATACTGTTTTCATAGCTTTCTTCCCGCACCTCATCATAAATATTGTGCAAAAAAAATATGTTTATGATATATGTACAAATATACCCTCGTACAATAACTTTTTTTAATTATTTATATTAATTATTATATTATATCAAAAAATTTTAAAATCTCATATTTATCATCTTCCTAAAAAATAAATATTTAAATAAATTAATAAGACCAAAAAAACAAAACTATAAATACCTCTTAGTCAGGGGAGAGCCTAATTACAGTCTCAAACAGTCTTGAAAACTTCGGAGGAAAAGAGAATTTGTGAGTAAAATCGCCTCTTGGTCTCTCCCTATCGGTGGCTCAGTCTGACTCTGTTTCGTCTTTCCCTATCTGGCTGTCTTTTGAAGGTAATGTTACAGTTAAAATTTCCACTTCTTTTCTTCATATATGTATATATATATATATATATATATATATATATATAATAGGCCCGTGTGCCTTGTCTGCTATCTCAGGCTGTTGGATTTCTTTTGGTATTTTAGAGGAATTAATCTCAATTTTTCTCGATTCTATTGACAAAAAGTAAGTGTAATGGGTTAATCCTTGGTGTTAGCTGTGACATTTCTTGTTCTTATTTATACTCGTAAGAAGGGCGTTTTTTTTTTTCCTTCTTTTTCACGAGGAGACAGGTTTTATTTTTTTATTTTTGTTTATTTTAAAAAGGTTCTATCTTTAGAATAGCGAAGGATCCTGGACCCAGGTTTTTGTAATCTATTCTTCACGTTTACACAACTTCGATAACTACGAAAGGATTCGAAGTTGCTTATGTTCTATATGATATGATGGGAAGAACTTGAATTACTATATGGTATAAATCATAAAGCAGAGATCCTGTTATTAGATTGGTCATTTTCTTTAACACATTCGATGAAATTTTATCAAGGTTCTGGCCTATGTTTACTCTTTAGTTGGTTTTTTCTTGACTGTTTGTCTTTTTCGGTGTTCTAGCGATTCTCTTGATATTCTCCAACTATCCCTTGTACTTAAGCATTGAGGGTTATTTTTTCCCTTTTTCTATTGACATTTCAGATTCTATTTCATAGCATGAATTAGTGGAAAACAATGAGTTGGAAGTGTAATATTTTTGCCTTTTTACTCATGATGGGTCGGTCACCTTGGTTTTGGACTTTAACCCCGTAGTCTTAATTTAGCTGCTTACCAATAAAACCTCTCCCTGAGACGCAGTCAACTGTTAACCCCACAGCATGCAATCTCCCAGTGAAATATGGCACCTGTAATCTTTCAGTGTGCCACCTTACAATGTTTCTGAACTAAAATGTTTTGTGATGATTTATAGGAATCATGAAACAGAAGCAAAGGAAAATTACAGATTTGAATTTTGATGTGTTA
Source organism: Asclepias syriaca (assembly GCA_027405835.1). Lineage (NCBI taxonomy): Eukaryota > Viridiplantae > Streptophyta > Magnoliopsida > Gentianales > Apocynaceae > Asclepias > Asclepias syriaca. The sequence goes on from CM049930.1 coordinate 24,308,351, forward strand.
ATACATATCATGATTCACTTGTCAAAGTCATCCAGTGGAGCAAAAAACATCTTAAGGACATCAGCAGTGTAAGAATTTACTTTATCAAATTAGTTAAGGACATAATCAAGCTAATTAACAGTATGCGGTGCCTTTCTGGATTATTCCCCCTATATTCTTATTACTAGAAGAGGCTAATTTGCTCTAATTACTTTGAAATTGATTATACCAAAGACTTTCTTGTGGCAGGGGTTTCAAAATTTTACTATATCATTGCGACCACTTTTATATAACTATATTTTATCTTATTACAGTAACTTTGTTGCAGTTGCAGGATTTTTAAACAACTTGCTGAGAATCCCATGATTTTGGAAGCTGTAACTTTCAATGATGTTCAGCATTCTGAGATTCACGAATCATTTTGGAAATGCAATGGCTTGTTATTTAGGTGCATGCGAGCTGGGAATCCAAGTGCTTTCTTCTCAGCATTTAATGTATGACTTTGATAATTTGACTAGTATCTTCCTCCAGCTCAATTGCACACTTGCACTCAAGGGCACTTGAGTTTACTTTTCATTTCACAAATAGTCTTCAATATGAATGGTATCTTGGCTTGCTTTATATCCTGTTCATCTGCAGCACTGGAAAGCATTAGGTGCTCTTTCTAAAACCATTCATGCCAATTTCCGCTGGGCTGCAATAGTAAGTATTGTCACCTGTTTCATTTTTCATTTATAACTTTCTGCTCGTTCAAGTTTCTCATAAGTATTTGTTGTTTTTCTTATTTCCATTATGAAATGTGTACATGCAGACTCTTAGAATATCGTATATGGAGGTTCAAATTGTAAATACAAGAGCAAGGCGGAGGGCTTTTATTCAAGCATTTGATGTCAGTATTTTAATCTTGTGACACTTAGATTACGGATTTTCTAGCAATGGTATGATTAGTAGACTTGTTTTGCTTCCAGGAGTTATGCAGTGTTTATGACTCAGCTGAGAAATGTTTCACAAAAGCTTTGGCATTTTCATCAGAATTGATAGAGGCCATGAGATCTGCTTGTGCTTGATTAAGATCAGCGTTTATTTTGCTGCACCAGTTGATGATTTGCTTTCATGGACTCGGGTATTGTGGGATTCATTTCCTATAGTACAAAAGGTCATCCTTGCCTGTTGCTGGTACATAAAACCTTATAAACTTGAGTAAGTCAATCTAGTTTAGGTAGTTATAGATTAGAAGATTATGCAACTCTGACTAATGGAATGTCTTGAAACTGGCTGATTGCATTTGATATTTTTGTTAGAGCTTTTGGTAAGCCAAGTCTGCCTTTTGTGAATTATGGCCTTGTTCAATTCTTTTAGGTGAATGGGCTATTCTTGGGAAACGTGTACAGACATAAATAATTGAAATAGGTAATATATTAGTCACAGAAACGAAACCAAAAGAAACCTCCATTGCTTCATCAAATTACAGTTCCATTCAGCAGCAACCCTAGACATTTTCAAAGACAAACACCAGAAGTAGGGGGAAAAAATCAATAGAAAAGACAAACATTTTAAAGTTTGATAATTACAATGTTCTAATCCAGCGAAATACCAAGAGAATGCAAAGTTGTCAGACCCGGGAAACTGCATCTTGGTTATTTGGATAGTTTGAAGTACAAGATCAATATGATAACGATAGCTAGGATTATGATTACACCACAAATAATCCACTTGTTTCTGCTCATCCTCCTTGATATTGCAGTCACAATTTTCTTGCTCCTTCTTATGTTGTCATCCACACCGTAAAGCTGATAGAGAAAAAGGAATTTATCAAATTGATTGATTTCAACAATTTACCCCGTCCTCTATTTTGAGACATGTACAGTTAAGTTCATCAACAATGTTAATTTGAAACAGAAAATGACCAAATGAAGAGTACCGTCTCATTAGCGTGTAAAAGAGGTTGTCGCTGTTGATGCAGATCTTGAAGAAGCGAAACGCCAAGATCTTCTGTTTCAAGCATGATCTTTCTGCTTTCTCTTATCCTATCACTGGACCTGTCTAACCTTTCAGTTGATGTTAACAGTCTTGTCCTTTGGTCTGCTGAAACCTATAAAATTTCAGGGATTAGTAACTTCCACAGTCATTCGTTTTTATGATGATCTATTTCTCTTTAACTAAATGCAATCTCCTAGCAAATAGACTGAGGAAATTATTCATCCCTTCTTTTCTAAAATAGGCTTCAGCCCAAGAAAGGACAGTTTGAGATATTCAGTCACATTTTTCATTGCATGGTCAGGGACTCGCTCTTCCTACCAGCCAAAAGAGAAAAAAGAATGAAAAAAAGGAAGAACGGATGATTGATAAGCTCTCAGATTCTCTTTTATGATAAATAGAGCATTGTTTCCTTTTCAACCTAAAACTGTTATATTAACAAGCACTTGTTGAGCTTACCGTTAATGTATCAGCCATCCCAGACTCTAATAGCTCATCCCGTGCAGCCTGATTTAAGTTAGAAGTGGCAATCCGTTTGATTTCACTTTTCAAATTGTTAAGGTCAGATTTGTATTCCCTTAGATGTGCAAGTAGCACCGCCTTAACAATTGGCTGCAAGCTTCGGGCTTCAAGATCCATTTTACGTATCTAAATCCAGTTAACTCAAGTCAGGAAAAACAACAACACAAGCAGTCAAATGCAAATGACAATTATTTCAGATAAACAAAATGGTAAGTACCAAAGATTCAGCTTCGTCCACACCAACATTTATTTCAGAAATCTTCTGCTTTTTTTGCTCTACAGCCAAAAAATTATGAGCTTATGATCATCCTCAAATGTTAGTGCCACTATAGGCAGATAAAGCAAGATATAGGAACACCAGAATCCACATCGATAAGCTAGATAATGCATTATTATCAAAGGTCAGTACTCAGTAAGTGCCTAAGAGACAAGATGCAATGTTTTAAGTCACATCCATACATATGCCATGAGAAAGCCTTTTAAGAACTTATATCAAATTCCAAAATTCAAAACTCTGAAAGATAAATATGCATCAAGAGATGTATGGAAATGATCACCCAGAATATACCCAATAAACAAATCTGAAATTATGACAAGAAGAGTGACTTTAAAACAGCTCAAAAAAAAAAAAAAAAAAAGAAAAAAAAGAGGCAAGGAGCAATTAAAGGAAGGGTTCAGCAGACCTCCATCAAGAAGATTTGCTGATGTACACTTCTTCATTAAATTCGCCGACAACTCGCAGTATTGCCGTTCATATCTTTCGAACGGCTCGTTCATCGTTCAGTAACCCTCGCAGTCCTTCGATTTCACACAAAATATTTTTCTGTCACAGAAGAAGAGAAGAAAAATATATCAATTTAAATAATTATCCTAATCCTACAACAGAAACAAACCACCTTTTTTTTCTTTCCAAGAAACTTCACAGATGCTACAATTTAGAGACGGTACCGGATATGATCTCTGTTTATATGGACGCTAGAAGATACCCGAGACTTCGCCGGCTCCCGCACTCGAACACTTTATGCTTATTTTATTATAGACAAAGAAAATAGGAAAAGGCAGGAATATTCACCGGCACCAAGAGAATTGAACTGGACTTTGACATTTTAAAGGATATTTATAGAAAAAAAAAAAACAAAAACACAACAAACATAAAATAAATTAAGAATTAAAATAATAAAAATAATAAACCAGGTACGATAACTATGCAAATGCTATGAATTAATTTTATCAAAATTCCTTCATAAAATTAAAAACTTTAATCTAATATTAGATTTAAAATGTTTGTTTATGCTGATATAAAAAATGTTTTATGATTTCAAAATAATTTTCCAAATACCTTTACTCTAAACTTAGAAGTTCCCCCTCCACAAAAGAAGAAGCCATTCCCATTCCCGATAACTCGCACTAGAAATGAAGAGGCTTCCACTCTTCAAAAGGAATAATGCCCCTGAATTATCTGTTGTCTATAAATCCTAAAGAAGAAGCATTCAAGAAGGATATCTCAAGAAAAACCATGGTAAGTGTCCACCTTCCCTACAAATTCCTTGCTTTTGAGACTTTTCAAAAATGATATTGTTGTTGTTACATTGAAACCTAACAAATGAATTATATATTAACTTTTGTACAAAATGGAAGACTGAAACTGACTTTTATTATAGCTAAGGTAAGTATTTTGGAGGTACGAGACAAAAATGAAACAAAAATTGATGAGCTAATTCCTCGTCTTTATACCTTGGTTGGAGCTAAAGGCGCCTTATCCCTTTCATGTCTACTCGTAAAAGTTGTAAAAACCACGCTGTCCATCTAGAAAATCCTTCTTTAGTTTTACAACCTTTGACTTGGCTCACTTTTCAGCTGTAAAATCATCATCCCCACTTCGGGGTAAAACAGCAGATGCTCATTGCTTTTATGAACTTTTTCACAGTAAGATGAATTAGTTCGGATCCTTAAAAGAGCTTCCTCAAGCCTCAAAATTAAAATCTGTCCTCATGCTGCTGTTTCACTAGTTGGAATCAAATTGTTTCCATCCTGAATAGGACTATCGCCACTTGCTTGCTGCTTTTGCAACTGGTCCAATTCATCACTAGAAAAAACTTCTGACTGCAAAGAAGGGGCAATGTTTTTCACATTCAACCAAGTAAGCTGCCAAAAGCTATCTCCCCTTATTGGATCCACTGGAACAAGAATTCTACTTGATTTCATGACAAGTAGGGTGTTTTTCAAGAGCTCCGGAACTAATTCATGCATCTTTTCACTGCGTTTACCTCTGAATTTCACCTTCATATACCGTTCCATACAACTAAGAACACCCAACCATAGTTTGCTGAAGGATGCCAACTGAGAGATATCCTGCAGTAATTGTAGAAAAACTTTGGACAAGAGCTTCAGGGAAAGAACTAGAGTCCCTTCCATGTTACGGTAATCCTTGGGTGAATGCTGCTGTGTAATTTCAAGCAAATCATCAAGTAATGTAAAGAGTACTTGATCAAAACATTGCGACCACAGTTCATTTGGAATGTGCATCACCTCAACTCCTATTAAGCACCTCTGCAAGATCAAAATAGCATGATTTCTTGCCTCTTCTCTTTGGTCCACACAGACTTTCCTCACTCCCTGAACCAGTCTCAGCCACATCTCCCAAATGTCTTGTGCCATCTTCAGACTCGCCTCCTCTGCTACAGCTTCCTTGGTTTTGTGAAACCATCTTAGCAAACAGTCAAGTGAACCAGCCATGAGATCCAAAGACTTTATTGATCTGTCAATGCTTCCAACACGTGACTCAGCAAACTGCCTGGCTGCATTGACACAAAGCACATAATTTGCAGGCAAAAGGTGGATCCCATCAGTCATTATGAATGACAATGTCTCAAATCCTGCTTCTGATGCTTCTGGATGTCTAGCAGTGATCGAAAGCAGTGATATGATAGTGCGCCAGCCCATATGAGATCTTATTTGGATTGCATTGGCCTTTACAAGGTGCATAACTTCCTGTGTAATCTGTTCACAGTATGCATCAGCAACCCGCGCATCAAGTTTCAATATTAGTTGCAGAGACTTGAGAAGCTCGTCAGTCAAGTTTTCCTTATAAGGAAGCAACCGCTGGCATATACGAAGCAGCCCAAAAACAGCCTTCTCTACCAGAGCACAAGGCATTACAGTGGACCTCACAACATTCGCTATGTGCTCATAAACACCTTGCCACAAGAGCATGATCCTATCTCGGTTGTTTAGTGTGATAGCAATCAACAACTCTAGACAGAAAACTGCACTAACTTCATCTTCCAGAGAATTATTTACTTTACGAGGCCTTGCAGCAGCCAAAAGAAGTGCCTGAACAAGCTGCATTAGGGACTCAGCTTGCAGAAATTTACTCTCTGCAAAGATACCATCCAAATGGCAATCTTGAATTGTCTGGAGGGTCCGCTGACGAGCAGCAACCTGTTCTTCAGTAGGTTGTGGTGCAGGTTCTTCAGTATCAAGGTATAACAGTTGACTAAACCGACCCATAAGGCCAGAAGATTTTCTGGCAGGGGGCATAGATACAGTAGCTGATGATGGGGAGCTTGCAGGAGGTCTAACAAGGTGTGTATCAGGTGAAGTTTCTAACTCATCAGCAGCATCAGTAGCAAGACGAGCAGGAAGTAGTCCCATCTTGTTCAAACTTAAAATACAATCCACAATATTTTTCCAACCTGAGCGAATGTGATCACCGTACCTGTTTGCTATAGTGAAGACAGCTGTGGTTGCTAACCTCGCTTTAGTATCATCTCCAAAAGATAGAATAAATTCTTCATCAACAAAGGGGGGGAGCAACAAATTTGTAAATTTACAAAGTGAAACAACCAGATCATCCAACACATCAATAAGGTTGTAGGAGGCAGATATTTTAGCAACAGCATAGAATCCATCTATACAAGTCTGCAAAACCTCATCCTGATCAACATGGTCAAAAACCACAGAGATGGCAGCTATAGTGGGGCCTGACAAAATAGCAAACATTTCATAATCCAGGTGTGGCAGAGAGTCACAGAAAATGTATGCAGCAGATTGCTTAGATCTGTGCACCAGGCCAATCCAATGGCTCCACATCATCACTGCAGCCCCAGTAGATTGCTCAGGTACCATCCGTATTTCATTTTCACAGATCGAGTGATAAAGCTCTGATAAGAATTCTCGAGGTAGATCATTTCCTCCATTTATTCGTCGATTGTTTCGGATGAAATCCTCTTCAGTCATCTTCTTCTTCACCTGTGAATTGTGTTGATCTGTGTTGAGCATTATTAAAGAATATGACAACACAAGTGCAGCATCTTTGTTAGCCAAAATATCGGTTGATTGCTCAAAATATCTCTCTGCAAATGCCTCTAAGACCCTATGTATCTTCTGAGATTCTCCTGGCAATCTGAAAGTTTCCAAAAAGATGCGCAATGCAGTGTCTAGGTTCATAGCCCGAAAATCAAATGTCTTCGAAAATTCATGAAGAACTTGAATGCAAAATTCATCATGGCTTCCAAGGAAATCCCCTACAAGATTCTTATCTAAACCAGTTGTATACCGTAAGAAACATGCTACACTTTGAGGGTCAGTCTTATCTGGCAACAAATGAACACCTTGAAGAAATTCCATGCCCTTCTTTGGGTCCCTGTTGAAGTGATCAACTCCAATTATCAATTTCCTCTTAATTTTCTTCATCTTCTGGACGAATGGGACCCAGTTACCAGGGTCATTATAGTTTTCACACCTGGCTGTCCAAAATGGCTCATATTCCTGTAGATCTAACAAAAACCGTTCTGGACTTGACGATTCATGGCCTATTCTCTCGGCCATACCCTGAATCATGGCAATCAAACCATCCAGAGCAAGTGTATTCATTGCAGACAAAGGGCTGTTTACAGGGAAGGCACTTTTGGACAACATGTTGACAAGGTCTTCAAGCACATTAGAGCAGGATATGTCACAATCAAAATTGGCATACACCTCAGCCATAAAGAAATGTTGCCTACAAAAGTCAACAAGAGCCTCCATGGCAACCTCCTGCTGCTGGTAGGAAGACCCATGCTTGCTTCCCGCAATCCTCAGTAGCACTCCAGAGAAAAATGCTTCAAGCTGTAGTTTTAACTTACTCCGCAGATGATGGTACAGATTGAGAACTATGCTACATACTGTTGAGAGAATTAATGGACTCATTGACATGCCAAATTGCATTAGATTATAGAACAGTTCCTCTTGTATTAGAACCAATAATTTAGGATGATTCCCTAAAGCAGCTCCACCCAATTCTATTGCTGTGTTAATCAAACCCAGAGCAAACAGTGGCACATCTTCATCATATGCTATAGGGTTGGACCTAGGACCAGTTTCAATGTGTTCCATCACATTCAAAAGGGAACACAAGAAATGGAATATTTCGACCATGCATGGAACCCCATAAGGATCCATCATAGAATTGCCCCCATTCAGAACAACTTCCTTTGGGCAAGGTGCTGTTGATTCTTCATCCACCTTGCCTGGTAATGTGACTGTGGAAATACTCGAAGCAACAAAAAGAGATGCTTGATCATCAGGTTTGGCACTGCCATTGGCATTAATGGTTTGCTTATCTTTCAAAGACTGATTCTCAATTGGCATAGAAACCTGCCCAAGATTCAACACACTTTTAAACCACAAAGAAAAAGAAGTTGCATAAATGTTAGAGATTAATAATGTGAGACAAATCAAAAAGAAGATCAATCCATGAAACAACTCCTCTCATCAAATGGTTCTTCAACAAAAACAAGTCAGAGCCTCAAGCAAACCTGAAGTCAAAACATGAGTCCTTTAACTAAATAACAAAAAGAACCATACTAAAAAAGTGATAATGACTAGAATGGAAATATATATATAATAAGGGAAAGAGCATATGAGTTTTGGTAGTAGCAGTAGGTAAAGAACATTACCCTCTGTTTTTTCATTTTTTCCTTTACCAAAAAAAAAAAAAAAAAAAAAAAACTTTAATATCAAGTAATTCAAGGCAGCATAAATTCTAAACCTGAAACAGCTATGATAAGAAAAAGGAAATGAATAATTACCATGCCTACCTCTTTGTCAGAAGTAGATCCGGTTCCCTCAGCCAATGATGTTTGTTTGTTGTCAATATCATGCAGGTGTGAAAAAATACACCTTACTAACTCATGCATAGTATGGCGTGCTATTCTCTGTAGAAGTTCCCCTTTAGAACTTGCTTGATGGACTATCCGAAAGCAGGTATTGACTATGTTGCACACATGATGATTACTTAAATGAATTGATGCTTTATTCTTCATGCAAGCAAGAAGAACTTGAAGTATCTTCATTAATACCACTTCCTCGGAAGCAGGATCAGTCACCTCAAACCGACAACTTGTCACCGCATCAACTATCTGATGCAAAGCATTGTCTACATTAACAGTGTCTGAATCTAGTATCTCAAGAGTTAAGATTTTATAAACTGAAGATAAAGCAACACCAGTGATTGGTGCTCCAGTTTCATCGGATTGAATCACATCCAGAAATGGCTTCAGGTAAACAATTGGATCAATAACATGCCATTGATATTTCCATGAGAAATTTTTTTTGCGTAATTCCTTGAAAGAGTGGATCAAAGAGTGCTCTATTTGATCATCATCAGCATAACGGACTCCCCAGCGTACATTTCTTCTCATCACAGCCAAAACTGCACCAATTTCTGAATTGACCATACATGCTAAGGCAATCCTTGAGGACCTGAAGCAACTGCCCATGGGTTCTCCAGCCATGTCATTAATTACAGTCTGATGGTTTAAGAAACCCATCTTTGGACTTCTAAGTTAAATGGATATGCACTCAAATCAACAGCTACCATGTGAAGAAACCTTAGTCGAAATTTCTCTGTAATAAAGGAATCGACCAAATTCATTTGACCTACTTATACTCAACTTTCACGATAAAATACAAAATGAAAATATAGTTTAAGTTCTGCATGAACTCAAAAATTCAAAATAAAGAAACTTGAAACAACAAAATAACATGCCATTTACATTAGACTAAAGGGACAACCTACAATCAAGGACAGATCCATAAATATCCACTTGAGGTAGAAAACATACACCAGCTATATGTAATATAAATGTCCACATTTCTATCCTAATATCATTAAATATCCACTTTCCTAATAAGAACATATTTTCTACCTAAAGTTCCATGAACAACCTCATTTAAGAAATTTACATCCCACTAACTCATATAGTCCCACAATTAACCCCTTTAATTTAAGGATAACATCAGAACTTCTTTAAAGTCAGAATTTTCCCCTAATTCTTATAATAAGTTCTAAAAAATGGACCTCCAAGTTCTGGATAAATGGTGTATTATATATATGTCCAATGATTATATTGAATGCATGAAAAGCCCAAATTATTTTACCTTATCCATATCATCATTGTCTTCTTCAAAGAATAAACATTTCCCAGACATACTTTCCAAAAGTAAGTAAATTAAAATTGTAAGAAAGTCCACCAAGTGATTTGTCAAGAAAATTGCAGTAAGAAGAAAGCTGACATCATGTTGACAACACAAGAGAAGAAAAATGAAAATAAAACATAACTTTGAATTTGGAGAATAAGTAAACCAAAATCAACCCCTGTTGGTACTGCAAGATAAACCCATAGACAACATGTAGTGGACGCTGTTTTGAGATTTTTTATGAACTAAAGGATTTTCAGAAAGTACTCTCCTTTTAAATATGCAAACAATAGTCTATAATTTAAATTGAGGAAGAAGTGAATGAATTAGAGAGGTAGGGAATATATAACCATCATTTTCTATTTCCTTCTGGCAAGAATAGATCTTCGTGAATCAGCATTTAAGTTCTCAGTTTTCTCAGAAAAAGAGAAGGTGTCATTGGCCAATGGCCAATTAGGGAAAAATCAAAATATGAATGCTGGATTGCTGCTCTATGCTTTCTATGGCATCATTAACTAAAAAGCACCCATTTATTTTCCATCAATTTTCAGTATTCAAGATCAAGATCAAGATCAGACTTAGGGAAAGCAAATAGTCAGATAACTTAATGAAATCTAACAATCTATGCACAATGTGATTGTGTCCAATTCAACAACTTCGCCAACTGTTTCCCACGAATAAGTATAGAATATAAAATTAAACGATCAAGCCCCATTCACCGCCTAAATACAAAGTAGAAGCAGACATTGAATCACGCAAGTGCTCAAACCAAGCGCATCTACCAGTAATTTATAAAATTCAGAAGCATCCAGAGCTTCAAATCTGAAGCACCAGATCTAGTCAATTAAAATCAGATACTAGGAATACCACCAATCAGAAGCAGGTAACAATAATGATAAACTCAAAATAATTATTTAAGAAATGAAATCAGATTTGGAAGAATTGCAGGCTTGAAATGAAACATACGGATCACGGAAGAAGGTGAGTTTAAGATCCAAGTCCCCGGCGAGTCTGAAAGTAAACAGCAGTTCACCAGCCGGTCCTCGCAGTGGCGTTCGGGGACAAATTTGGTATTTAAAAACTTTTCCGTGCCCTCTCGTCAACTTTTATCAGTGACAGACCCTCGGACTCAGATAGCGGGTTCAGATTTTAGATTTAACGTCAGCTAACCCGAAGCGATAAAACGGAGTTGAATACCATCTAAAACTCGCTACCCAGCTCCACGCTTCTTCTGATAATAAATCCCTCAAAATATAAAATCTTTCATTAAACTTTCTAAATTTTTTTTCCTTAAAAAAAAAAAAAAAGAATCTAATATTTTTTTAATAATGTCAACTTAGTCTTTAATTTAAAAAAAAAAATTTATTATTTTAAACTTTTTATCATTTTTCACTTAATTTAGCACACTACATTTTTTATAAAAAAAAAAATTTTAATTTAATTTAAAAATATTGTACTAAAAAAAATTATTATTTTAAACTTTTTATCATTTTTCACTTAATTTAGCACACCACATTTTTTATAAAAAAAAAATTTAAAAATTAATTTAAAAATATTGTACTATAACCTCTTAGAAAATTTTAAGTAGTACTTTCCTTTAATAAAATGAAGAAAAAGAAATAGTAAATATTAGAGTGCAAGTAAGGGTATTAAGGTATTTTTCATTTGAAGTCGGTATCTTTAATCAGTGGGAAAAGAGGGGTGGGGCCCAGTGGCCCTTCCATTTCGTCCCTCCAATCTGATTCAATCACCACGTACTCTAGAGGTTTTGAGAAGTAATCGTTGATCATCTTTTCTCAACCTAATTCTTCTTTCTTGATTGGGTTCATCTTTCTTTTTGCGGTTAAACTCTCATTTCGAGGCATTCTACAGCTTACTTTCCAGCTTCAGCTTCTTTGACTTGCTCACTGGTACAAGAAACCGCTACTCAATCTTTCTATAATTCATTTGTTGATTACGGTTACTGCAGATAGGATTTTTATAAAGTAATTGCATTTATTCGAATAGATAATATTGAAAATAGCCCCGAGCTTTCTGTAATTTGCTCATTATTTTACAAAAGGGTAAAAGTCCCAGCAAGTGTCTTGTAGTAGAAGAGCACTCCTTTTATTTTTGTGTCTGGGATCTCCACAGGCTTTCGATAAGGGTTATTTTTGCTGGTGATGTGAACTAGTCTTATTTGATTTCCTTTGGATCTCTTAATAGCATAATCATGTATTCCTGGCATTCATTATCATTCTTTTTGGTATCTTTATATGTATTAATTTTGATAGTAGCTTATCATATTTCCGCAGCTTGAGGCGATAGCTCTGTATATCAAGGGACTGGTTTTTTGGTCTTTATCCGGTCAAGTAAAGCACACGAAGAGATGATTCTCTCTGCACTCTTAACTTCAGTTGGAATCAATCTTGGTCTTTGTTTTTTATTTTTAACTCTATATTCTATATTGAGAAAGCAACCAAGCAATGCTTCTGTATATGCACCTCGCTTGCTTGCTGAAGGGAAATCCCAGGAGGGAGACTATTTCAACTTGGAGAGGTTGTTACCTTCTGCTGGTTGGGCGACAAGGGCATGGAATCTCTCCGAAGATCAGCTGTTGTCAAATTCTGGGTTGGATGCTGTAGTCTTCATGCGTATCTTTATATTCAGGTTAAATCTTTACTACAACTATGTTAGGTTTATCACTGTTATTTGTGATATAAATATGCTTTAGTTACATTGCTAAAAAATATCTTCAGTTGCGGTTATCTTCTGCTATCTTTATAAAATTTTCTTGTCATCCATATTGCATACTGTCTCTTACTAATTTAGCTCCTCTATCTTTGCAGTTTGAAAGTGTTTGCTTTTGCTGCTGCTATTGGGATTTTTATACTTCTTCCTATTAATTATATGGGAAATCAGCTAAGTCTCGACTTCACTGACTTTCAAAACAAATCTCTGGAGTCTTTCTCTATTTCAAATGTTGATGATGGATCAAAACGGTAATTCCTAACAACCTACAATATGCAATTTTGCTGTAATTTTGATCAATGGAATCTGATCACTGAGTAGTCTAATGGTAATGTTCATTAACAAGTCCTCACATTTGTTTATGTTTTAAAGTGACATTTGATTAAGAATCGTGCAATGTCTCACTCTGAGGGGAGTTTTTTTCACTCAGTTCTCACTTCCCTGATTCCATGTTCTTCTGTTCCTAATTTCCAAAAGCTTGTATTAGTTTTTCCATTCCTTCAACTGCTTGATGTAATAATTCTTGACATCCATTGTCAATTTTGGAATTCTAGCATTTACTAAATGAATAAATTTAAGGCTCTCCTTTTCCCTGATATAACATGAACACATTAAGACTCATTTAGCCACAGCTTTCTAAGTTGATTTATTATTAATCTTTGAAAATTTGAACTAGACAACGAAAATGTCTAAGAATATCTTTTACCTTTCTTTTTTAAAATTAATCTGATCATCTCTTCTTTCTTCCATAGGCTTGCTTGCTGAACTATTAAAATCCCATAATTTCTTGAACATTATTCTTCTGAATTTGACTGATGATATGAAATCAATTCTCAAATTATTAAAAAGTGTACCTCTTGTACTATCTTTCTGCATTCCTTAAGTTGCATATGCTTATATATATATATAAGAATATGCAACTTAAGGAATGCAGAAAGATATACATATATATATATATATGTGTGTGTGTGTGTATGTATATATATGCGCGAATGAGGCTGTATATATTTCTACTTCTAGATATTAAGAAGATTAGAGGGAATCTCCATTTCTGGTTAGACATTCAGGCACTTGATTGTTTATGTAACTGAAATGGTGAAAACTAACAGTTTTGTTTGCTCATTTGAAGGTTATGGATTCACTTTTGTGCTGTTTATGTTTTCACGGGGATTGTGTGCTGTCTTCTTTATCTTGTAAGTATGCTGTGTTCTTTTATATGAGATAACCATGAAGTGAGGAAAATCTGAACTATAATTATATGTGCAGGAGTATGAATATATTTCATCAAAGAGGATGGTTTATTTCAATTCATCCAAACCACGGCCACATCAGTTTACTGTTTTGGTTCGAAGTATTCCTGTAGCAAATGGGAGAAGTGTTAGTGAGACTGTTGAGATCTTTTTCTCAGAACATTATCCTTCCACATATCTTTCACATTGTGTAATTCGTCGGACAAACAGACTTAAGAAACTCATTGTAAGCAGTTTGTAAGCGTTCTAAGATTAATAACCACGCCTTTTCGTAGTGATTAAGATTATGCTAATCATCTTATTTCTTAGTAATTCCATTTACAAGTACTAACACCATTTTTGTTGATACATCATTTTAGATATCTTTTTTGAGCATTTTTTTTTAAAAAAAAAATTCAACATGAGTGTCTGAAAATTGAACTCCCTCTTTTAAAGATTAAATGTCTACATTTCTATTTTGGATTGCATAAACAACCTTCTTAATCTTTAGGTTTTCATCCCAGGTACACGTGATCCCACAACATTAATAAACAGGATAATGTGGTAACTTAGTCATGTTCAAAGACTCTCCTTAAATAATATGTTAAAAGTAGACATCCAACTTTGATGGAAGGAGTATTTCTTTGTTATGAATCTAGACTGGCTTGGGGAAATGAAACCATTCTAGAAGGTAAATATTTTTCAGAAACATATGGAACTTGCAGGTAAGGCATTAACCAGTTGAAAGGTATGCCTGAAAAGGTTTTAAGTGCTGAATATCCAGGTAGTTAGATTTCCCTGATCATTGAAATCTAATTCGTTAGAATTACTTCATCACCATTCTGCAGGCACAATTAAAGATACCAATCAATTTTACATATCTTTTAATCAATTGCAATATATATGCCTTGCAACCTCTGTTATATGTGTATGTACGTGTAATGTGCATGCATATATATTCGTGTACAAGATTCTATAGGTTTGGATGGGATAGAAGTTCAACAACAAAATTTTCTAGGTGATAAAGATCTATGTGCTATTATTATACATGTAATCTAATATCATTTATTTCCATCAGAACAATGCTGATGATGTGTACCGTAAGCTTGTTCATCTGAGATCAGAAAGACAGACAGGACAAAGGAACAAGTGTTGGGGCTTTATGGGACTGTTTGGACGCAAAATTGGTCTGCTTGATCACTATGAAAAAAAGTTAGGAGATGTGGAAGAGCATATGAGGACAGAACAATCTTCACTTGTGGTAAAGGTAGCGGGTCTTCAAATTCCTCAAACCACATCACCCCCTCCTCCCCCCTCCCCCCTCCCCCGCGGTCTCTTCTGTGATCTAATGCTTGTTAGGGCTGCCTTATATTTCATTCTAATAAACTAAGTGCCTCTGCAACTTCAACTCTAATATCCACCTCATGAAATGTAAGCTTTCTCTGTAGCCCCTGACTTCTAAGTTATTATCTTACATGAGACCTCAAGTCATGCCAAATTAACAAGTTATTAGTAATTCATTCATTTTCCTTACAAAAATTTCATTTCTCTACAGTTGGGAATGAAATTTTTGAATACTCATCTATACTTCATAAATATTTATTTCTCCTTTTTTCGGGGGGGGGGGGGGGGGGGGGGGGGGGGGAAGGTGGGAAGTTGTAGGCAGGGGGTCTGATGCTTATGAAGTCTTTAATTATCATTGTTTTTAATTCCATTGTGAAAATAGCACGTGTCATGTTTGATAGGAAGTTCCTGCTGCCTTTGTGTCTTTCAAGACACGGCTTGCTGCTGAACTGACTTTACATATCAGACAAGGAACAAATCCCACAGAGTGGGTCACTGAGCGAGCTCCAGATCCCCAGGATGTGTATTGGCCTTTCTTTTCTTCGTCATTTTTCAAAAGATGGATCTGCAGCCTTGGAGTTATTGTTGCAACAATCATTCTTACAGTTTTATTCCTTATACCTGTTGTCATAGTGCAAGGTCTTACTCATTTGGAACAGCTGGAAGCCTTGTTCCCATCTCTGAAAGGCATACTGCAAATGTAAGAGATTATGCTTACACACTTTATTTCCTGCAGCATACTCTATTTCTCCTCTACTCTATTCCAAGACGTAACCTTTGGATGGATGCTATGGCATACCAACTAATAAATCCTTTGAGCTTCTTCTTATCTGGCTATTTTATTGAATGTTATGGTTAGTTCGAATGATCTCTGCAAGTTTACGAGATTCATTATTAAATGACCAATCTCAATATTAGTGAAATAGTGCTGATATCCTTTAATATGGTTGCCTTCTTATTCACGAGTGGCACTCATGAGCACCACCCACAAGTGCATTGGATAACTGATCCCACCTTCTTTGATAGTTTCAATATTTCAATTTTATGAATCCAGTTCCTGATCAGTAAATGCAAGGAGCTTGCAAGAAAAAGTGAAAAGATAATATATAGATATATATAGAGAGAGAGAGAGGGAGAGAACTGTAGTAAAGGGTTTGATGTCCACTTAGCTTGTGATGCTTGATTATTCCCTTCTGAATTTTGTATGCTCTCTTTCTTCAAAAGTAAAAAATCATCTTACCCTTTTCTTTTCTTTCTATTTTTTTTTCCTTTTTCTTTTTCCTTTTTTTTTTTTTTTTTTTTTTTTTTTTTTTTTTTGCTTAAACTCAGGTAATTGTTTATCTCACAGCTAGCACTGGTAGTCTATGTTAACTAAATGAAATGAGAAGAACAAACCAAACATTGGTCTACAGGACTATTTTTTTTGGATCTGGATGGTTCACTGCAAGATATTGAATTTGATATCTTTGTATCTTATCATTTTTCAGCTAGTGCTTTTTATCAATTCTTAAAATAAGTTCTCTTCAATGCAGGAAAGTTGTTAGTCAAGTGATTACAGGATACCTACCTAGTTTTATTCTTCAACTGTTTCTGTCTTTTATTCCACCTATCATGGTCATATTTTCCTCTATACAAGGCTGCATTGCTCTTAGTGAGATCGAGAAAAGCGCATGCAGCAAAGTATTGTACTTCATTGTGTGGAATGCTTTCTTTGCAAATGTATTGTCTGGATCTGCTCTCTATGTTTTCCTTGAACCTAAGAACATTCCTGGCTTATTAGCTGTAGCTGTCCCAGGACAGGTATTTTCTTATTTTTGGCTCCTTTAAATCATGTTAACTGTGTCCAACTTTCTGTAACTGATAGGATGATAATCGTTGTTATTGGTGCTAGGCTTCCTTCTTCATTGCATATGTTGTCACGTCTGGATGGACCAGTACTACTTCAGAACTTATCCAGCTTATGCCACTTATTTCAAGTTTCATGAAAAGACTTTGTTGTGGGAATTCTGGAGAACATTTTGAAGTGCCATCAATCCCCTATTACAAGGAAATTCCTAGGATTCTCTTTTTTGGCCTTCTTGGAGTGACATACTTTTTCCTTTCACCCTTGATTTTGCCTTTTATCTTAGTTTACTACTGTCTGGGATACATTATCTACCATAACCAGGTTAGTTGTTCTCTTGACTCTTCCTAAGGAATTATGGGAATTCAGTTATGTAGTTTCTTTTGGCATAAAGAACTATTAATGCTTGTGGGTCTCTCAGAACAAAATTGCATAAATTCTTTTCTAGCTATTAAGGTTTTTTTAATCTCTGCTGACAAAATGATACTTATAAGAAACAGTTAACTTTTTGATATTGTCTTGACTGAATTTCTTTGAGTTAACTTTTTGGATCTTATTCCAGTCTTATTAAGAAAATTTCCGGCCATGCATTCCAGAATCTGTTATTGCCTGAAACACCAAAAACCACACTTTGTAGTATGTTTCCTAGGTCATCATCTCTAGAATACTGGGTTTTCCATGTCCTTGCACAAGTCACGGCTTCTTGTTTCTTATTCTATAATATTAAAGTCTTCATTTATTCTTGAACTTTTCCTCTCTCTCTAGCTCCTCTCCTTGCTTTGAGCAGTTGTCGTGGAGTATGGAAATCTACAATTGCCAGCTTAATTTTCCCATCATTCATACCTGTTTAACTTGTTGAACAACAAAATTCATGACATATTAGAAAGCGCATCTTTAAATAGTTTTTTTATCAGTTCTACTTGCAGCCAATTCTGCTTGTAGATGGTGGACTTGCAACATCTAGTGTGCAACAATGTGACTATTTTTTTTATTAAGGAATTGATTGTTGATCATAGGCCATAATGAAAATACTACAGAAGAATGTAAGTTAAAGTGGAATTGTTACTAAAGACATCCTTTGTTTTTTTTTAATGTGATGTGTCCAGTTTCCTTTAAAACTTTAGGCTGAACTTGGTCATAATCCTCAATTATGAGTTTTTATGTTATTTTGAAAATAAAAAGGATTTCTTTCTCTTGATATCAATTCTGCTACCTGCATGTTTCATGAAATTTCATTTAAGCTGTATATATGGTGGACATTATAGTATTCGTTGCAGTGCCTTATGCTGAATTCTTTTCATTTTTTACACTTTTTGAAATATTTCTCGGACTACATTCTTGGAACTGAATTTTTTATTCTTTACTCTTTGAGCAGTTATGTTCTGTGTATGCACCCAAGTATGACACTGGTGGGAAGTTTTGGCCAGTAGTGCATGATTCAACAATATTCTCTTTAATACTTATGCATATAATTGCTGTTGGAATATTTGGAGTGAAGAAACTGTCACTGGCTTCCAGTTTCATTGTTCCTCTTCCATTCCTAACACTTATATTCAACAGTTATTGCCGTAGACGTTTTCTACCTATATTCAAGGCTTATCCAGCTGAGGTAAACATACAATAATTATAATTTGCTTGAAACTTCTATTTCAAAAGGTTTATACTTGGGGCTAGTGAAGAGAGGCTGGAGAAAATCATACTCTCACCTAATGCCTGGCATATGCCATTAGTTCTGCAATCACTTGCAGAAAAGTAATTGCTTTTCTTAGATTTCTTTTCAAAAAGTAAAAAGAATATGCATTGGTAATTCAAATTTCTCTAAAACGCATTAACAAATAGAAAATATAAGGTTTGCTTGTAGATTTGTATATAAAGGTATTATCCTTTTTTGCTCTTGTATTTTGATTATCGTTTATCCTTAAATTATTGAACACTTAAAGACTGATGTCATTCTTGAATGATTTTTCTTGCTCCAATACAACTTCACGCATTTGTCATTTAGAAATACAACAGCATTTTCTTGAATTCGTGAAATGTATTTACAATCGTATAGCAGTGACTCAGTAATTGTAATTGGTAAATGAATATATAGGGTGATATATTGTATTGAACCTGTAAACTAAAATGCATGTTGATTACATGAGACATATTATACAGTAGAGGAAAAGGATTGCATTTAACAGGTTATGTATTTAGTTTCAATTTTCATCTTGTTCCATCATATATCTTCAAAAGTGCTATTTTGATGATGCCTAAGATATACTCTCTGTTTTTTTATGGAACAGAGCTTGATAAAGAGAGACAAAGATGATCAAGGTGATCCTACCATCTCTAGCTTCTATGAGAAACTTGTGACTGCATATCAAGACCCTGCTCTGATGCCAGTTCGATATTCTAGAAATGATGAGAGAATAACTTCTCCCCTTCTTCATGCTACAGAACCTTGAACCTAGTAGGTAAATAATCATCGTCCACCTCAATCTGCCCAATGGTATTACAGTCAGGCAAGATGGTTAGGGTTGAAAAGTGGAACAATTTTTACTTTTGCCTCCCACACTTAGGAAATTCGTTTGGTCTGGGGAAAATCCTTTTTTTGTTTTAGTTTTTGCTTGTCATCCTGTAGCTAATGTTTGTGCCGATTGTAATCTTTCTCCATGGTTATTCTTTTGTTCTTTCCCTTGGGTGCTGAAAACAATTTGCATACTGCAATACCTCCAGTTTTAGTTGGTATTGTGGAACCCTTGACAGTGTTGTAAATATTTTGGCTTTCTTATTGTGTCTGTGATGGAACTAGGGGTTGGATCTACAGTGCTTTCCTATGTTAATTTGGAAATTTGGTGTCTGGTTCTTAAATAATATAAAAATAATATCTTATTAGATTTCATGCTGATCAAAAGCTAGTCTTCTGGTTATATGGCTAGATTTGCTGCTTCCTGCTTAATCTCTGATCCTAAAATCTACAGCCCTTCTGGCATACAAATCCTCATTGCTCTTTCCATGCAGCAATTTTTAATACATACATATTATACAGAAAATAATTTCTGTGAAGGCCAACTAGATATGGCATTTTCTTACTCTTTACTGATGACTTGGTTACATCCTTTGATGGTGGAGGGGGGACTAAAATATAAAAGAGCTTTTGTCTTGTGAGTCAAATCTAAGTCAAGAAACAAATGATGAGGTCAGTTAAAGAGGGAGATTGAAGGAGACTCCTTCCCTTTCCTCAATCTGCCATCTGGAGAGCTAAGACTGGCTTTCTTCTTCTTCTGCATATATATATATATATATATTCTCATTTGACTTCTTAATGTATTTCTTTTTCTTGTTCCAAGTGGCGGGTAGAAGAAGAGGATGCTTATTTGCTTCATGTATGTCAAGAGATTCAACATAAAATAAAGTAAGGCCCTCCAGAAAAGAGAGAAGAAAAAAAAAAAGGGTTGGATTTTGTCAAACACTTGTAAGCAATCTTTTCTTCCTCTTCCATTGCCCCTTCTCCCAAAATCAATCTGGTATGTTTCCAGCATTGCATTTCACAGATCCCCTTCTGAAGGAACATATGAAAAATGGACTTCTTTCTCTCTCTCTCTCTCTAATTGACTTGGTCATCTCCCTTGGTTATTTACAGATTACATTAGGAGAGGAAGCTGCTAATGTCATTATCACAGAACTGGTTGATGTGAAGCCTAAAAAATAAATAAAAAGAAGAGAAAGCTACAGATAGTAATTAAAATAAAAGGGGAGATAAAGAGAGGTAATGCAAAAATATGCATCAGCTGTATTGTTTTGGAAAATGCTTATTGTCGCTGGCTTTGTACTCTCCTTCTCTTATTATAACAAACGTCACCAATTCCATATCTCTTGGTTAGTGATCCAAAGCTCTATTTATTTGACTTTTTCGTAAAACCCCGCATTTCATTTTTACCTATACCTGACAAATCCTTACTCTCTCTCTCTCTCTCTCTCTCTCTCTCTCTCTCTGTTTTTATATATATATATATAATATTTTCTATAGAAAACTAAAATATAATTTCTTTTCTTCTTCTTTTACTTTTTTTTAAATGGTAAGAAATAAACAAAAACTTCAAAATAAAATAATTACTATGCAAAAGTCGAGTTCGCACTCATTTTTCTTGGGTAACAAAAGAAATGAAAAGACATCAAACACATTTAGACAACAAAAAGCATCTGAAGCCGTAATTCATTTATTTTCAACCATCAACAAAAAAATTTAATGTAAATGTTTTTCTTTTTTCTATACTACTATATAGACGCAACTCTTTCTTTTTCTATATTATCACATAGTTTGGAATTTTATGTGGAAAATGAAAGCTGATATTATTAATGAATTAGTGAGGTAAGTGGTAACATTTTATTGGTGTTTCTTTTGGCTTTCTTGATAGATTGTAGAGTTTGGGTTTTTTCGAATTAACAGATTTCACCATGTCTTAACAATCGAAAGAGTACAGTACGTCTCTTTCTGGAGAGTGATGAGTTCTATGTTTTTGTTCTTTTAAGGATTACAAAACTCACTCTCTATCTTCTCACACTGGAAGAATATTTCGAGATATCCTCCCTTTTTTTTTTTTTTTTGGAAGGAAAGGGCCAATCACCAAATCATATTTGCCTATATTTTATACTATATATTTTTAATTAGGGGGAAAAAAAGAGAAGAAGAAAAAGTATATAGAAAGCAAGAAATTTTTCTTATATTTGGCTGAGTCAATATTTGTAAATAATTTTTATATCATAGGGCTGCCGAATGTATTACTATTATTATGCTAAACAAACAAAGGCGTGTAAACAAGCTTTGTTCGTTGACAAGATCTTAGGTTTTGTAAGGTTACTAATTTTGGATTTGGAGCCGTTAGAGTTAGGGGTCCAATTTTGAGTTACTCTTAAAGAATAATATGTCTACTATTTTATTTTATTTTATTACAGAGTTAGAGAAGGCTTTGATTTGATCCCCTACTATAAATATGTGTGTATCAGACATCAACTGTCTTCAAAACTTTCCATCAAGAAGACTAACTACTAACTACTAAGAAAGAAAGAAGAGGATCGATCAATGGCGAGGAAGAGGAAGGGTGGAGATGGTACGGATGAGAAAAACTCTTGCGACGAAGGAAATGTGGCAGCCTGGGATGAGATGGTGAAGGAAGCAGCAGCAGCTGCAGCACTTGGAGGAGTAAGGAGAGCTCGGAAAAGATTTGTTGGAGTTCGGCAAAGGCCATCGGGAAGATGGGTTGCTGAAATAAAAGATACTATTCAAAAGATAAGGGTGTGGTTGGGCACCTTTGACACCGCCGAAGAAGCTGCTAGGGCTTATGACGAGGCTGCTTGCTTGCTTCGGGGAGCCAATACCAGAACTAATTTCTGGCCTTCTTCTTCTTCCTCTACTACTACTGCTCCTGCTCTGCCTTCTAAAATTACTAATCTCCTCCTCACTAGACTCAAAGCCAGAAACAGCTCCCTTGCCGCCGCAGCCGCAGCCGCTTCCGCTTCTGCTCCCACTCCCGTGGATATTCCGCAGAAGCAGAAGAACTCAGATGATCACGATCGGGAATATCGAGATGAATCGGCAGACTATCAAGATGCTCATCAATTCACTGATTTCCTCAATGATCTCGATGAATATTCCCCTGAATCTTGCATGATCAACAGCGATCACGCGACTGGAAGCCTTGAATCGTCGTGTTTGAACCAAAACGACAACATTGACTGTGATCAGGGGAGAGCTGCAGAAGCTAGTTTAGACCTAGACTGGAGAGACATGGTTCAGACGTCGTCTCAACGGGAAGGCAGTAGTACTGAAGGGGAAAGAGAGGAAGAAGAAGAAGAACAGAACAACTTACCGGAGGTGGTGGACTTCCATTTTGTAGACGAGATAGAATCCGGCTATAAGTACTGCTCTCCATTTGAAATAGCTGGAGAGATGGCGGATCGTCAAATGGTGTATGGAGATGATCCATGGAAGAGGATGAACTACGAGAGGAAATTCTCGGCTTCTCTCTACGCCTTCAATGGAATAACTGAATGCTTAAGGTTGAAGCTTCAGTCGGGGAATGCAATCCAACAAGAAAGGTCTGAACAACTGATCAGTAGACTCCGGGTAGCATGCAGCACCAAGAATCAAGAGGAGAGAGTTGAGGGAATGGAGGAGGATGATGAACAAGGCAAAGTCTCAGAAACTTCGAGAGACATTGCAAGGGCAGGAGCAGGAGCAGGAGCAGAATCTTCTTCTACTTCTTCCTCTTCAAATTTTGATGGTGAATCGTCACTTTGGAGCGACCTTACCCCAATTTTGCTATGTGAACTAACTTAATATAGATAGACCTTCAGGAATCAGAACCATGACCCATGAAACACTGTGATAGTGCTTTGTTTGAATTTATAAGCATAGTAAGGACTGAGTAGAAGCTAATATTTCTTTAGTTGCAAAATGCTGGCATTGCAGTTCTCTTCCCAGGCAAAGTCTTCTAATGATATTCTATTTGAAAAATATCTAAAAACTTCATGAACTATTGTAATCTGCATAGCTACAATTAGTCTTTCGGGTCTCCAACATCACAGTTAACACTGTGAAGCACTAGTGTCATGGAATAGGAAATCAGAGTATAGCAGAATCTGCAATAAAGTTCCAATACACAGAGTGACTACCATATCCTGTGTTTTAAGATTACAAACACTGCCCAGTAGAGATGCTGATGAATACACAAGTTCACCTCCAATGGCGGTCTCTCTCCTTCTACCTCCCAACTTAAGTAAGTATACTGGAGGTGGAGGAAGATTGTGAACAGTGACATTTATACAACAGAAGTCTGCTATGGATTTTAACCTACTTAATATGATGAGTTGGGTAGGCAAATTCGAAGCATTAATGCAAGAAGTTAAGAGAAATAGGTTGTGCAAAAAGCCAGAACTCAAGAGAGTCGACTAAAAGACTCTGGCTAGGCACCGCCGGTGTGTGGTGACAAGTTGGAAAAGAAAACATGGACAAAGCTAGTGTACTAAAAAAAGAGAAAGTATATACAACAACTTCCCTCTACAAGGGGATTCATAGACCTTTGAGGAAATGCTAACTTCAAAGCACACGAAGCTGAGCAAGAAAAGCAGCACAAAGATCCAGGAAGAGTAATTGGGGACCCTGGACCCTCTGTAGGTCAAGCAGATACTTGTCCTCACGAGTCTTGTAAAGCTGCAACCAAGTTGTAATGCAAATACAACTTTAAATAATAACATAATCGTAAGATTGTATTGAAAAGAGGAAATGTTAACCATGACACCTACCTGCACCTCAAACTTAACCACATCTGACAATCTGGTAATATCATCATTTTCAATGATTGAAGAGTCGTCTTCAAAGTAATGATTACCATGCATAGAGTTATTAACCATGCCTTCATCACCACAAGGAATGCCAGGAGTCCAGCGGCATTTCATGTTATAATGTCCAATCTTTTTCCATACCACATTCAGATCCTGAAGTGCCTTCAGAACTTCTGTCATAATCTCACGAGGATGAGCTCGAGACTGTTTAAAGGTCAAAAGAACAAATTTACAATGAATAAGCAAACAGTAGACTATTCTGCTGCTATTTTAAAGTCAAAATATAAGAGTAATAACTCTTGCTGGAATTGGACTCCCAGATTTTCCTCGCCAGTTCACTCAATCTCTCAGCAGCTCTGGACATGCCTCAAGCTATGTCATCACTAGGATAAACATAAATAGCTCAAACAAACCTGGAGTCCAAGAGCCCATTTTCTGTCAACTGGAACCTGCCTGATACCAATTTGCTGATAGTCTGGAATTCCTGGAAGCCTTTGCCCAACTGGTGAAACAACAGCTTCGTTTGGCTGTGCATGGTCAACCCCAACTTCCTACGAGTATAGGTTAGGTAAGTATTCTCATCAAGCACAGTGATGCTTAGATTTAAAAAAAAAAAAAAAAAAAAAAAGGGTCTCGAGTGACAGAAATGAAGGATAGAAAACAAGTTAAATTCCTGAACTGAGGAAAAAGACAACACACCATGGACTCCTGAAATTCAGCACCAAGGTAGCCACTGGATACCCGGAATCTATTATCCAGCAGTAAATAGTATGCAACAGTGCCCTACAACAAGCATAATACATCAGATTGCCGCAATTAACAAAAATACTGTCAACAGTTTAATATGAGAGTACCTCATTTTGAACCCTATTTCGAAGAGAATCAATAAGGCTGTTCCGGTCAAATCCCATCTTAATCACTTCTTGAAGGATCTCTTCATCAATCTGTAATTGCAAAATTACTCGACCAATTATTTAGATGCCCTTAATAGAATGTAATTTTACCGTGTGATCTAAATAAATATTAATCCATGATTCATGTCTATTAGATGATTAACCTGGTAAAATAGTACCAAACAAAAAGTAGAAAATACTCCTTTCTTTATCAGCCATAGGGGCAAATTTTCAGGCAAAAATAAAAAATAAAAAAAAATGAGGAAAGGAAGACGACAAAACACACCTGTAAAAATAAGAAACACATAATACAATAGACAAAATACAGACAGCATACCTTTTTAGCTTGTTGCATTGTATCGGGTGGAGGGACAGCTAAATAACGAGGCAAATGAGCTTGGAACCAGGGGTGTGTACGGATTTCAGGAATAGTCATCCGTTTCATAGGATCAACAATCAGCATCCTGGGGATCAGGTCTCTTGCACCTGCAGATAAATGGCTGGGAAGCGTGTATATGCCACCCTGAATATGAAATTACAACACAATTACCATTATGCAGTTTTACTCACTAAAAAACTGTTATTCCTTGCATCAGTACAAACTACAAGAACAATTTTACACAAGACTTAAACTCACAAGACTTCTTTCACAAATTGTACACACCTTTATTTTCTTAAAAAGGTTGGGGATATTCTCATCATCAAATGGAAGAGTGCCACAGAGAAGGGCATACAGAATAACACCACAGCTCCACACATCTACCTCAGGCCCAGCATACAGTTTCCCCGATATAACCTAGCAATAGAACAACACATTAAAATTTCATGAATTAAGTTAGTTATAAACTATAAAGCATAAACCTAATATTTACATGTGAAGTGTAGGTATAAACATCTTTCCTATGATACCTCCGGGGCTGCATAATTTGGGCTTCCACAACTGGTCTTTAGAAAATGACCATCACGCATAATGTTGCTTAATCCAAAGTCAGCAATCTTTACATTACATTTTGAATCCAAAAGCAAATTCTCAGGTTTAAGGTCGCGATGAACGACCATATTTCTGTGGCAATACTCGACTCCTGATATTATCTGTTTTCAGAAAATAACCACACTGTGAATTTCTTAATTAAGAAATGGTTTTGTTCTTAAAATGAGCACAATTTAGCATTCTTACCTGTTGGAAAAAATTGCGAGCTTCATCCTCCTGCAGTCTACCCTTCTCAACAATGTAATCAAAAAGTTCACCAGATTTAACGTACTCCATTACAACATAAATATCAGTTGGGGTCTCTATCACCTCATAAAGCCGAATAATGTGAGGGTGCATAAATAATCTCAATATCTTTATCTCTCTTCTAACTGCAAAACCATAAATAAGTGCACAATTTTAAAATAAATTCAGAAAATAAACAAACTACAGTCAACCTCAATCAACAGTGCCTAGATGAATGGTGCATTTAGAATAACAATATTGATCTAATAAAGTTGAACATCTAAAGAGGCTAAATATGGAATCTAAAATATAAATCAGAATCAATCAGGTCAATATATAAATTGGATGCTTGCAGAATATGATATCTCGACCTAGATTCTAGAAGGTTGTAAAATTGTTGCATGTAAATGGTCAAACGATAGCCCAAAATGTATAATAAATAAAAGATTGCATTTCTGATTAATAAAGCAAATAAGAAACTGTATGCACTGGTGCTCATAAAACTTTGCAAAATGTTGAGTTAGGATCACACCTTTTTCTTCCATTTCCATGTTCTTAATTCTGCGGCGGTTAAGAATCTTGATAGCCACTTTATGACCTGTCAGTGCATGCTCAGCAATTTTCACTTTTCCGAAAGAACCAATTCCAAGAGTTTTTCCAAGCTTATAGTTTCGCAAAAAAGAATCCGCACTGCCAGTGCCATGGCCAGTTGGTCCATCCATTTTTCTGCAATCACAGATATATTGCGAGAATACATAGTGCATGTTAGGCAGTCAGATATTCCTTGTGAAGATGATAGAGAGAGCCAAGTAATGAAATAATAGGAAGACATAATATCTAATAAAAATGGAATTGTTTTCCATGAGAAATTGGGCTCTGAGATTAAGAGTCATCCATCAGCTAGGGCCACACTTGTCTCATGCAGTAAAATGGTTATATGTTCAACTATTGGAAGAACACAATTTACATCAAAATGACAGATTGTCAGTAACACATGCATGATATTTACACTGGCCGGCGAGATTAAAATCCTCACTACCCACTAGAAAAAGGGGTACCATGCAGTAAGATGTCATCCTTAAAGTACAAGACAGTAACTTTTCAGGAAATAGTAGTTCACACACTTCGAATAAGTCGGATTAACAAAATCAAACAGCGTTTCCTTCATTTCCTCCCAAAAATCACAGCAATTGCCAGGACAATTCATCTAATGAACTAAATTAAACATAGAATTAAATGAAAATCAGCCAATTTAGCAAAGAAATTAAACAATCAGTAAAGGAAAACAGCATCAAAAACCTAGGCATTTAAACCGAAAAGAAAAAAGAAAAAAAAAACTTTTATATTAAATTCATAACATGCACTTCTCAACTCAACTCAATAGCATCCGCATCAAAAACCCTAACTTCAAACAGATCTAAGAATCCCGAGAAACACGGGGACAATCTAAACACCAAATTCAAAATTCTATTACCATTTATGCACACATTGACGACCCTCAGCAATGCAAAATAAACTAGGAAAAAATTAAAAAAGGAGAAGAAGAAGAAGAAACTTACAAATAAAGAAAAAAAAGAGAGAAAATTGAAGCTGCAGAGACCAAAACCAAGTCAAGAAATTTCCACCAAGAGGCGGAGAAGTAGAAGATGAAAGTCCCAAGTGTAACCCTCTTCTGATTCACTCAGCAGAACCTGCAATTGATCGATGAAAGGAAACAGAAGCGCACAGAAGTGAAAGACGAAGAAAAAGAAAAGAACCCTGCGTCGAACAAGAGTGCTGGAGAGAAGAGGGGAAGGAGTGATGACGATGATGATTAGATGTACTTACGAACAAACCTCCCCCACGCCACACTCAGAACAAGGACAAACTATGTACTACTCCAACTAAACTAAACAAGAATAATGCGTACCGCTTTTTCTATATACATAACTTTTTACTATAAAATTTTTATATTTCTTGACTTCATTGATCCAAGTCTTTTAAGGTAGCACAAGGGGGTTTTTTAAGTGTTACTTTTTACTGTGATTTATCTAATTTCTAAATTGAGGGAAAAGATTGACTAATCATGCCACTATGACTAGGGACTGTCGGATTCTTCTAACATTGCCATAAAAATATATACTAAATTTTTTTTTAAACAAAAAAAAAATTCTAAAATCTCGGATTTTCGACAGAAACGGAAGTAAAACGGATAGACAATAAAAGAGCCTGTTCCCATCCCTAGATTTCTTTTTTTTTTTCTCCCTTCCGTAGAAATTTATAGTGGGGGTATCAAGACTTTTGATTTTATTCTTTGAATGAATCAAACCATTTTTTTGGTATTAATACATTAATACCTTGAAATTAGCTAAATTAAGTAATATATATATATATATATATATATATATATAATATATATATAAAGGTATGTTAGAATAATAATTATTCTAACATATTTTATTAGATAATTTTATATATAAGAAATATATATTGATTACAAATTAGAAACGTAATATTAGAAAATTGATAGCCCATATATAATTAATTTTCTATTACAATCGTATTTAAATAATAGTTTTAATATGGATGTAATGTAATAATAAGTAATGCAATCTCACATTTGATGAACAAATGATGTTATACAGTGCATAAATGAAGAGAAGTAATGGAAAATTGTATTATATTTATTGATAGAATTCTTGTATATTTATATACAATTACATGTAACTATACAATTGTAATGAAATAATTGTTGCCAACGGTAACTTTCCTATTGCCAACGGTAATGGTGGCTTTTATTCTTTATTTTCACACTCCCCCTCAAGTTCGGCAGTGGGATTGCCAATGCCGAGCTTGCGTAGAACTCCATGGAATATTCGTCCATTGACTGCTTTTGTGAGGATGTCAGCCAATTGGTCTTCAGATTTGATGTACGGCAAACTGATAGTACCATCTTCCAGTTTCTCTTTGATGAAATGCCGATCTACCTCTATATGTTTGGTACGATCGTGTTGGACTGGATTTTCAGATATACATATTGCTGATTTGTTGTCGCACATTAAAGCATATGGTCTTTCTTGGTTGATTCCAAGTTCACTTAACAATTTTCTAATCCAGATGAGTTCTGCAATTCCTTTAGACATGCCTCGAAATTCTGCTTCGGCACTTGAAAGAGCGACCACCTTCTGTTTTTTACTCTTCCAGGTGACAAGGTTCCCTCCAACTAGTGTAAAATATCCGGACGTTGATCTTCTGTCAACTTGATTGCCTGCCCAGTCTGCATCAGTGTATCCCTGCACATCAAAATTTATATTATTATTTCTAAAAAATACTCCATGATCATATGTTCCTTTTAGATATCGTAGGATCCTTAGAGCAGCTTCCATATGTGCAGTCTGAGGTTTGTGCATGAACTGGCTAACTATTCCGACTGCATAGGCAATATCTGGTCTGGTGTGTCCAAGATAGATCAATTTCCCGACAAGTCTTTGGTATTTCCCCTGGTCACAGGTTGATGCTTCTTTTTCGATCTTCAACCCATGATTTACGATGATTGGTGTCTCAGCTGGCTTGCAGTCCATCATTCCTGTCTCAGCTAGTATGTCTAGGATGTATTTCCTTTGGGATATGAAAATTCCCTTTTTGGAGCGTAGAACCTCTATCCCTAGGAAGTATTTTAGGCCCCCTAGGTCTTTCATTTCAAATTCTTTGAATAAGTTGGCTTTCAAGCAAGAGATTTCATCTGCGTCATCTCCAGTTATGATCATATCATCAACGTAGATTATCAAGCAGGTTATCAGTTTTCCTCGTCTTTTTAGGAAGAGAGTGTGATCGGAGTGACTCTGACGATACCATATTTTTTCATTGCTATAGTAAATCTCCCAAACCATGCTCTTGGTGACTGCTTTAGTCCGTAGAGTGCCTTCTTTAATTTACAAACTTCATTTCTTCCAAAGTTCTTGGTGAATCCTGGAGGTGCTTCCATGTAAACTTCCTCTTTGAGTTCTCCATGAAGGAAAGCGTTTTTAACATCGAACTGGTGTAAGGGCCATGCCATATTAGCAGCTATGGAAAAGAGGATTCGGATTGTATCGTTTGCTACTGGACTGAAGGTTTCAGAATAATCCAGTCCATATGTCTGAGTGTAGCCTTTTGCTACTAATCGTGCTTTGTATCTTTCAACTGACCCATCAGCTTTGTGCTTAATTGTAAAGACCCATCTGCAACCAACTGGACGTTTGTTTTTAGGAAGTAAACATTTTTCCCAAGTCTCATTTTTTTCTAGTGCCGCCATTTCGGTTTCCATTGCTTGTTGCCATTCCTTTATTCCTTGTGCCTCTTGTATATTTCTAGGCAATTTTTCTGAATATAGTTTTGTCATGTATGACTTTGCTTCCTTAGTCATTTTCCCTTTTACTATATTGGAGACAGGGTATCTTGAGTTTCGGGGCAAGTGTTCCGGACTGTAGCGCCTTGGAGGGACTCCTCTATTTTGCCTTCGAGGAAGGTTGTATGTACCTGTATTTTCAACAACTTCTTGCATATGAGAGTTAGTAGCAGGAAGATCAATTGATTTTTCAGTAGCAGCGGAAACATTATTTGAAGTAGTACTTACAATATTACCTTCTTCGATAGGACTGCCTGAAGAGGATTCTTGTGGCTGGGCAATGGGTAAGATGGGTTCTATACTAAGGTAGAGATCATTGGTAGAGAAATCGAGTAAGTCAGTTTTTTGTTTCTCCCCTTGAGCACGAGATTTGTAAAAATATTCAGTTTCGACGAAGTCGCAGTCCATAGTGGTGAATATGCGTCGGGTAGGGGGGTGATAACACCGATAACCTTTTTGATGTACCCCGTACCCTAAAAAGACGCATTTTAAGGCACATGGGTCAAACTTAGACCGTTGTGATTTTGGAATGTGAACAAAGACGGAACAACCAAAAATTTTGGGAGAAATAGTTTGAAGAGGAGACTGAGTTATATTTTTATTAAAGGTGTCAAGGGGGGTTTTGAAGTCAAGAACCTTTGTTGGCAAGCGATTAAGGAGGTGAACTGCAGTGGCAACTGCCTCTGGCCAAAAAAAGGTTGGGACTTGTGATTCAAGTAAAAGTGCTCGTGTAATTTCCAAAATTATGCGGTTTTTCCTCTCGGCCACCCCATTTTGTTGGGGTGTGTTTGGACACGAAGTTTGATGAATAAGGCCGTTGTTTTGAAAAAATTGTTGCATGGCTTGGTTCACAAATTCCCCACCATTATCGGATCGGAGAATCTGAATAGTCTTTTGGTATTGTGTGGAAACCATTTTGTAAAACATTTCAAATTTTGATGGTACCTCTGATTTTGATTTTAAGAAATAAATCCAAGTCATACGAGTGTAATCATCAATAAATAAAAGAAAGTATGTGAAAGAGTTTCGTAAACCAATAGGGGCGGGGCCCCAAACATCAGAGTGTACTAGTTCAAAGATATTTTTGCTTTTAGAATTACTTAAAGGAAAATGATTACGATGGCTCTTGGCCAAAACACAAGTATCACAATGTGCCGGTAGAGGTAATTTAGGAAATAATCTTTTAAAATAACCTGAGGAGGGATGTCCTAAGCGTCGATGCAAAAGCCAACTTAGGGAGGGCCCTTTTGTTTGAAGGGCAGTGCCAGCCAGAGGTAGAAATATCGCTAACGTAGTAGAGCCCATCTTTCTCAATGCCACGCCCAAGTATCCTCTGAGTCAGGATGTCCTGTATGATGCAAAAACGGGGATATAACGAGACAACACAATTTAATTCCTTGGTAAGTTGACTTATAGATAAAAGTTTACAAGTCAAAGAAGGAATATAAAGGCAGTGAGAAATATTAATAGTAGGACTAAGTTTGAGATTTCCTGCATGTTTTACACGAGCAATGTCACCATTAGCAGTACTACTGATGTGAGATTCTCGGGTTTGAAAAAATATCAATATCAGTGATATCATAAGTCATAGTGTCTGTTGCCCCGGAATCAAGGAGCCATTCATTTTCTTTATCGGAAATATTACTCTCAGATTTTGAAATATAGGTAAAACCCTTATTAATTAAATTATTTTTATGAATTAAATAATTTTTATTAAGTGAAGTTGGGTTGGGTTGATGAAATAAGTTGTCTGGGCTATTAATTAAATTTTTTTTTAAATGATTTTTATCAAGAGTTGGGTTGAGTTGGGTTGGGTTGACCCAACCAGTTGGGTTGGGTCGATTATGAGAAGAGTGAAATAAGTTGTCTGGGCTGGGGTGTTGAAGCCCAAGCCCAATACCTGATGGGTCGGTCTTACTAGATGGGTTGGGTCCATTATGAGGAGAATTAAAAATAGGGTAGTTAAATAAATTGTATGGGCTGGGGTGTTGAAGCCCAAGCCCAATACCTGATGGGTCGGTATTACCAGATGGATTACCATCGGGTATACCAGAATGCTCCTCCAAATAAACTCCAGTGTTGCAATTTGGAATCGTAAATTGCATGTGTTGACCTGGCGCCGCTTGGGACTTAGATCCTGCCGCCGTCTCTGTGATTCCGTCAAGCAGCCTCCGATGTCCTTCCGCCAGTAAACTTCCCCCACCTTGTACCTTGATCTGTCCTTGCGCAACCCCTGCAAATCCAGAGTCTGTGGCCGCCGGTCCTCCGTGATGGCCGTCGTTCATGGCGGCTTGAACGGTTGCGACGGTGGCACCTGGACGTCGTTTGAAGAAGGATGCGGGGAACCCATGGAGGTAGTAACAGACCTCCTTCGTGTGTCCCACCTTGTGACAGTGGGTACATCGTTGCTTGGATCTGTCGGTGCCGGGGCCGGAGAGGAGATTTCTAGTGGAAGGGGTCCCCGGAAATGATGATTTGGACCTAAATCTGTTGTCTGATCCGGGAGGGTTGGTTCTGCCGGCGTCGGTTCTGGAGGCTTGTCGCGTGGTGAGCCCCATTCCGAGTCCTTCACTAGCGTCGGCAGACTGTTTGTGGAGGATCTCAATGCGGGCAGATTCTCGTCTTAAGGCAGCGTAGGCGGATTCAACACTCGGTAAGGGTTTTTCTTTGAGTAGATCCCGTTTGATCATGTCATATTTTCTATCATTTGTGCCGGCCAAAAACTGATATAGACGTATTTTCTGTTTGTTTGCGTTAAAAATGCCTATGTCCGAGTTGCATGTCATGGGGTTTGGATCGCGTCGGTCGATCTCTGACCACAGCCGCTGGAAACTGCTGTAGTAAGTTTCGAGTGTTTGTTCACCTTGCTGGAAACGCATGGCCTGAACATTGAGATCAAAAATCTGAATTTCATCTTCACCGCTTTTGTATGTTTCGGCAATGCCGTCCCATAGGGCTTTAGCATTCTGATATTCTAGGAATTGGTTGGATAGATCTGGCTCAATGGATTCAAGTATCCATGAGAATACCTGCAGGTCGCCTTGCTCCCATTTCTGAAATTGCGGATCATTGATATGTGGAGGTGGAGTGGAGTGGGTGATAAAGTGCCATCTCCCTCGTCCCCCAATTGCAATCTTGATTTTTTTTGCCCAAATTGAATAATTTGTATCGTTTAACTTGGGTTCAATATGTGGTGCAGAAATGATTTCTACAGGTTGCTGATTTTGTGATTTCAGCATGTTGATCATTTGGTCGAGGGTGAAAGTGGTTGTACTGCCACCCCCTCCCGTTTGGCTGGATTCATTATCGGACATTGTTTGGGCAGATGATGAGAAGAAAGAAAAAAAAAAATAATAAGAACAGATACGATTCTTTTATGGATCGAAATAAAGCTCTGATGCCATGAAGAGAAGTAATGGAAAATTGTATTATATTTATTGATAGAATTCTTGTATATTTATATACAATTACATGTAACTATACAATTGTAATGAAATAATTGTTGCCAACGGTAACTTTCCTATTGCCAACGGTAATGGTGGCTTTTATTCTTTATTTTCACAATAAATGGTTAATACTTAACAGATGCAATGAGGGGGAAAAGGGAAAAAAAATATATATATATATTCCTAGACTGAGAGCATTATTAGTATCAGTAATCAGGAATGGCAGAGAAGTGATAACCTTGGGCGCCTCTCCAAGAATAGTATGCAATTCGAGACTCGTAAAAGCCTGCAAAATAAATTTAGAATTAAGGCAATCAACAAAATTTTCAATCAAGATTTAGAAGGCATCAAAAAAAATTTATATATTCTGTGAATGGGAATCACTTTCATCATCAAGAATCTTCAAAAGTGAATGCATATTCATTCGCTAGTTCTTTGTGATTACCAAATCCTTGACATACCAGGGAGAAAAGCAAGGATGCCAAGTCCAAGGAGACTATATGCTTGGGTCGAGTCTCCTGTCATATGACCAGTTAACATGAAGAAGGAAAGAAAGAGAAGAAAACATCCAAGAACTAACAGGAACAGTGCCAGGAATATGGATTTCCAAGGGATCTTATTGTATGATTTCGGCAAATACTCATGTTGCCTTCCACCATTATCATGATCATCTTCAACAGCAGGAAGACGGCTATAACGAATCTGTTGCCTAGGTATCATGTAGATGACCTCCACAAAGCAGGCAGCTCAATTAATTCTTGAATATACACAAATCAAACTGAAATGTGCTGTTACAGAAAAACAAGAGGAGGAGGCACTTGAGAAGAAAATCATAAACAGAAATTCCATGGAGATTATATTTATATCATCTGCTTGAAAAATAAAAAATAAAAAA
This sequence comes from Asclepias syriaca, assembly GCA_027405835.1. Classification (NCBI taxonomy): domain Eukaryota; kingdom Viridiplantae; phylum Streptophyta; class Magnoliopsida; order Gentianales; family Apocynaceae; genus Asclepias; species Asclepias syriaca. The sequence continues at coordinate 24,343,578 of CM049930.1, forward strand.
TGAAACCAATAATGGGAGGGGAGAATAACAGCAACCATGTTCACAGGCAGAAACCAGATTATTGTGATTGACCTTATCATCATGGACTCAAATTTCTATTCATCACAAGTAGGAAAGAAACTTCCAGAATACTGAGTTTAATCATCACTGTAAATACTCTTCTCTCCCAAAGCAGCCAAAATAACCACACAGAAATAAGAGAGATTATTCCTGTCAAAAACTTCAGCTTTCTGACAGGCAAGATTACTTTGTCCTTCTTTTCTTTTTTTCCCCCTTAAAAGTGGATCTCATGGAAAACAGGACATGTAAACGAAAATTCTCATCTCCATTATTGCCGGTCAGGATCTCCAATGACAAGTAATGGTATGAGTTTTCGTGATGCCATAATCCGATTGTCATGTACTACTGATTACCAGCTATTAAAAACACCAAGTTTGTCATAATTTTTCTGTGTAGTAATATATGTTTCCACAAATGAATAGTAGGTCATCAAATATATACTTCAATCTCCCATACTAACAAAACCATTATTCTTCATCAAAAACCCCCAAAATAAGATAATGATTAACGAATGCACCCAAAACAGCACTCAATTTGTGAATTTGTTCGGAATGCGTCATTCCTCGACAATGAAAACTGTAAAATTTGAAGTATATGTCTTCCCATTCTCGATTACTTCTTACAGTAATTAAAAACATCTTTGGCATAGAGGGTAAAGAAAATCAATCAATCAATCAATCAATACAGAAGATTAAACTCACCTGGGAAATGTGAATTAGCGGAGCGAGGACGAGATTGGATTGAAATGAGCGAACAGTGATGCCGGCGGTTCATCTACGTGGGCCGCTGGGCCAGAGATCATCATATTAGATAAAGTGTACTTTGAAGACTCTGTCCCACAACCCATTTTCCTTTTTATATTAAACATATGGCCCGTGGATTCAATATGTCCAGGTGTTGTCCATTACTGTTCCTCATTTAATTATTTTAAATTTTTTTTTTCCATGAAACTCACTTGGTATTTATTTTTTAAAAAAAAAAGATATTTAGAGATACGAGAATTATATCTCAAATCTCAATGGCCAAGTGGCAAACACAAACACGATATGGATTAGATAGAAACTTCTTACCAATAATTTTAGATTCATTTTGTGGAAAAAAAAGAAAGTGAAACGAGGTTTGACATTGCACGTGTGATGCATTATTTGTGGGAAGTGCATTGTGCCAGGAAGTTCGGCACGTGCATTCTTGGGTGAATCTATCTATCTATCTATCACATTCACATGTTCAATCTTTTTCACTGTCCTGAATCCCTAGTAGCTACTAAATACTACTACTCTACTTTTATTATTATTATTATTTTAAATAATTAAAATAATTTCCTTTTTTTTAAAAGGAGGAAAATTTGATTTGGAATCTCGCTGTAAATAATTTAAACGGAGGTAGGCCCTAAGAAAAAGCAAGGAAAAACGGAGACAGCGAGAAGATTCCGACCCACTGTAAGCGATCCATCCTCCATTCCCTCCATTTTTTCTTCCGAGCGGTCACCAGTAAATCTCTGACGATATTATCGTACACCGAATCCAAAACGGAAGAAATGAAAATAATCAACTAAAAAAAGGACAACAATCCGCGTCCCCTTTTAACTTCTCCTCCGTTTCTTTCCCTTTTCTCCTCGCTCTTTCTCTCTCTCTCTCTCTAAAGAAAATATATAGACGTCTCGTAAAGGAGAGAGGCGGATTCGCCACCGTCGTCGGTTCGTGTCTACTCTCCCTCTCCGGTTCCGTCTATAGCTTTTGAACCATCCTGAGAGGGAGGCCTAAACTTGTAATTTCCTTCCCTTTTTTTTTTTTTATAAAAAAAAAAAAATTTATTTTCCAGGTTGGGTTTCTACTTGCATTCCGCGTACAATGTTTAATTTTGTTTGGATTTTCTGCAGTAATTGTATATGTTAGTTGCATTTAGGTAGTTACTGAAGCGCGCAAAGATCCTTTTGTTGCTTTGCTTTTTAAGGCATAAGCTAAGATTTGATTGTTCCTTGTAATCTCTTTCTGTTAAAAATCATGGTGGAGGCGAGATTTCCTTGCTTGTTCTGTTTTTTTTTTTATGGAGTCGGGTGAAAATAATCTGGTACCTGTCTTTTTCATATCTTCTTCTTTAAGATAATTTTCCAAATTGTTCTGTTTGTTGCTTGTTATTGGGGTTGTTCTAATCATAATCTACTGGTATACAATTCGGATTTATTTGCTTCAATCTTCAGTGAGTGAGTACATATTATTTCTGCACGAGAACCCATGTATTCCTTGTTTACCTTTTTCTTGATTTTGTCTTCTAATGCTCTTTCATAGTTGATACACGGACCCACTCCTTCCTCTTTTCGATCATCTGTTTACATCGCAAGGTCCGTCATGTTCATTCCACTCCTCTCTATCTCTCTCACCATGTTAACCTTTTCATTTAAAAATATAAAAAATAAAGAATAATAAAAAAAAAAAGCCATCTCATTTATTTGTTCCTCCATTTCATCATCTTCAACTTTTTAATGTTTCTAATTCTACTTTTTTCATTTCACATGTTGTGTTTATAGTATTAATCATTGAGGTTACTCTTCTGTTTCTTTGTTCGTCTTGAATTTCTTGATCCTTCTATTTTTGATTGTGTTTTTCTTCTTCTTCTTCTTCTTTTTGTTGCCTGTTCCTTTTGAATTTAGCCATAACACGTTTTAATTGAAGCTTTTCAGGATTAGGATTTCTTTATTCTATATGTAGAAACACCGGACCTCACAGTTTAGTTGATTAAATATGCACACTTTTCTCTAAAGGTAGTGTCATTCCGAGATGAACTTTTGATTTTATTTTTTTTTGGGTGAATATGTTGTTCTCAATCACTTTCCATGTGTGTTTTTTAACTATTACCGCTGAATCGTGTATTGAATTAGAGGAAACTAAAGTTTCCAAATTTGGAAGGAGTAATGTCTTCTGTTTTTTGTTTTTTTTAAAGTTTTCTTCTTTCAAAGCATTTTTAAAGCTTTTTATATTCCTGCAGAATTTATTGGTGGGGTTGGCGGCGTGTGTCTGATGTTCTTATATAATATAACTGCTTGTTGATTAATTATCATGGGTGGCTGTGTATCAACTCCGGGCCATTCAATTAAGGTAAGGAGGAGACCTCATCGGCGATTTAGAAAGCGCCGCATAAAGATCTCAAATTCTATTCAAGATGCAGCCGGAAAATGTGATTCTGGATCTCGAGTTAGAGATTTTTCAATGAGTGAGTTTGTTCACACAACAACAACTTGCAGAAGATCTGAGGGTTCTAATTCAACTTTCCAAATTACTCAGTTGCAGTGGCACCATAGTCAGATTGATGGAAATGGTATTTTTTTCCTTTCTTTTTTAAATAAATAAAATATAATTTTAACTTCCATGGAATAAGCTTGGAGTTAGCTATTTCATATGCTTGCAGTTATTTGTCAAGATGAAGCATGGTTTGATACACTCAGCATTATGGATTCTGATTCAGATGATGACTTCAGTAGTGTTCACGGAGGTAACAAAAAATGGAGGGTTTTTCTTGTTAGTAGAACAGTTAATCATTACTAAGCTGGCTTCATGTGAATTCCAGTGATTTTTTATTTTTTATTTTTTTTTATTTTTTGTTGATATTATTTTCCTTTTCTCTGCCATTTGGGGGGTGTTTTTTTTTTATTAAATCTGCAGATGTTTTACCAATTTTTTCGAATGGACAAGTACTTCAATATGAAACCTCTTCATGCTTTGTGGATTGCAAGCGTACATTTCAAGAATATCACGAGAGGTATTTGAAAATAGAAAATGGTAAAACAGAGATGCTCAAGGATCCAAACAAGTTTTCAAGAACTGATGAGTCCGGCGTTAAATTGAAGAAAATTCTAGACCGTACTTATGGGAGCTTCAATATTATAAAAGAAGATAGAATTGATGCAGAGGAGAAAAACCAAGAGGACATGTTCAAGTCAGTTTTACCCAAACTAGCTCCTTCAGTAAGTTTTAACGACAAGTTTATCACTGGATCAAATGCAAATGGAAGCTCCCAGAGAAGGAAATCTTCAGTATTTAGGCTCTCTGTGAAGAGAACATCCATTGATGGAGAAGAAATTAATGAATTTTGTAAGTGCATGAAGTTAAAAGTAAACTTGCAGAAATTCTGGTGCATCCAATGATATGTTATTGCATTAACTCCTTATTATTATTATTTTGATAGGCAAATCCCAAAGATATGTCTACCGGCCCAGGGCTGGACTTCTAATTCCATGCTGCTCAGCAGAAAAGCCTACCTCAGGATCTTGGTCTGAGATTGAACCCAGAAAATTTAAGCTGAGAGGGGATAACTATTTTAAGTAACTGCTATGAGTCCTATGTTGGGGTGTCAACCCATGTCCCACATCTGAAGATAATGCTAGAGGTGACTAGCATATAAGAGTTCCACTAACTCCATTAGTATGAGGCCTTTTGGGAAGTTGCCCAAGAATAAAACCGTGAGGGCTTAGGCCCAAAGCGGACAATATCATACTAATGTGGAGTTAAGTGGTGGAAGCCCAACCTTGTGAGTATATGTGGGCCCAACAAGTGGTATCAGAGCTTAAGGTTAATGGGCTTGTTTGTAAGAGATGTGTGGGGAGACCCTCATTCTTGTCGACCTAGCGATTGTGGGTGCCTTGTGTGCCGCCTTGTGTCGAAGGAGCGGCAGTGGTACGATTTCGTCTAGGGGAGGCCCACGAGTATGTGGTCCTTGGTTTGAGGGGTTCGAGTCCAATCTAGTGCTTGCGGAGATGCAGGAAGATTGTCCCTCTAGGGGAGGACACGGGTATGTGGTCCTTGGTTTGAGGGGAAGGATTCTAGTGCTTGCGGAGATGCAAGAAGATTGTCCCTCTAGGAGAGGACACGGGTATGTGGTCCTTGGTTTGAGGGGAGGATTGTTGGGGTGTCAACCCATGTCCCACATCTGAAGATAATGCTAGAGGTGACTAGCATATAAGAGTTCCACTAACTCCATTAGTATGAGGCCTTTTGGGAAGTTGCCCAAGAATAAAACCGTGAGGGCTTAGGCCCAAAGCGGACAATATCATACTAATGTGGAGTTAAGTGGTGGAAGCCCAACCTTGTGAGTATATGTGGGCCCAACATCCTATATCTAAACATCTCCACCAATTTTAGTATGGAACTTTTTTCGAGAGTATTCATTTGCTTGTAATTTTGATACTGCAGAGATAAAAAGAAGAGCCCTGCCCCTAACTTTTGTCCATATACCCCAATTGGTGTCGATATGTTTGTGTCTTCAAAAAAGATGAATCACATTGCTCAACGATTGGAGCTTCCTTCTCTAAAAGCAGCAGATGGGAAAGTGCCTCCCCTCCTTATTGTGAACATCCAGGTAGTTGTTTTGTTAGCCACCTGATTTTAATGATCAAAAGTTTAATAATATGATAATGTGATTCGTTTTCCTTTTGTTGCAGTTGCCTACTTATCCCGTTCCTATATTCCTTGGTGATAATGATGGGGAGGGCTTGAGTCTTGTACTGTATTTTAAAGTTTCGGATAATTATGAAAAAGACATATCGCCTCAATTCCAGGAAAGCATCAAGGTATTAATTGTGTATGTCTGGTGAAACATGGTAATTGCAAATTTGTGTGCATCAATCAATGTTTTCTTGTGATTGCATGCAGAGAATGGTTGAGGATGATATGGAAAAGGTTAAAGGATTTGCAAAAGATTCAAATGTTCCATTCAGAGAAAGGTTAAAGATTATGGTAGGGGTGGCTAATCCGGATGAGCTTGTCTCAACATCTGCTGAAAGGAAGCTTTTACACGCATATAATGAGAAACCAGTCCTTTCTCGCCCCCAGCACAACTTTTACCAGGTTGTATTTTTTAAAAAAGAAAAATTAAAATTGCCCTGTTTCTTTCTTTCTTTCTTATTCTGGAATTTTGAAAAACAGGGACCGAATTACTTTGAGATAGATCTTGACATTCACCGGTTCAGCTACATAGCAAGAAAAGGTTTTGAAGCATTTCGAGAACGTTTGAAAAATGGAATACTTGATTTGGGATTGACTATTCAGGTGTGGTTCGGCTTCTTCTTACATTCTTTTTTGACTGAATAGAAAGAAACTATCATATTACTGACTCATATTTTTCTCCATTTACTATTACTGCAGGCACAGAAACCCGAAGAACTCCCAGAAAAAATGCTGTGCTGTGTGAGACTAAACAAGATTGACTTTGTGAATCATGGAAAAATACCAACACTTATGAGGATGGAGGATCAATGAAACTTTGGGCAAAGATAGTTTGTTATGTTAGTAGAGGAGGTAATAAAAAATTGATACAGAAAAATGTAGAGAGGAGATTCTTTGATTGCAGAGTCCCATTTTCCACATCAACAAAATAACATTATTGGAAACCAAATACTAGGATTTAAAGCACACACTATTTGTAATAATTCCCATATTTTGGATCATCTAAGGTTTTCCATTCTTTCTGCTCTTTTTTTTTTTCTTCTTTTTTTCATTTTTTAGGACACTTCACAGTGCTGATATATATATATATATATATATATATGAAGATTTCAAGAAATTTTGGCTCTCTGTAATAATGTTTCCCAGAATCAAATTCTCCTCTACATTATAATAACTTTTGACATGAGTAAACATTTCTCCTCTTTTCTTTTCTTTTCTTTTCAATTTTATTTTCCACTAATTATGGTTGGAAATTGAAAACCTTTTTCTGTTGATTAACTTCCATAAAATAAATAAATAAATAAAATTGCATTGAATGAATAAAGACTATTTACCCTTAGTAATAAAAATTCAAATTATCACGAATAATAATTTAAATTATTAATTATTTAAAGTCATTATGATTTGCATATAATAATATTATAAATTCCAAAAACATTATAGTATAATTCTATAATTTAGATTCTGACCGCAAATTGCAGTTAATAACTTAGAGAATTATACTATAATAATCACTTATATTAACCAATAATTTAAAATTTTAAACAAAAAATTATTAAATCGCGATCATGATCTCCTATTTATCTGAAGTTGAGCTGATTCAAGACTTGCCTTTTGCTATCTCTAAATTTTCCATTTATTTCATTGGTCCGGCTCATTTATTGCTGATGACTTACATTGATAATAATAATATTTCCTTTCTTGATGATCAGTTATTAAATAAAACTGGTGTGGAGACTTTTATGTCATTTGTTTATAATAAGAAGATCTTGGAGGCATTTGGAACATACAGAATTGGGGTCAGACCTTCTTCATGTTTGGATCATCATCATTCATCAGTAACAATAAATTGTGGAAGATAAGATAAGATTAGAGAAATATACTAGGAATTTCGTGGAGCTTTTTTCACTGTCAGCCTCCGCTACTTTTCTCTCCTATAACTACTGAGGAAATGAACTTCAAAGGTTCAGTTCCATGGTAAAAGTAAGAAAGAAAAATAAAAGAAGAGCCTTTTTGTTTTTTTGTTTTTTTTTTACCAGATTCTTCTACTTGAGATAGATACATTTGGATTTGGGGAGAATCAGCTTAAACTGCATTTCATCAACTCCATTTACTACCTTGTCCACCATGTGTTTCAAACAACTCTTGTATGGCGGGATCATCAATTCTTCTACTGGGGATCTGTTGGTGACACAACAAGTAACTTCAGCTTAACCTTTTCCATTGTTGTGGCTCTTTCTTATACTTTAAAAATTAAAAAGGAGGAAAATTGAAAATGTTTACCTCTAGAAAAACGAGATCTTTGAATAGTTTGACGATTATGAGTTTCCCTGTTTGAATCATTTCTACGATATATCAATGGTCCGGATTTCACGTTTGTAGACTGAGAGCTAAAATCCTGATGTATCTCAGACAAAAAGAAATATACCTCAGTACTTGTACGTACCTGTGGTGCTATAAAATGTTAGACAACAACTAAGGTTTGTATTCTCTTACCGTTGAAAGTTCCTGAGGTTCATCATATAGTTCAGCTGCATCAAAAGACTCCAGTTGGTTATGCCACATTTTATGCTCTTGCACCCCACGATTATGGATCTCATCATAAACTCTGCTTCTTGGTAACTGATCTTTCTCCTGAGTTTCTGAATCCAGAAAGGCTTCTGCTTGTAACACAACCCTTGGTATTCCTTCACTTGTCTGCTGCAATCTATGACTTTTCGATGTTCTAAGACCAGATAACCTTGGAGGTAGAATCTGTTTTTTCCTTTTAGCCCATGCAAAGTTGCTTGATGCTGTTATATTGTCCATAGGAGCAGAGAGACAACTGTCTACTTGAGACTCCTCTGTCATTTGAGAAGCCTCTGAGACTGTGTCCAAAGGCTTCAGAGATATCCGAGCTACAGTTGCACCTTTGCCCTTTGAAGTAAGACTACTACCAATTCTTCGAGAAATTTGGATATTGGTGGATTCTACCTCCTTTAAATATGTCAAAAAAGTAATTATAAGGTGTAAGTTCTCTCAAATACATGTTATTAACAATCATGTATATATATATATAGAGAGAGAGAGTACCATTTTACTAAATGTGCTTGATTCTTGAGGATTCTTTCGTACTCTTCTTGGAATTCTTGAAGATCCAGATGCTTTCCCTGCTCCTCCAATCTTTTTCCTGCAATGAGTAAAGTCATTTGGTTCACCACTCAGATTATGATGAACACACAAGAAAAGCCTTTTGGTTTAGCCTTTTAACTCTGCTACAAAAGATGGCAGAACCCTTTCTTTCAAAACAGAGGTATGCACACGACCTGATTATGCATTTTCACCCTTATATAGAGAAATTGGAAATTGACATCCAAAACCTTAACTTGATGAAGAATAATAAGACATTATTATACCTTCGTGCTTCTTCACGGTATTTTGCATCAATCTCCTTGTTGGGTTGGTACTTGGGTAAGCTTGATGGATCACATGCATGAGGCTTTGTACTGAAGTACTGAACAGCAGAAGAAATGTCAAGACACATGACCTTTAATGTCGTGGACACCATTATAATGAAATGTCAAGATATAGGATGTGTACAAATGTAGATTTTCAAATGCGAGGAACTGCTGAAAACAAACAAACCATTTGTACCATGCAGTGGTTTTTGCAGATTCTCCAGAGAATAGAATAAGAATTCAGAGATGGAAAGCATTGACATCAAGACTAACTAACCTCGGACTCAAGGGCACTCGAAGCAGAACCGCGGTTGTAAGGTTCTATAGAAAGAAAAGTTTCAATAAGGCTGACAGCAGTCTTCGGGAACTCCCTACATCTTTCTTGAAGTGTACTTTCATAAGGATGCTGAGGCTTAAACATTGTTGCAAGAGGAAGTTTTGATAGCTTCCAGTAATCATCTGGGGGAGAACCACAAAGTTTGAAGATTTTGTGCAACTGTTCAACCTGCAAGAAGTTCGAGGTAATAAAACTTCATAGTTCATGTTATGGCATTTCACATTCATTGCCTTTTTTAAAGATGTTGTCAATACAATTGTGCACTAAAACGAAGAAATGGGGGAAAAAAAAAAACCTGTAAGGAGAGGCCTACCTCAGTTCTCCCCTTCAGGAGAGGCCTCCCAATAAAAAGCTCTGCAAAAACACATCCCACACTCCACAGGTCCACAGTTACGTCATAGTTTGTGGAACCCAACAAAAGTTCAGGTGGTCGATACCACAAAGTAACTACTCGACTGGTCAATGGATGCTTGCTCTTTCCTGTAAGAGAATTTGCCAGACCAAAATCTGCTATCTTTAATACTCCATGATTGTTTACTAAGATATTTGAAGACTTAATGTCACGATGCATTATCCCTTTGGAATGACAATGCTCTAATCCACGCAATAGTTGTTGCATATAGCATTTAATCTAATTCAAGAAAAGAGCATACAATTAATTTGTAAGTCTATAATCCTTCTGGCACAGGTGCACACAAGCAAGAACAAACCTGGGATTCTGTAAACTTGATGCCAGGACAGGACAAGAGACCAGAAAGGTCATGTTCCATGTATTCAAAGACAAGGTAAATGCTACATGATAATCTAGAGGTTATTATGCCCTCCAACTTCATGATGTTTGGGTGATCAAGTTTGCGGAGTATCATTATTTCTCGAGCCATAAATCTGACACTCTCTGGTTGGAAATTGTCAAATCGTACCTTCTTCAGGGCAAACATTTTGCCAGTATCAACATCACGTGCACGATACACATTGCTGTACGTTCCTTGTCCAATCTGTGCAGAGATAGGAATCATGAATAAGCTTGAATAGGAAATTAGGAATTGGAAATAACATTGATTACCTTCTCTAATCTCTCGAATGTGTCGGATCGTAGAGGTAGCCATCCTTCAACGACTTCCCCAGCCACAGAAGAAAGCCAAGAGGGCCAACCAGCAGCGACGTGTTCATTTTCCGTCAACCTACCAAATCGAAAGCTGAAAGGAGCTCGTTTGAGAGAACCTCCTTTCTTCAAGGATCTGGAGGTGGAGAATAGGCCGTGACGTCGGTTCACGGATTCCTCTCCCTTTTCCTTTTCCTTTTCCTTCTCTTCTTCTTCCTTTTCAGGTTCCTCTTTAATCTTCTCCAACGGCCCAATCCTCCCAGAATGAATTTGCAGCGAGGAATCTAAAATGCTTCTGCCATTGTCTCCGAGAGTGACGGAGGAGGCATCGAAAGGTAGCTGTGATTTAACAGACCTTGCATGTTTCGAGCTAATGCAACCCATGAGACCCCAAAACCCATCAAAGAAATCGATCAAAAATGGGGGAAGAAGCACAAAAACAATTCCCCCAGATCGATCACCTGATGGAAAATGGGGTCAGAAGATCTTGAATGAGGGATTAATGATCCCTACATGAACATATTTTTTGCATTAGTTTTTATTCTTTTTTTATTCTTTTTTTTTTTGGAAAAAAATAATAATAATAAAGAACCGGAAGAAAATTTTCCTCAAAAACAGAACTCAATTTTTGGATTGGGGTTGGAAATTAAAAGAAAAAAAAAAAAAAAAAGGAAAAGAAACAGATGGAGGAGAGAATCAAAAGAACTTGTATATTCTTCTTAGAGATGTATGGAATGGAATGAGAGAGCAAGAAAAATAATTTCTTTCCGAAAGCAGAGGAACAACCCAAAACATCAAAGGAGCGACATTCGTGGGGTCCTATGTTCTTTCTTTCTTTCTTTCTTTTTTCTCTTTCTTAGCTTTGTGCTTTGTGAAAAAAAAAAAAAAGGACAAAGATGATCTATTACTACTACTGTTCTTGCATGAGTATAAAACTATTTCCGCTTTGTTGTCGTCGATCAAGTGTCTCTCTCTCTCTCTCTCTCTGCAGTCTGCACTGAAACAAAAGAGAAGAGAGGGCGCCAAAGTAGCCGTTAGGAAGTGTAAGCTGCTCTAATATTTGGGAGGGTAAATGGATCTTGGGCCATGGGTCATGGATCCTATTATATTGGTGGTTGTAAAATATTAGGCCAACTGCTCAACTGGACATCATCTTATCTTTTTTTGACGATAAAGGTTTAAAAGGAGAAATAATTAAAAGATGATTACTTAACAAGAATTCGTGTGTTTGTGTTGTCTGGTGGTGGACCATCTACTTTTTTTCTCTTTTTCTGTTTTATTTTTCTTTCTTTCATTTTTCTTGCCCGCCATTGTCTTGCTATGAAGTTTGATCCAATCATTGATTTGCCAGTGGTAGTGGTAGTGGCTCCCTACCCTATTTGGTTTTTCCAAAGGGGGATGCATGGCACATAAGTCTACCTCATGGATAAAGTTAGGCAGTTGTAGTATCAAATTTAGGAGGAGATCCAAGCTCCAGATAAAGCATGAAAGGAAAGAAAATGAAAGATCACATCACAATTCACAGGACAAAACATTATTCTTTCCATTCATTAACAGAATAAATTTTCCCATTCAAAAAAATATAAACATATGGTTTGCTGCAATATCACTAATTGTATAACTTTTTTTTGGGTCTATCATATTGTACAGTTTATGCAGCAATTTCCCCTTCTTTCAACTGTGAGAAAACTTGTATTTGATCTTTATTCTCAAATTCCCTTCCTCTTAGTACAGAAGCCTTTCTGGACGTCCCCTTTTGTGGTTTCAACTGCGTATTGCTACTATTTGCAACACTCTGGTTATTGTTTCTAGATGTTGGAATGTCATGGTTATGTTTGCCTTCATATGTAGTAATGACTGCCTTGGGGTCTGTTGAAGCTCTTTCTACATGCTTTCGGACATTGCAACCGGCATATGTACATCTGTAATAACTCCTGTACATGCGCACAACAAACATCCATGTATAACAACTTCAGTTAAAAGCATTATCTAAGATAATTTAACCTCCAAATCAGACAATCCCACCTATGTGTAGCTGTTGAGACTCTCCAAGTCATTAAGATTAGTTTTTCCCTAGGTTTAAAACCCTCCAATTTCTCCTACTGACTCTACAGAGAAGTTGAAAATATTTCTTTCTCCCACCACCACCGGCACAGCTACCATACAGTAACAATAAAATCTTGCTCATAAAAGCTCTATTTCTCCTTAACACTAGTAGGGGCAAAACAACATAAGTTTCCATCAGATGGATGTATTTCAGTCTCTAATGCAGTTTTTTGCAACAAAATATACATGTCTCAGGCTGAGCAAATAAAACTAGAAGCAAGGATTCCAGCAAGAGGATTATGGTTTGGCCAATATATTAAAGAATTTGGTTAGGAGTTCATCAATTATCTCTCGAGATTGCAAATGTTTGAGAAATAACTTGCCCTTTTTTAATGTATAAACATACGTTAGGACGACCATTTTTCTAGGGTAACAAATGTAGATAATTTTAAAATATCAATACAAGGAACATATCGAGAACTACAAGAATTGAAAACCTCGTTACCGATATAAAGACAATAGCAATTACCTTGGATGGGGATTTCCTTTGACAACCTTTTGTCCATACTTGCGCCACTTGAATCCATCATCCAGAAGATCAACTTCACTTCTAGTCTGAACAACTATTTTTGGTTCTGTAATCGTTTTCAGTGATGGAGCAGAAACATGTGCACCAACCCCATTACTCCTACACATATTAGATGAACGAGCAGGGAACATAAATAGAGGGCACATTTTATTCTGAGTTTTTTTTTCCTTCTCCAAGATTTTCAAAATATTAAGATTGAACATTTTAAGTTACCTTCGTTTAGCATTTGGTTCATCGTCATCATTTTCCTCGTCTATAACTATTGCAGAATCTTCCATTTCATCATGTTCACTGTTAACAGGAAGGTGTTCAGAGAAAGAGTGGGTGTGCACTTTGTTTTTCCTTGAGTTCGAGTTGAAATTCTCAACCTCATTTAGCACATTCATCTGAGTCTGATTTTTTGAGCCAGACATTTCCCTTGAGTTCATAGCAGGATTTCCTACATTGGAACCATCTTTTGCTCGAATATTAGGTTGAGGGAACTCATGATTATGGTCGCCTTTATAAGTAATCTCAGTTACATGACCATCAGAGGCACGTTCAACCTTCTTCTTTACAGGACAGTTGAGATATGTACACTTGTAATAGCTTCGAGGATGTTCTTTTGTTTTAACAAGTTTCTGACCATACTTCCTCCAGTTATAACCATCATCAGCAGGCTTATCAAGAGTGATGGGTCCAGGCTTCTTATCAGATTGAGGTGCCTCGGATGACCCCATCTTTAAGCACTGAGGCGGTGAGGGAAATTTCTGTTGCAAGGTTTCAGGAGCAGGCACAGCGTATGGGTTAAGTTCCAAAGTATCAGCAGAAGTCAAGGCAGACGATGAATGCTGATAATCAGCTTGCAACTGCTTGAAAGATTGGGAAAAAGCTGCCTGTGCAGTAACATGTGCCAAAGCCTGCTGGTGGGACATTCCAAAGGGACTCTGCACATCATAGTTGAGAATTATGTTACATAACATTAACACCAACCAACACTTATTTACAGTACAGTAGCACTTTTTTTTTTTTTTTTTATGTTTTTTTTTCCACCTTTCAAAAAGTTAACATTGTCTTAGTAAAATTATAATTGTACCGACAAAGACCCATAATTTTCCAGTACAATGAGTAATCATTTCCAACCTCCGCCTATATCTCTTCTTTCTAATTCAAGAAATCAACATTCCCAAACATTTCGAGCAAAAAGAAAAAAAAGGGAAATTCAACATCAGAGAAAAAGAAACAAAGGCCCCAACACAAAACGTAAGTTGAAGGGAAAAAGGCTCTGAAGAAGGAAATTACCTGAAGGGGCGAGAGAAACCCAGGAGAATTAAGCAAGCCAGAAGGAGTGAGACCAGAAGGGACCAAAAACAAAGGAGAATGAGCGACCATCAACCCCATGGGTCTATGCTGCTTATACCCGGAGCCTTTATCACCGGTATCTCCGGGAGTAAGTTCGTTAGCAGGATTCTCGGTGGAATGATTGTCAGGAAGTAAAAAGGTAGTCTTAGCGACAGGGGAAGCCATGGCTCCAGCAAGAAGCTGAGAGAAAGAACAAGAATTGTTGGAATCAGGGGAAAACATGGAGGAGAGCAAAGTCATGGGACCAGGACTAAGACCCGGTATGGAACCAGTCCCAAAAAGGAATTCGAAAGAAGCAGGTCTGGGTGGCACTGCAATCGTCGGCCTCGGTGGGTGTTCAGCACAAGATTTTGAATCCATCACATCACCACAAAAAGTAGCAACCAAATCTGAAAACCAAAAAGATGGTGAAATACAAATATTTTACAGAAACACTAAATACTCGGCCCCCGTTCAGATGTTGTTCCTTTGGGTTGGTAATTTTTTAGCCGGAGATGAGGTGGAGAAGAGGAAGGGGAAGAGGAAGTAGTGTGTATAGAAAGGCAAGTAGGCAACTTGACTTGTTTTTTCCTTCATATTAACATTGTACCAATTATGAACTTTTGAGTAACTGCTCCGGTCCCACTCCCCCCATTTTCTTTTTCTTTTTCTTTTTCTTTCTATAAAAACAATCCCCCCTAAATTATATCCGCTCTAACTAAAATTAGTAATTAATATAAACTAACTACAAATTTATTTATATTAAATTTTTTAAAAATTATATTATATTTTTAATTACGTGCTCTTCATCTTTATATATTTTTATATAATATTCATAATCATTATAATAATAAATATCCTTTTTTACTTTTATGTTTGAGTTTTTGGACCCCAAAAGCAATTATTAGGATTCAACAAAGAGACAAATTTTTTCTACTATCCCACTGTTCACCTTTCTTTTATACAAATGAACCAGTAGATGACAGCAGACAGCAGATAAAGATATGCATTACTCCTTTATAAATTTTTAAATCTAAGTTTATTTATTTATTTAAAATAATAAATTTAAATTGAGCCTCTCATTTGACAAAAGGAGAAGAAACCAAAGAGAGAGGTTTTTTTTTCTTTCTGAGCAAACTGTGATTAAACCAAAACAAACCGAAAACAAACAACTTTTATAGTCTTTACTACTTGCAAGAAAATCTAACCCAAAATTCAATGAATTATGTACTTTCTTTTTCTTCTTCTTTCTCCTTTTAATGATGCTAATGAATATTTACTTAATTGCGTTGACTCACAATCCACCACCTTCCTCCTTATTGCTAATAACCGGTCACGTCACGTCACGTGGAGTCTCGAGTCTCCGCAACCTCTTTTCTTTCTCTTTTTTTCCTTTCTCCATTAATTTTTATCTGGTCTTTCATTGCTGCTGTTCTCCGTGCTTTGCTTGTTAACTGATTTCCACTGCTAGCCTGTTTTCACCTCTTTCTGACCCGTCTTCGTCTTCTTCTTCATCTCAATTTTTGTTTTTCTTTTGGATCTGAAGCATCTTCCATGCATTAATGTTGTTATGGCACCGAATGAGAGTGCAAATAAAAACAAGGTAGAGATCAGATCAAGGCTAATTTTGCATAGGCATTGCAAGATAATTTAGAGAGGGACCTGGAGATTGCGTGTCTCAACGTGATCCTTCGCTTTCTGTCTACGTACTTGCTGCCCAATTGATGATGATGAAGGGAATTTATTTAATACCAAGCAAGACCACCACCCCTTTGAAAAATTCATTCATGTACAAAATGGCAACTAAGTGCAGCTGGCTGGATAAGTGGTGGGTCAATTGGGATAGAAGGTACGCCCCACAAATTGATCAAGGATGCCCTGCACGGCCCTTGCCGGAAAAAGTGAATTCAATCCAGTGAACAGCTGTCTAGGAGTGTGACATATTTTATACCCTTGCTATTATGCCCTCACCTATATTTCAACCAAAAAGTAAAAACTCTTTATTATATCAGTGGCAATAAATCATTAAGACTTGGGACAAAAGAACCCGTGGGGTCTAAAATCAAACAGTAAACAATATATATATATATACACATATATATAAGAACTAGATTCAATGCAAATGAACCTTCACATCAGATTCGGAAGTAAATTACCAAAATTGTGCATTTCATCCATCATAAAACAAAAAGCATTGAATAGAAAAAAATTGAATTGCCTGAATCTTAGAAGCTTTGCAGTGACATTCATTCAATATCTAAACCAAGAAAATGTATACAGAAAACTTAGCTCTCTTTATACAGGACCACAGAAGAAAGCAGGATTAGCATTCATACTCTGGTTTCAAAAAAATACGTTGAGGAAACAACAAGGCCTTCCACATCGTAAGTGCGGACCAATCTCTGTCTCTTTCCAGGTGACTCAAGCCAACATAACTCCAAATGAAAAGACTTGGATTCTTGTACAATCTTTCTAATGTCACATGGACATCCCATATAAAGGCCCCCAGGCAGCAAATTCAGCTGGAAACCTCCATCAAAGGTGATTACATTTTTTGACATGTTACCTGTCCAATGCACATTAGTAGTTACGTCCTTTCCATCTGATGTTGAAGACATGTCCTGCGTGAATGAATGATAAAGATGGAAGATGACTTACAGAGTACAATCTCTGACTTCACCAGGACAGAGTTACTTAACAACAACAATAAGGAAAGAAAGAGAAGAAACAAAGGTAAAAAATTCAAACCAAATAAGAATACCACAGGATAATTATTTTGTCGAAAGAGCTGACTTTCAAGATTTAGTTTGAAAACTAATTATTTAAGGAGATAGATAATGTTTGGAAAATGGAGTTACAACTTAGATGTAAACACATAAACTGGAGTAAGAGGAGATAATGTTTCAAACTCCATTTCTTTCATCCAAAAAGGAAAATCTAAAGATAGAAAGGTATCAGCTCTTTTCCATTCCAATATGTGCAAAAGTTTAACCCCATTACTCTCCAGAGAGAATAAGTAGAAAATTACAGCAGTAACAGAACATAAATCTGCATGTTCAGTAAATTAAGCCTTGGAATAGATTGCTATTTGCTAAGAGTGTCACGTACCTGAATAAGTTGACCCTCATTAGTCATTTCAAGTATGGAAACTGTATCTGCTTTAGCTAGTGTTGCTCCATAAACACCACTGCGTTTAGTCACAGAATAACCTTTCCATGTTCCCAGATAAGGATTTATCCTGTCGTCCTAAAATCAATCATTTGATCAAACATCAGCTAACTTATCATTTAAAATAACAAAAATGAGTTCAATGAAGGAAGCACATTATTCTGAAGGGACCAAGAAGTATCCTCTGCATCATAAACGGAGATACCTCGGAATCATCAAAGGAGGGGGAAGTAAGTGAAGATTCAGGATTTCTTTCTTCAAGGAAGACAAGAAGCATATCCAGAAAGCCTTGGGGATCCATAATATGGAAGGCCCTTACACGACTGTCATTTTCTAGTGAATAGAGACAATTTTCACATACAATTGAAGGTCGGCGAGATGGAAGCTTCAAATTTCTGAAAAAATGAGAAAACAAAGAAACAAAGATCACTCTCACACCATTAAGCTTTTCTTTGTATATGAGAACAAAGTACAGCTCCAGATGAGGTAACTACTAATGTGCATATTCCATTACTAATGTCAATGAGCTTGAGGTTTAGCATATTCCATTTCTTTAAACTATAAGTTAAAATATTTTATGAGGTACAAAAGTCACAATACAGAGAGTAGAAATATGTATTCAGATAAGTTCAAAACAGGTAAAGCAGTATCATCCTCATCTGGTATTAGAGATCACTAGAAGCAACCTGGTCTTACTTTAATGTACTCCCCTATACCAGTGACTAGAAGTTACTCATTTGGAAGGTAATCTATACTTAAGAAGCAATAGAAAGAGCCAAAGATTTCCTTTTCCTTTTCTCCTGTGAAAATCAACTGCAAAAGATAAATGAGAGAAAAGAAGACAAATACGAAGAAAAGAGTACTTACTTAGGTGATTCTTCTCCAGTATCATCCTCTCCTAGAACCCCTTGTCTTAGAACTGTTTCTAACATGCCAGCTGTCTGATACCTCAGTGCAAATGCCCTCTCCTCCGGGAAGAAGCCAATCTGCAAACTACTTCCATTTGATCCTCAACAGAATTAAGAGTCAAAGAATAATACCTTTTAAAGAAAGGAATAATACTTCTGCTTAAAGAACAATAAATGAACTAATAAGTCGTGCCTTCAAGACTTGAACGAGCTACCTGTTGATATTTTTCCACAGTGAACATGTTGGTTTCTTTAATCTTGTACTCAAACCATTCTAGTTCCTCATCAACTCCAGATATGGATGTTGTTGATGGAGGTTGCTTTATGTACAACCTAATAATTATAAGATCAGAAACCAGATGAAAATGTAAGAAGTTCGACCCAATTTCCTAGAAATAGGCAGGTAACCATATATTAATTCTATGCATTGTGGAGAACAAGTTATAAAGCAACTAAATACATTAATCTGCAAAGGCACAGTCTAGAACAGAGATTCCTGACGAACTAAAAATGTAAGGCTAATCAAGCAAGTTAGGACTGTTTTTAAACTATTTAGATCTATATTTCAAGTCTGAAACAATTACAGTCATTAGCTATTCAAACTGATGAGTTACTTACGTCTGAATCAAACTGATGAGTTCGTCTTCGCCATAAGAGCCAACTGCGAGCTTTGTACTAATTTTATGCATTAAATTACCGAAACAATCAAATTGCTGCAGAACATAAATAGACGAAGATATTGTTATCATTGCAGAATTAACTACAGCAACAACCTACACTGCAAATTGTAGTTTAAATAAATAAATAAAAGAGCTAGGAGAAGCTGCTGACATAGAAAGTGCCGGTCCACCTTCCCAAGTTTAGTTGAATGAATTGTTTAAGAGCTTCGACGCTCATATGTTCTTCGTTTGGTTGTCGATTATATTCAACTTTGGGGGTGCCGGAGGATGATGCCTTCACTGATGTCAAAGAGGGAGTCCGGGATGAAAAGAAACACCGATAAGAAGGAATTTGCTGGATCCATGGACGGAATCTCCGGGCTTTGAACGGACTAACTGAAGCGGGAGAGTGGGCAGTTGAGATAGTAGAGAAAGCCGTTGCCATAGAGCTTGGCAAAATTGGACTCTCCTCCGCCAGTGACCGCTGTCCCAAAATCAACCACCTTATCACTTGTTTTTTACTATTTTTCCTTTTTCCAATTTTCACTCGCTCGTTATGGGCCGAGAGGATGGATCATTCATAATGCTGGCATATAGTAAAATACGGTTTGCAGACCAAATATACTAAGTTGGGTTTAAGAAAACATCCTACAGGCCCAAGTTCAATTCCCACCTTCCACACACTACAACTTATAAGAAAGCGTCCGCAGTCTCTTTTTTTTTTTTTTTAATATATATATTCTTAAATGCGGTTCCAAGGTGAAAAAGTACATCACTTAAACAAGAAAGTTGTTCATATTCATGGGCGCTTCAAATACATCTATATTTTACAATGAAAAAGCGGCATGTATAGTCTGAGTTAAGTTGAATTCAGCATATTCCGGTTGCTATTTCAGTAGTAGTACTGAAGCAGCATACTGGCAAAAGCAATTGCAGGCATTAGTATCACAACTAACGTACTTCCTTTGTGTGACGAGGACTCACTTTTGTGGGGAGCGGGTGCTGGAGCAGGCTTAATTTGGACATTAATGGCCAGTTTCATTCCCTGATAACAGTAACCCCCGCTACTAATGTAGTAATAAGGCCTCGTCTCTTCGAGTTCATCGACGTCTCTGCCACCCTTTGTAATATTTCGCAAGAATTCACGATCGTTGCACTGCTCGTAGTTTGTCTTGTTTACCTCCAGCACATTATAGTAGCGCTTGTCAAATTTAAAATCTGAAACCAAAACACGGTTGTTTCACTACTAGATCATGATCAGTTGATCTTACATCAAGGAGATCAAAATTTTGCAATAAATATTCATTCCCATAGAAAAATAATAGAAAGATAAAATTAATGAAAACGATCGATTAAGAGAGAGAGAGAGTAAATTCCAAATTAGTAAAATTAATGCAAATTGGAAAAAACTGGTGCAACGACGTCATTTACTAGGATGCGAGAAGTGAGAAGTCTAGAAGAAGCAGTTACAGAGTAAGATTTTAACTTACAGAGCCAATCTCCAACATAGAAATTCTCGTGGCTCGCCCACACAGTGTAGTTCACGTTTGGTGCCCAACCTTTAGATCCTCCAACATCGTGGCGCTCCTCGCTAACCGTGCATGTCAGTATCCCCGCTGCCGCCACCAACAACAGCCAGAAAACAGCCTCTTCTCTCAACCGCGGCCTCATCCTTAGATTCCTCTGCAAATTCTGAAATCATCAGTACCACACAGTACACACACTACTCACGTACTCCTGATCACAATCATACACATAACAGAATTACAATATATATATAGATATATTATATATATATATATATATATATATATATATATATATATATATACTGGACAAATTATAATTGAATTCTCGAAGAAAAAGTATGGAGGCGACTGGATTAAATGTAAGGAAAACTAGCACATTGTTTTTGGAATACTCTTTCTTACCTTTTGTTTTTGTAGAAAGAGAGAGAGAAGGAAGGGGGGGTGGGGAATAAATGCAGTTGTAGTGAACTAAGGAATAGAAAGAAACGGAAGAAGCATGATATTTATGCAAGGAAAGAATGGCTTTGGGCTGCCACTGTACCGTTCAAACAGCACGCAGAAATTCCCACTCGTTTTTTCGGGCTTTTCTTAATAACTACTCGTATTTTTCCTCTATTTGTTAATTCAGTTCTTTCCGGTCCACGTGCAAAATGTTATGGGTCCAGCCCATGTGGGCACTAAAAAAAAAAACAATTTTTTTGGGGTTCATTATTATTGACCAAAAGACCAAAAAGGAAAACAGAGTGGCTGAGAGGGAGTGAATTCCCGAGAGCAAAAGAGGAAAAAAAGAGAGGAGAGTTTTTGAACTTCTTTAAGACACTCGCCGGAATTCTGATCATCGCCGGAGATCCGACCGTTGGATTGGGCTGAAAATTTCAGAGATTGTTCCCAACACATAGGGCTTCAATCTGTACAATTTTGGTGTCAATCGGAGCTGTGAATCTACTGTTATCGCAACTGGTACAGCTTGCGTTTTTGTGGTGATATCTTCTATTCTTCCTTCTCTATTGTTGTTGGATCTTATGTATGTTATTGTTGGTGGGCTATAACATCTTTGTAAACTTGTTTGGGTGTTTTTACCCTCAACTTTCATAATAAGAGAAGAAAGGTTGGACTCCTATAAGTCCCGTGGTTTTTATCCTTCACATCGAAGGGGTTTTCCACGTATAAATTGTGTGTTGTTTGCATTGTTGTTTTGGTTCTTGGTTGTGGTATATTGATTGGTGTATTGCTGCTGTTTTATTGGTGATTATATTGGCATATTAATTTGTTGGTAAATTGGGTGAAGTGTGGTTGGTTGGTTATTTTTGGAGTTGATCCTTGTAGGTGTTGTATCCTACTTGTTGTTTCACCTACTCACATTTGGTATCAGAACATTGGTTTTGGTTTAAATCATAGATATGGAGTCTGGAAGTAATTCTATGGTTAAATTAACATCAACCAATTACTCTATTTGGCGTCCTATGATGGAAGATTTGTTATATTGTAAAGATTTGTTTGACCCAATTGATGTTGATAAAACCAAGAAGGATGATATGCCTATTAAACCTGAGAAAATAACTGATAGAGAATGGGAAAGGTTGAAGAGAAAGACTTTGGGAACTATAAGACAGTGGATTGATATTAGCATATTCAATCATGTATCCCAAGAGACTGAGCCACTTGAGTTGTGGAGAAAATTGGAGGGTCTTTATGAGAGAAAGACTGCTCATAACAAGGCCTCGTTGATTAAGAGGCTTGTTAGTCTCAAGTTGAAGCCAGGGAAGTCTGTTTCTGAACATCTTAGTGACTTTCAAGATATCATTAACAAATTGACTATGATGAAAATTGTTTTTGATGATGAGTTGCAGGCTTTATTTCTATTGAGTTCTTTACCAGATAGTTGGGAAACGTTGGTTGTGTCTATCAGCAACTCAACTCCAGATGGTGTGCTTTCATTGGATGTCCTTAAAGAGAGCATGTTCAATGAAGAGCTCAGAAGAAAGGAGATGGGTGTTGATGCTTCACAGGCACTTGTGGTAGAGAATAGAGGAAGAAGCAAAAGTAGAGGTCCCAAGGGACGTGGCAAATCAAAGTACAGGTTCAAGTCCAAAGATGGGAGAGAGCTCACGATATGTCACTATTGTAGCAAACCTGGCCATATTCAAAAGTTTTGTTATAAGATGAAAAGAGCAAAAGAAGAGAAATGATCATCCCAAAGAGGGTGATGACAAGAATACAGCAGCAACAGCTTCTACTTCAGATGACAGTATTACTTTGGTTTGTACTATAGGTGATTGTTGTCATGTTGATAATTCTGATGTTGAATGGCTTGTTGATACAGGGGCTTCTTATCATTGTTCCTCATAAGGAATACTTTACTAACTACCGAGCTGGAGATTTTGGTAGTGTGAAGATGGGAAACCAGAGTTCAGCAAGTATTGTTGGAATTGGAGATATTCGAGTTCAAACCAATGTTGGGTGCTATATGACTTTGAGAGATGTTCGCCACATTCCAGATTTACGCCTCAATTTATTGTCTGCTAATGTACTTGATCAAGAAGGCTACATGCATACTTTTGGTGAGGGTAAATGGAAATTGTCTAAGGGTTCTTTGATTGTTGCTCGTGGTAAGCTTTGTTGCACCTTATATAAGACACACTTGAAAGTGTGTACTAATGAGTTGAATGCTGTTGAGGAGAAAACATCTCCTAACTTATGGCATCGAAGATTGGGCCATATTAGTGAGAAGGGTATAAAACTGTTGGCGGGTAAGTCTCTTATTCCTGCTGATGTTACTATTTCTCTTGACCCATGTGATCATTGTTTAGCAGGAAAGCAGCATAGAGTTTCTTTTCCCAAGAGATCCAGGAGAAAGAAATTGAAGCTAGAGTTGGTTTATTCTGATGTGTGTGGTCCTATGGAGGTGGAATCACTTGGTGGTAACAAATACTTTGCTACTTTTATTGACGATGCTACTCGGAGAACTTGGGTTTATATATTGAAGCACAAAAGCGATGTGTTTGGTGTCTTTCAGAAATTTCATGCCATGGTGGAAAGGGAGACAGATTGCAAATTAAAGTGCCTCCGAACTGATAATGGAGGTGAATACACTTCAAATGAGTTTAAAGCATATTGTTCAAAATATGGGATTCGGCATGAAAGAACAGAACCTGGTACCCCACAGCACAATGGAGTTGCCGAGAGATGACAGAACTATTGTTGAGAAAGTGAGATGCATACTTAGGATGTCCAATCTTCCTAAGTCATTTTGGGGTGAAGCAGTTGGAACAGCTGTGTACTTGATAAATAGAGCACCATCAGTTCCTTTGGAGTTTGATATTCCTGATAGAGTCTGGTTTGGGAGAGATCCTTCTTATTCCCATTTGAAGGTGTTTGGATGCAAGGCCTTCATGCATGTACCGAAGGAACAGAGATTGAAGCTTGATTTCAAGACTTCTCCTTGTGTATTTGTTGGATATGGTGATGAAGAGTTTGGTTACAGGCTTTATCCAACAAAGAAAAGAGTTGTGAGAAGTAGAGATGTTGTATTTTACGAGCACGAGATGAGTTTTCATCTCTTAGGTGCTGGTAATACATATTATACTGATTTATCTCACGGTGCTACTGATATGTCTCATGTTTCTGTTCCAGATGTCCAACAAACAGGTGATGCTCCCGATGATGGTCATGAATCTACTCATGAACATGATCATATTGAAGAGGTACAATCAGAGATTGTGTCACAACCTGATGATGAAGCTAGTGAAAGTGGAGAGTTTTCTAATCAGGGGGAGCAAAACAACCCACAGGTGGAAGAGCCAACATTGAGAAGGTCAACCCGAGTTCGAGAACCTTCAAGACTTTATCCAAGTTCAGATTATATCCTTATCACTGATGAGGGGGAGCCTGAAAGCCTTAAAGAAGTCTTGTCACATCCAGACAAAGACCATTGGTTGAAGGCTATGCAAGAGGAGGGATTCTTTGAAGAAGAATGAAACCTATAACTTGGTGAAGCGTCCAAAGAGAAGAAAGTCTTGAAGAGCAGGTGGTTGTTCAAGAACAAGAAAGATGGCCAGAAGCTAGTGAGACGGAAGGCAAGACTGGTGGTGAAGGGATGCCATCAGAAGAAAGGCATCGACTACGATGAAATTTTTGCACCAGTGGTGAAGATGACTTCCATTCGCATGATTTTGGGACTAGCGACTTGTTTGGATCTTGAGCTTGAACAACTGGATGTAAAAACTGCATTTTTACATGGTGATTTGGATGATGAGATTTATATGGAGCAGCCGGAAGGATTTGAAGTCAGAGGAAAAGAGAATTTTGTTTGCAAGTTGAAAAAGTCTTTATGGGCTCAAGCAAGCACCAAGGCAATGGTACCGTAAGTTTGATTCCTTCATGAGTGGTAATGGGTACATGCATACTACTGCAGATCCTTGTGTGTATTTTAGAAAATTCTCTGATGATAACTTCATTATTCTTTGTTTGTATGTTGATGATATGTTGATAGTGGGACACGATGTTGAGATGATTCGCAGGTTGAAAGTGGATATGTCAAAGTCCTTTGAAATGAAAGATTGGGGTCCTGCGAAGCAAATTCTTGGCATGGAAATTATTCGTGATAGAAAAGCTGGTAAGCTTTGGCTATCACAAGAGAAGTATATTGAACGAGTGCTTGAAAGGTTCAATATGAAGAATGCCAAGCCAGTCAATACACCACTTGCCAGTCATTTCAAATTGAGCAAGCGTTGTTGTCCTACTTCTGAGAAAGAGAAAGAAAGCATGTCTCATATTCCTTACTCTTCTGCTGTTGGTTCGTTGATGTACGCTATGGTGTGTACAAGGCCGGATATAGCACATGCTGTTGGATTGGTTAGCAGATTCTTGGCTAATCCAGGCAAGGTTCACTGGGAAGCTGTAAAGTGGATCTTGAGATTTTTGCGGGGCACCTCAAAGCTGAGTTTGTGTTTTGGAGGCAGTGAGCCTATTCTTGAGGGATTTACAGATGCTGACATGGCTGGAGATCTTGTTAACAGAAAGTCTACCTCAGGTTACTTGTTTACATTTGCAGGGGGAGCCATTTCATGGCAATCCAAGCTACAAAAGTGTGTAGCTTTGTCAACAACTGAGGCAGAGTATATAGCAGCAGTGGAAGCATGCAAAGAGATGATTTGGTTGAAGCGTTTCCTTCAAGAGTTGGGTTTGAAGCAAAATGAGTATGTTGTGCTTTGCGATAGTCAAAGTGCTATAGACTTGAGCAAAAACACCATGTACCATGCTCGCACAAAGCATATTGATGTGAGGTATCATTGGTTGCGTGATATCATTGAAAAGCAACTAATGAAGTTGAAGAAGGTTCACACAAACAAGAATGGCGCTGATATGCTAACAAAGGTGGTTCCCGGAGGCAAGCTTGAGTTTTGTTCCAAGCTTGCAGGTATGTCTGCTTGACGTGGTTGGCGTATGATCTTCTCCGAATTGGGCTGGAGGGGGAGATTGTTATGGGTCCAGCCCATGTGGGCACTAAAAAAAAAAACAATTTTTTTTGGGGTTCATTATTATTGACCAAAAGACCAAAAAGGAAAACAGAGTGGTTGAGAGGGAGTGAATTCCCGAGAGCAAAAGAGGAAAAAAAGAGAGGAGAGTTTTTGAACTTCTTTAAGACACTCGCTGGAATTCTGATCATCGCCGGAGATCCGACCGTTGGATTGGGCTGAAAATTTCAGAGATTGTTCCCAACACATAGGGCTTCAATCTGTACAATTTTGGTGTCAATCGGAGCTGTGAATCTACTGTTATCGCAACTGGTACAGCTTGCGTTTTTGTGGTGATATCTTCTATTCTTCCTTCTCTATTGTTGTTGGATCTTATGTATGTTATTGTTGGTGGGCTATAACATCTTTGTAAACTTGTTTGGGTGTTTTTACCCTCAACTTTCATAATAAGAGAAGAAAGGTTGGACTCCTATAAGTCCCGTGGTTTTTATCCTTCACATCGAAGGGGTTTTCCACGTATAAATTGTGTGTTGTTTGCATTGTTGTTTTGGTTCTTAGTTGTGGTATATTGATTGGTGTATTGCTGCTGTTTTATTGGTGATTATATTGGCATATTAATTTGTTGGTAAATTGGGTGAAGTGTGGTTGTTGGTTATTTTTGGAGTTGATCCTTGTAGGTGTTGTATCCTACTTGTTGTTTCACCTACTCACACAAAAGAGGGGTTGGTCCAAGTAGTCAAAAGATCTGATTGGCTCAGTATTCACGTTCCTTCTGCCGCTGCTCTTTTTGTAAATATGTTTCCAGTACGCTGTACTTCTTACTAATAAATCTTCTACATTCTTTTCCATATATATATAAATTCTTTTAAAAATAATTTTGATTTTGTATTTGAAGTTTAATTCTGATTTATAATACATACTTTTTTCTAAATTAAATTAAATTTTTATTTATACAATTTAAAAATAAATATACTAAAATTAATAACTTTTTAACTTTTTCATTCTTATTATATGGATTTACTTTCCTTGAAAAAAATAAATAAATAAGAGAAGGTGAGGATCCTTCACTCAAAAGTTAAAGGGTGTATATGAGTTTGCTTTCTTAAAGTGAATGTTTGATTTATTTTTGAGGAAAACAAAAAATATATTTAGAGTTTCAAACACAATAAATATTTATATATGTATATTATGTTGTAAGAATGTATTATTTTTAACGATTAACCATGGAAAGGGAAAAATAAAAGAGAGAAGAAGAAAATTTCCAAAATCACATCCTTTGCCTAAAGAAGGTTAATACAAAAAGTGAAATTGCTCAAATCTTTCTTTCATGTGGTTTGGTGGTTGTTTTTTTCTTAATGCAAGCCGGTTCCTTGGGGGGACCAATCTATACTTTAATTAATACACCACCAAGAATTCAAACCATTTCCTCCACTCCATAAATCAGCAACTCAATAAGAGACAACAAATGCACAAACTTTAATTGAGTCTTCTTTTTTTCTTGTAAAACATTCTCAGAGACTACAAGGTCAGATCAAATGGTGGCAGAGAAACAAATGGCGGAAAATTACAACTCAATGATTCTTCACAATTGGACAGAAGGATAATTTAATCGTGGGAAGGAAGAAAAAGAAAAAGAAAAAGACAAAAAGTTTGGAGATTTCGCTACCAGAGTTTCAGAAAGGAATTCCAAACTGCTGCAATTGCAAAAAGGGCTGGTACTAAAATCTGGCCTCTCACGGTGGACAGTAGTAGACTGGGAGAACCATTCTTATGCGGCAAGGATGAGGGCGGGGGAGGTAGCTTTTCAACATGAATGGCTACCTTCATGCCTCCATAGCAGAAACCGTTGCCACTGACAAAATAGTAAGTCTTGGTCACGTTGAGTGGAACCACATCTCTACCAGCTCCAGTAGTCCAATTGTGCAGAGGGTGTTCAGTATTGCATGTTTCGTAATTAGTCTTGTTTACCTCCAGCACGCTCTGCTGGTTCCTATCATAAACAAAGACTGGGAGAGAGAAGATGAAAATTAGGTATGAGGAGGATTACAACAACTAGGATATGATTTTTATAATGCACAAGATTCTGTTGGAGCCGCTCAGACAATCATATGCCAAAGCAAAAGGATCACTAAGCATCTGACCCCAGTTTCATTATCATCTACACCTAATTAGTTACAACTCAAAAGCTAACTACAAACATGATATAATTCCCCCACTCTCATTGTTTTGATAACATAATAACAGAACATAAATGAAATTACTGATATATTCTGTATCCATATTCTTCACGAACAAAAGAAAATTTTTAAATTCAATAAGGATGATCCTGAAAAGCTCCATTCCTGTGTTGCCTGCCACTTAACTGAATTTAAAGAACATCTGATAATTAGAATACACTCTACCATACTAACTAAGTTCTTGTCAAGGGGTTTTAACTCTAGTTATTATTATTCAGTAAAAAAAAAAAAAAAAGACAAGTATTCTTCAATTTCTCTTTTGGAGAAGATTGTAGTTCTATAAGTATTCAACCTAAAAGGGATTCTTTTTCTTTTTCCTCCTAGAAAGAGACCTTTTAGGATAAATTTAAATTCTTACTCTCTATTTCTCATGTCCAAAATACATAATATGACTAATAATATCCAATTTAGCTAATGAACCGGATAAGTCAAAACGAAGATAATTAGGTTTACATTTGAAATAAGAGGTTGATTGAAACCGACCCATCTTTTTGCACCAAGTCTTAACTCCTCACCATATACATATTATTTCTTTGAATTCAATAATTTAAGAGCGCGTCAAAATCCCGGCTGAAACTGACATCTATGATCTGTCCCAACCAAATGGCGTTCCCACGAAGAAATCCATAATATAATTTAAATTAACAATAGGGAGATGCATCAAGGGTCAATGTCGTAATGGGAAAAAGCAGTGGTATGTGGTATGCAGCAAACCTTTTGACAAAGTAGAGAGATCTAGAATGCACCGAGAGTAACCTTTCTTCCCTTTCCCATAAATTGCTTAAAGAAGGCAAGTTATGAGTGAACCAAACAAAAGGAGAACAGAATTTACTGCTAAACAAGCCAAACAGTCCATTTTAAAAATTGAAGACGACTAGAAACGACATTGATTGCGGAAATAGGAAGGGGGAAAAGGAATTTTTTTTTGTACCTTCCATTTGAAGACAAAGTTTGGTTTGATGTACAATGATCGAATTGCAAAACTAAGTACAACAAGATTTACTTCATTCATTTTTTAAAGTTTTTTAAAAGAAAAATGATATATAATGTAAATAAATAGATGACTTAAATTTCAAGAATCAGAAATTGCTTGTGGGCTCAATAAAGCATAGCGTCGAGTGAACCGTAAGAAAAGACCAAATCATTACCGTCCATCTAATTGATTTGAATGCAATAATAATAATAATATTATTATTATTATTATTAAACTACTCTTTTTTACTTTTACCACTGTTTTTATTTTATTTTATTTTATTTTTTTGAATGTGTAAAATTTTATCAAGTAATGATAATAATAATAATAATATAAACATAAGTTTAAATGTTTATTCGGGAGTGGGCCGTCAGAAAATTATTTGGGCCAATAATTGAAAATATTTATGGATTAGAGTCCAACTATTAAAGAAGAGAAGTCCACATTAAAAGCCTGATCCGAATTGGCACCGCGAATGATCTGACTTGTCTCAACGGTAATTAATATCATCTCTGCCTTCGCTTTCGGAATTTAGATAATATCTGACGGTCTATAT
Source organism: Asclepias syriaca (assembly GCA_027405835.1). Classification (NCBI taxonomy): domain Eukaryota; kingdom Viridiplantae; phylum Streptophyta; class Magnoliopsida; order Gentianales; family Apocynaceae; genus Asclepias; species Asclepias syriaca. The sequence continues at coordinate 24,373,414 of CM049930.1, forward strand.
TCGCCTTATAATGTTTAAACAAGTAATCTCACGCTCCAAAACTAAGCCCACAAGAAAACTAGCCGTTACAAGAGCGGCTGAAGTTCAACGTTCTTCTATTTCTCTTTTCACTTCTGAATCTCCCAATTCTCAAGGAATGCGAGGAACACTCACACGATAGAATCAGCACCCTTGTAAAAGCCCCCCATTATTCCTCTCGTTTATCATCTATTTTCCCGCACGGGAGATCTTTCCAGAAACTCTTCTGTTTAGCCCACTCCCGGCGACTTTTCCTATGGAGTTGATTCCCAAAACGGCCGGAGGAGCCACTACCCCTTCAAAAGACTCAAAATCGAACAGATCAAAGATCAATGAAAGTTCAAAGCACTCGGAGAATTGCAACCCCAACACTACAAGTCCGATTTCGAAGTTGTGGAATTCACCATCTGCCAAATCTGCTACTAAATCACAAAAGTCGGTTACTAGGAAATGTAACCCTACCCCCAATCCAGTGGCTTCGCCTCCAATCAAGAAGAAGTTCCGAGAGAGAAAGTTCATTGTGGCCAAAAAGAACTCCAACAGAGAGAAGGTTAACTCCTCGACGACTGTGGTTTGTAAGTGCGATAACAAGGCGGCTGATGGTAAGTGCTTGTGTGTCGCTTATGAGAGCCTGAGGGCTTCACAGGAAGAATTTTTCAAAAATCGTGGTAGCCGTGGAGATGAAAATGAATTGAAGCAAGGCAACGAACCTGAGGTTCGAGTCCCACTTGATGATGATTGTTCTGAAACCTCCAGATTTGATGAAAATAATGACCAAAATCTAATTGACGGGGCTGGTGATGAGATAGCCATTTCTGATTCTAATATCAAGAGGAGAAGGGATAAGTTGATGGAAGTTGCAAGGGAGAATGTGCCGGAACCCGGTTCTGGAAGAGTGATGCATTTAGTTAAGGCTTTTGAGAAGCTTCTTACATTTCCTAAATCAAACAATCCGGATGACAAAGATGAGCAGGGGATGGAGGATGATAAGAAAGGAACGAAATGGGCTCTGCCAGGGTTACAACCTACAGGGGATTCCGAAGCACAAGTCTCTTCATCTTCATTCTGCCCATCAGATTTTTTCCTTACTTCAGAGAGTTTAGGATTGGATTCACGTCTCTCTGCTTCAGTAGATAGCAGTCAAGGAAGGTTGGTGACAGCATTTTTTATCAGTTTATCAATTGTATTTTATATTTTCAAGATTTATTCAATTCGTTCCTGATTTTATTTTGCCTATCATTTTTCAAGTTTCAGCATTTCAAGCAGGACCTCTGGTGGTGGCCAAAAAAGCAGACGAAATGTAAGAATTTCATACTTCGTCATTAGTTAAAATTATTTCAGTTCATTGATTGATCTTCTCGTATGCATATCTGTAAATGTGCAGAGTGCTGAATCATCTGGGACATTTGCTAGAAGACTACGGAAAAAAAATCAGCAGAAGTCAACCTCCCTGAAACCATTCAAGCTTAGAACAGAGGTTTGGCTTCGAAACCTGCTATATGTATTTATGATTCGTGTCTTATCAATCATGTTAATTTTGTACATTCATGATTTCAATACATATTCATGTATAAATATCGCTCTGCGGAAAAGCAAAAGCGGAAGCAATGCAGTAGTTAATGCCCAAACTATCCTTTAGATTTTAAGTACACTTCACAAGTAACACACTGGAGACAGTTTTGGTGCTCAGGGAAAATAATAAAGGTTCAGTCCACTTTCAGATTTCAAGTCTAAAGCGAGTTAATTTCTCTTACCTCTCCAATTTTTGCATACATCCTTGAACAGTTGATTCTTTAGGTCCTTCTAAGTTGTGTCACAACTGTGGTTATACAGATGGAAATAAGAAGAAACTCTTGACTTGTGTCCACATAAGCAGAATATTAGGTTAGTGTTGCAATTACTTTTCACCCAATTGATCTGTTTATTGATGTATCTTACAGCAAAGGGGAAGATGTAAAGAGGAAGAATTTGTTAAGAAGGTGCAACAAATGATGGAAGAAGAGGAGAAGTTGCGGATACCTATGGCCCAAGGTCTTCCCTGGACTACAGACCAACCAGAGGTAAGCAAGGGTTTTGTTGTTTATTCTTTCTCTAATGTGTCTGCATTGAGTATATGATTTGATGTGAAAACAAAATGTGCTATCTGTGAAACGGACAAGAGTATATTATTAGTCTAATTGCCATGAGTTTACTTCCAAGTTCTGAGTAGGTTTAGTTTCAGCTTATGGATACATTTAGCTTCTGTTGTCACAGAGTTTGGTGAAGCCTCCAGTAAAGGAGATTACATTACCAATAGATTTGGTACTGCACAGTGACATCAGGGCTGTTGAACGAGCAGACTTTGATAATCAGGTCAGGCATACTTTTCGTTTGTTTTTAACATTTTTGATGTATCGTTTATCGCTTAAGGGAGATTGAAGCTTGAATTTACATTACACTATTCTCAAGACAAAAAGGAGCATTTTTATCCGGTTTTAAATCAACAGAGTAATTTGTAATAAACTCAGTAGCTATAACTTTTTCTTTGCACTGTCTATGATGTAGGTGGCCGAAAAGACCAACCTTATTGAACAGTATAGGCTGGAAAGAGAGAGACAGCAGAAGGTAAAATGATGGAGAAAATAATTACATTGACAGATTTGACATTTTAAAAAATATTTGTCTTCTTGGTGGTTGGTTCAAGCAGAAGGTGGGGATTAAATGATGATTCTTGTTTTATTGTTTACTGTAGTTAGCTGAGGAAGAGGAGATTAGAAGGCTTAGAAAGGAACTTGTTCCGAAAGCTCAACCAATGCCCTATTTTGACAGGCCTTTCATCCCCAGGAGGTACATTTGCTTGCTTATCGCTTACCTGCATAATGTATAAACTCTCTCGTGCTTATTCTATACTAGAAAAAAAAGAAAAAAAGAAAAGAAAAGAAAAGACAAAATCTAAGTTGCATCAGATAAACAAGTATAATAATCCTTACAGTAATCGTTGTTGGTGGTTAGGTCAAACAAGCTTCCAACCATTCCAAGAGACCCTAAGTTCCATGTACCTCAACAAAAGAAGATGAAATCCTGCATGTCCTGGAGCGACTTCTGCATAGAGCAGCATCAGTGAAAAAGCACAAAGGAGAACAGTAAGTAGGGTGGAAAAGATTTTTGGTGGAGAAGCAACACAAATTCAATTTTTTCTTATCATTGGGGGTGCCTATTCTTTTAATCATCCTGTGTACATGATGATGAAGCAATAAAGAAAAAGGTTGGAAGAATTTTGGGAAGCAGAAAAATGATAATTCTTGTGGTAGTTTTGGTGGCACAATGGCATGCCATTTTATATTGTTGATATATTGTTGTTACGTACTTGTTTCATTATAGTCATCTTTGCACCTTTTATCTTCTCTACAAGGGAAAGATGACTTTTATTTTACCTTCTACTACTATACAAGGGAAAAGGGCTGCGATTGTTACTAATTATTTTATCTTTGTAGGTTCTTGTTGTGCATTGCTTTCATACCGCGAATCCATGACTATTAATCTCTCTCATTTTTATTTTCTTTTTCATATGTTTATAATAATATTTTGTATACGTTACACAGCTTTAGAAACCCGATAATGTTTCTCAGTGACGAGAAATTAATCATTCACTTTTCAATTCAGACGGATAAAGGTTTAATCTAACTCTCTTCCACTCTAATTGCTCCCGGTTTGTTCAAAGCTAATACACCGACTTGTCCAGTTTTCATATTGTCTTATGTTTATTTACGGAGGAATCCAAACCAACCTTAAATTGCTTTAGCTCATATAATTTACAAGAGAAACTGAGTTCAAAACTTGCTTTAGCTCGAGCTTGACCCCAAACTTAAATTGCTTTTTTCAAAAAAGTTAGCACCTAATTTCCTACATATTGAAAATAAGCTTAAGTTGACATGGCTCCTCTCAAGCACTAGTTAGCAGCACATGGAATGAAAAAATAACAGTATATTTCCAAACTACAGAACATAAAGACAAGAGTGCACTACAGACATGGAAAAGCTCAGAATTTGAGACCAAAAGCTGTTGAATAATATTTTAATGTCTTCCACAAAGCAGTAGGTCAAAAAAGGAAAATTCTAAAAAGAACCTATATCTAAACAAAATTGACAGCCATAGCAGCCAGCAGTAGGAGTATTATACATCAAGGAGCAACTACAATGCGGCCTGCAACTTGGTCAAGATCTCTCTGCCCACTTGAGGTTATTTTTCTTCCACTGAAAGATAATAAGGGGAAAATCAATTCGTAAACCAGTAATCATGATCTCAAATCAGTAGTGAAAACTCAACCATGTAAAGTAACACAGATCATTTCATGCAATGAGAGATCAAGTACCTTCTATGTTTATTATAAACAAGGTCCTATTCTATCCTAACAGATCCAGATTAATAATGTTCATCAAGTATTATAACATGCTTAAGTTTAAATTACAGAAGCTATAGCAGGTAAAAATATCTCACCCCTTTGTATCCACGTCAATAATATTCATCTTTTGTAGCTGATGAAGAACGTGACGAGCAACAGCACCACTGCTTTTACAGAAATGGGGTGGACGACTTCCATTCCTCTTGCTACCACCATAAATTCTCTTGAAAGCGCCAACTCCAAGGCCTTGCCTCATGTAGATTTTTCTAGCCATAGAAGCTGCAATCCATAATAAATATTTGAAAGTGAGATCATAAATCCATTTATCTCTGCGAAGGCGGAGTAAAGGGAGTTGTACCAGCTCTGATGTAATACCAATCTGGATCATAAGGTGCAAGTTCCTTCAGTTTACCAGTTTTGACAATATCAACCCAGTGGGGAAGTTCAACCTACAACCGGAAATGAGGTACATTAGAATCAATACACAACATGGCACCAGAATGCTGACACATATACCAAGATGCAGTGACATCATTATCTATGAAAACTCGTGTTACAACCATTTCAAGAGCAAAATTCGATACAACTAATAATTCAAACATAAATAAAAAGCAAGTTCAGGTAAAAACATAAAGAATTTTTTTTTTTGAAATATACATCAAATTGTAATAAAGAATAGACATTTAAAATAATAAAAATCACCGCGGAACGAAATAGCACATAAATGCAAGTTATTTGTCTACCATATAATGAACAGCAAGTTAAGCAAGTTAACTAATCATGCATTGGGACATAATAAACTAAGGAAACAAGATTGTACCTTTCCAGATCGCCTTAGGTGAGCTGCGTAGGATTTAACAAAATCGTGAGGAGATACATCTTTCACGGTCTTCGGAGTCGCCATTTTCGGAATAAATGGCAGTAGATCAGCTCTATATTTCCGGCACAGCAAAGAGCAACCAACAGCTTGACCGTCAGCGAAGGGATGCCTCTAGGGTTTCTGCTCGCTAGCGTTGCAGTAAGTGAATCTTATATATATCATCAGCAGTTAGTAATACATTGCCCAGGGGGTTTAATGGAGGGGGGCTTTTACATGGGCTGAATAGAAAAAGCCTATTGTACTTTATTGGGCTAATTTCAGACCCATAAATTTTCCTTTTCCAAAAATAAAACTAATTTTCTTTTATTGCATGATTTTGCATTTTTTGGTGAGACATTCTTTTTCTTTTAAATATTATATCATTACTTTATCAAAATTATAATATAATTTTATTGAGGCAAAAAAAAAATAGAGAAAAATTTCTTCATTTGGGGTGGTGAATTTAGGCAAAAAGAAAAGAAAAGTCAAACATGCTATATATAATTATTAGAGACTTAAAAATTGGAAAAAAAAAACATCATCTATTAAATTAGCCAATCCCATCCTATTATTACGCAGTGTTTGAATAATTCTCTAAAAAACAAATAGAAAAATAACAGAAATTTGATAAATTCCTAATATTGTAACATCGAAAGCATAAGGAAACGTCGTCGTACGATAAAATAACCCAGGCGACGAAATCGGACCCTATTGCAAGAGAAAAGAAAAGAAGAGAAGAGAAGAGAAGGCAGTGAAAAAGAGCCCCCCGTCTCCGCTTCCACTTCTATCTTCTCTTTCTTTCACCACCAGAAAGAAGAACCCTAGGATTACCACACCACCACTGCTCACAACTCTCCCTGATATGGCGATCCGCCACCTCCTGAAGGTCGCCCGTCGGGCTCAAATCCGGCATCAATCCACTGCCGCCGCCGCGGTCGCATCTAATTCATCACCAGTGACCAAGCCCTCTCCTCCGCCCCCAAACGCTATGATCTACGACCGTCTAGCTGAGGAGGTGAAGAACAAACTCAAGCGTCTCGAAGAGCCTGATTCCAGATTCCTCAAATATAGCTCCCCTCACCCAACTCGTGCTGACCACACTCCCATCCTCGCTTCTCCTCTTACTCGTGTTACTACCCTTCCCAATGGTCTCCGTATCGCCACCGAATCTAATCTCGCCTGTAGTACTGCTACCGTGGGTGTCTGGATCGATGCTGGCTCCCGATTTGAATCGGAGGAGACCAATGGCACTGCCCACTTCCTCGAGCATATGATCTTTAAGGGAACCGAAAGGCGAAGCACCAGGGGGTTGGAGGAAGAAATTGAGAACATGGGTGGCCATTTGAATGCTTACACCTCTCGGGAACAGACTACTTATTATGCAAAGGTGATGGACAAAGATGTACCTAAAGCTTTGGATATCCTAGCTGATATTCTTCAGAACTCAAAGTTCGAAGAGTGTAAAATCAACAGGGAACGGGATGTCATTCTCAGGGAAATGGAGGAGGTATTAAAAAGTTTATTTTCTGTTTCTGACTTTTCAATTCTATTGATTGACCAACAATCTCTTACGCTTTTCTAGGCAAATATTTCTTTTCGTCATTGGCATTTTTATGTTACTTGAGATGGTCTTTTTTCTTGTTTCTTTTGTTTGCAATGTTTTTTGATTGCTAATAGAATGACATGTTGGATATTGGTTCTTATTAGTGGTTGAGTTTGACTTCGCCAGTGGTGGATTAGGGTAGTATCTGGGCTTGTCACCAACATATTTTACCATTTGCGACTAGTTGCCCTTGTAATTATCCACTTATATGTTTGCAGTTATGGCAATGAATAGAGTTCAGCTGCTTCTATAAGGAATATTTGGATGAAGAGAACCTTTTAACTCCTCCTTCTTCTTCTATTTATACATGCCTAATGGTTGTTTGATAATCATAACTTAATATGGAGGCCCAAAAATATGAGTTTTGATAGGGCATAGTCCCAAGGTTACATGCTTAAGCTCATATTTGATCAGGGAAGTGTTTAGTTTTTGAAACTTACATCTGTGATCTCCTCATTGTAGGTGGAAGGCCAAACTGAGGAAGTTATTTTTGACCACTTACATGCTACTGCATTCCAGTACACTCCTCTAGCCAGGACAATTCTTGGACCTGCTGAGAATATAAAGACAATCTCCAAAAAGCATATACAGGACTACATATCTACTCACTATTCTGCTCCCAGGACTGTAAGAATCAAATAATCAATTTCTTCTCGTATAAATGGAATGTTTTTTTTTTCCATTGTGGTAGTTTGCTGCTGAATTATTTCTTAAGAGTTTCTGTGATGCTATTATTTTAGGTAATTTCTGCATCTGGAGCTGTAAAACACGAAGAAGTTGTTGAACAAGTGAAGAAACTGTTTACAAAGCTGTCATCAGATTCAACAACTACTTCTGACTTAGTTGCTAAGGAGCCTGCTATTTTTACTGGTTCTGAGGTATTCTTTTTTACTGGATGTTATTCTCTTCTTAAGAACATTTCTGAAGATCTTCTCTTGATTGACAATCAGGTTAGGATGATTGACGATGACATTAAGCTCGCTCAATTTGCTGTTGCTTTTGAAGGGGCCTCATGGACGGATCCTGATTCTATTGCCTTAATGGTGATGCAATCAATGCTAGGATCCTGGAATAAGAATGCAGGAGGCGGAAAGCATATGGGGTTAGTAATGCATACTTTTACATACTTAATCATTTATGGTGTACTTCGTCTATTGACTTACTGGCTAGTTTCTAAACTACATTGCAGCTCTGATTTGGCTCAGAAGGTTGGTATCAATGAAATAGCTGAGAGCATGATGGCATTTAATACAAACTACAAGGATACAGGCCTCTTTGGTGTTTATGCTGTTGCAAAGGTGCTTCTTTTAAGAAAAAACATTACATCTTCAAATTTTTACTTTATACATTGCTAGAAATTTTGGATGAAAAAGAAATGTGGGTGGGTGGGGGTTAGTCCTTACCAACAAATTACTTTATAATTTCCTGTTTATTGTGAAGTTTCGGCTTTGCGTCCCTGTCAAAATGCAAAACATGTATTAAGATGTATTATTTCTACTTTTATTGTTATATTTTTTTTCAGTTTTCTTGTGTTTGAAGTTTTAAATCCTGGTATATGCTCAGAAGTTCTATACACTTTGTTGTCTTTGTTGCTGACTTGCTATGTTATTTCATGTTCTATTCTTTGTATATTGACTGTTTATGTCCTTTCCCTTCTAGGACAAACAAGTTTCTCTCTTATTGCTAAACTAGTATATGATTTTACATCTGCCAAGGATATCATCTATTTGGTCTTCACATTGATCTGTTTCTCTAATTTGTTATTGCAGCCTGATTGCTTGGATGATTTGGCCTATGCAATTATGTATGAGATGAGCAAGCTGTGCTATCGGGTTTCAGAGGCTGATGTAATTCGCGCTCAGAACCAGGTATTGTCTTATTTTTTTCTCCCCTCTCTTTTCTTTTCTTTTTCTCACCTCTCTTTAAGTTCATTTCTTATTTATTTATTTTTTTTTGGTAGTTGAAATCTTCTCTTTTGCTACACATGGATGGCACGAGTCCCATTGCAGAAGATATTGGGCGTCAGGTGTGATTTTTATATTCATTTTTGGATAAAGTGAAGTAGCATTGGTTTACTTTCTACCAGGTTGTGTTATGTTACCCATACTTTGAAATAGTATTGCTAGTCTAATAATTGTGGAACAATCTGCACAAGGGAAAAGCCTTATTTCTCCATCGTTGCACAAAAGATTTATTCCCCTGACTCTCAGCTGAGTGAGATCTATAAATATCAAATTGGAGACTTAATTACACTGCTCTTTTGAAACATTGCTTTATTTTTGGTTTCAGCTACTTACCTATGGCAGAAGGATGCCGTATGCTGAACTATTTGCCAGGATTGATGCTGTGGATGCAAGTACCATCAAACGTGTGGCAAATCGATTTATATTTGACAAGGTCAGAATTCAAACGTAGAGAGATGAATATTTTTGTCAAATGTTTGGAGTAACTTATTTTTATTAAAATATACATGGTTGAGGATTAATTTATTAACTAGATTGGATATCTGCTTTAATTACAACTGCAGGATGTTGCAATATCAGCTCTTGGACCCATTCAGGGTTTACCTGACTACAACTGGTTCAGGCGTAGGACCTATTGGCTCCGTTACTAGGTCTTTTTAATGGGCCATAAAATTGATGATATGCAGCGATATTCAAGTTTTGTTGATTTTAAAACATTTTGTTTCCATTTTGACACAAAATTTCCCGAGAAAGAATCTCGAGGTGCTCATATTCATTTGGTGATGGTCTTTCTTTTACATTGTTAAATTAATGGAAATAATCAAGAGCTATATTCAGTGTCTTCTCCTTTAGAACAACAGTGGCAAGTGGATTCGCCCAACAGTTTTAAATTAGTGAAAATAATTTCAGCAGCCCCTGACAGGTGTAGAGTAGTTATTTGTCATCTATTTAATCTTCTTTTAAGCTTAATTAATTATTACTTGTGATTCTGCTTGGTTTTCCAGTGCAAATGAATGTGTGTATTACGTTATGAATCCTCGACCACAACAGCATTTTTACCTTACCATTTTTGGGGTGTGATTTACGTTTAATGGGTTCGTGCATTTTTCACTGTTAACCTGAGAAATATTGTTGAGGCATGAACTTTGTGTTTTTCTGAAGTATTTAAATACCAAGTTAGTCATCTCTTTCTACTGCACACAGGTTTATCCGTAATGATTCAACTAATTGTGACTTGCAAAAGTCCCATTTTGCAGCACGAACTTATCGTGCTGGGAAACTAAAACTCCATTCCCTCCTATAAAACCCACTGTTCCATTGATGCTCCGCCCATACCACTTGAGCCCCCACCCACAAAATCATGGCAGCCACCAACACTCGCAGTTTGCCAGAAGACGAGCATATTTTCCGAAGTCGTTATCCTCGGGTGCAAATACCGGACGTGAGTCTACCGGATTTTGTGCTTCGAGATGCAGAATCGTACTCTTCGAACGTCGCATTTGTGGATGCTGCAACCGGGAAGACGTACACTTACGGGGAGGTTAGCAGAGACGTGAGGAGGTTCGCAAGGGCCTTGAGGTCGCTCGGTTTAAGGACAGGTCATGTAGTATTGGTTGTGCTCCCTAACATTGTTGAATATGCTGTTATTGCTCTGGGAATTATGGCCGCTGGCGGTGTTTTCTCTTGTGCGAATCCAGACTCTCATTCATCAGAGATCAATAAGCAAGTTGACATTGCAGAAGCTAAGCTTATTGTCACCGATGCCGCTACACACCGGAAGGTAATAAAACCCCCTTTTAAGCCAATTGATTATACTTGATCTTCTCGTTCCATTTTTTTTTTTTTTTTTAATCCTTGATCTTCTTGGGGAGCAATCAATACAGGTGAAAGATTCGGGAGTTCCAGTTATACTGGTGAGTGAAGAGGCAATAGAAGGAAGTATAAATTGGAAAAAACTGCTTGAAGCTGGAGACCGTGTGAGGTCTGATGTGATTAGCAAAGTGGTGCAACAGACTGATTTATGCGCCCTTCCCTTCTCATCTGGAACCACCGGACTGTCAAAAGGTGTGATGTTGACCCACCGTAACATAGTGGCCAATCTCTGTTCTTCATTGTTCAGTGTCGGACCTGAATTGATTGGGAAGGTTACCATACTTGGCCTTATACCATTTTTCCACATATATGGTCTCACTGGGATTTGCTGTGCTACCCTTAGAAACAAAGGGAAAGTGGTGCTGCTGCCTAGATATGAGCTCAGGGCTTTTCTTGGTGCATTGATCAAGCACGAGGTCAATTTTGCACCCATCGTTCCACCAATCATATTGGGCCTGGTTAAGAATCCCATTGTTGATGAATTTGATCTCAGTAAGCTCAAGCTCAGATCAGTTATGACAGCCGCTGCTCCCCTTGCTCCAGAACTTCTAAATGAATTCGAGAAGAAATTCCCTGGTGTCCAGGTTCAGGAGGTGCGTGAGTTTCATTCCCTCCTCTGCTTAGCCTAAAATACTAGTCCCTCCCTGTTTTACATGTATGTTTCGGCTACGCTATGCACCTAATTATTGTTTGCTCTTTGTCGATCTGTAGGCGTATGGAATGACGGAGCACAGCTGCATTACTCTTAGCCACGGAGATCCTAGTAAAGGTCATGGAATTGCAAAGAGAAACTCAGTAGGGTTCATTCTCCCAAATCTGGAAGTGAAGTTCGTAGATCCCGAGACGGGCAGCTCTTTACCCAAGAACACCCCAGGAGAGATTTGCGTCAGAAGCCAATGCGTGATGAAAGGTGAATTCTTTGTTCTTTTCTCAACTCAAGTGACGTTCCTTCCTTCCCTCCCTCCCTACCAGTTCTTGAATAGAATCTTGCTTGATGCCATATCAAATTATAACATTTTGTTTTTTCCAGGTTACTACAAAAACGAGTACGAAACAGCTCTGACGATCGACAAAGATGGGTGGCTTCACACTGGTGACGTTGGCTATATAGATGATGATGGGGATGTCTTCATCGTCGATCGCATCAAAGAAATAATCAAGTATAAAGGATTTCAAGTACGTACAGTACAGCCACAGCTCTCATATTAAAAAATAGGACATTTAATTTTTTCCGGAATTGCTGTCTTTGCTTTGCTAAGTGCTGACTGTAAGGCAAAATTTGGCAGGTGGCTCCAGCTGAAATAGAGGGTGTCCTCCTGACTCATCCATCTGTTGAAGATGCTGCCGTTGTTGGGTGAGCATCGGATTTTAATACTTTTATACTCTCTTCTCTCTCTAGAGTCTAGACTGGAATTCAAGAAATGACTCATAATTTGAATATCAGGCTGCCAGATGAAGAAGCAGGAGAGATTCCAGCTGCATGTGTTGTGATCAACCAGGATTTAAAAGAGACCGAAGAAGAAATTATGGACTTTGTTGCCTCTAACGTAGCCCACTACAAGAAAGTCAGAAAATTGCAATTTGTGGATGCAATTCCAAAATCACATTCAGGAAAGATTATGAGAAGACTTGTTAAGGAAATCATGGCAGAAAATGCCAAACTCAATCTTAGATCCGTTGCCATTTGATACTACCTACAACCGTCATCTACTTCTCTCTTCAGCCGGTTCTCGAGGTCTAGGTATTCAAATAATGGGATAATATCCTCCCATGATAATAATAATAAAGTGAAATTGTCACAATTTTACTTCAGTATCTTCCCTTAAATTACTAACACAAATTTCAAAAGAGAAACATTTTCACTTTATAGGATTAGTACTTGGCAATTCATTGATTACCCACGTCCCAGATCCAATCAGCAAAGCACAAAGATATAAAAGCAGAAGAGGAGTTTTAAATACACAGAATTTACACATTCAAAGATTAGATCGAAACTTAGATGCTATACAAGAAAAAATGACAGAATGATTTCCATTCTGAAGTGAGATCAATCTGTACTAATATACAGAGGTCAAAATTTCCTCCTTCCCCACCCCCCCCCCCCCCCCCCCCCCTCCTCAAATCAGAATGCCATGAGACAGCTGCACTAAATGGTAAAAATGTGCCGGGGAAAACAAGGATACATGTAGGATTGTGCCTATCAAATTACAAGACACATACAACCCGCAATTCCCCAAGCTCCACAACTTCTAGGATAAGGCCACATTGGTGTGCTTTAGATCCTGTACCAATATGCTTACAGCCTTTTTTTCTCCCTATTTTTACTTTTCTCTCTACCTACCTATCCACTGTACATGTTAGTTTGAAATACACGTGTATTTACAACCGCTGCCTACTTCTGCTACTGACTTTCCTACCACTGTTGTTTAGCCTCCTACCTCCATTTGCCCAATCTTCATCATCTTCAAAATCCTCATCCTCTCCACCAATCATTCGACCAGACCTCCCACCCCTTCTTGATGGAGGGCGTTTCCGCTTGATATTTGCAGAATAAACAGAATAGTCAACAGTATCGTCTCTCAATGCATTCTTGAAATCCTGTCATGCATAGAAAAATGAAAACTGAGCAAAAATGTACTGGAATAAGAGAGAACAGATTCTGAACAGCTAAATTTGCTGCAGAAGACAATTACACCTAAAGTACATAGAGAAGCACCAATGAAAGAAATGCAGTATCTACATATGCTGTAGCTCATTGATTGTAAATCAACCCTTGATGACTAAGAAAAGTACCAATCACAAAAATGAAACAACCTTAGGCAATAATGTCCCACTAGGCTTTTGGAGGAAATGTTGAATAAGGAAGAGATGAAGAAACTGAATAGCTAAATAAAGCAGACAGTCCCACGTTGCCAAAATATTGTCAACACTAAGCATTCACTTCCATAAATGGCTATCATACTAAAAAATGAGATTTATTTAAGGCAATAACCAATGATCCAATAACATTTGTGGTAAAACTGGAGGCATATTAGGGACAACTGGAGGAATGTACATAAACACAAAAAAACTTTGAACAATCCAATTGGATCATGTAGCAAGTAAAGCACTGATATTATAGAAAAATGATTACTAAATATGCCTGTACCAGCATTAGTGGAAAATCAAAGAGATCTAACAAACTGTAAATCTACCTGGTATCTCTGGACAAAGTCCTGGTAAGTACTGGGAGGATCTATACACATTTCATTGAAGTTGAAAGGAATAGTCTGCCTTGAAAGAAATTCTCCTGGTTTTGGGGGCTCATTTGGAGAAAATGCCTGGTAAAAGAATATAGAAAAATCCATTCAATAAAAACGCTATTGCACAAAATGACATGCGTCTAATGATTAAAATCCAAACTGATAAAATACCAGGCAACGGGTATCATCTAGGCTATAAACAATTTTGAGGTACCGCTTTAGTTTCAAAAGCAGTTGCAAAGCACCAGCTGCAAGACAGTCTGCCTGAAGAGGCACCACAAAAAATACAAAGCAGAGTGAAGTAATTTCTTGTAAAGGAAACAGCTGCCAAATATATTACTATTATTATTATAACATTTTCTAACAAAGAAATCTTACTAAATGCTCAACAATCTATACCCCAATTAAGAAAAAAGTGAGACTGAATAAAATTATATCATCAAGAATAACAGAGGTCTAACCTGTATCTTCTTCATGTCATCAGCAGAGATGTAATAGGAATTGCCTGAGGTCATAGTTTGCAGATGTGAATCTTCAGATGCATGTGCAGATACACAGTGGCGTTCTAATTCTTCTTGGGCTTCCTGTTCCCTGTTATCAATTGCAATACTATCAACAGGCAGAAAAGATGGAGGCTGAATGGTTCCACTTCCATTGCTTTTATGAACATTTTGTAACGAATGCAAAGAGGCTTTCATATTTGCCTCCAGCATCCCTGCCCTGACTTGGATAACTCGATTTATTGAATAGACTAGATAAAGAGGCTCATCAGGCAACGAAAATGGGAGCTGAGCGAGAATTTCTGTACAGTATCTGAAAAAAGAAAAATTGCTCACATACCACTGAGTTGGAAAGTACCTTAGATTAAAAATATTGTAGCAATACTTACATTAGGAAAGGAACAATAGCATCATTCCAACTGGGCATATCAAACTTGCGCACAATTGAGGCCATAAACTTGGTTCTTGAAGCTCGATTACTACGGATAAGCTTGTAGATTCGAGAAACCCCAGCCTTCCCATGCGCCAAAGGACTACTATCAATTTTTCCTTTAATGTTAGAAGATGGTTTGAATGGGCCTTTTTGGTTCAGACTACTAGCTGGATTTTGATTCATGCATTGCATGAATAGAAATGACATTTGAAGGCCATCTCCAAGGCGGCTTTCAAAAAAGGCTGGATACCTGTACAGGAAATCTTATCAGATGAATTCAGCAAAATGACAAGGTTTACATTCTATCAAGATAACATACAGTTGCATACTTTTCATTCATGTTCATCAGTAAATGATGAGCCAGCTTCGCATTGGTGTCTTGGGGATCAGCTACAAGTGCAATGAGGTATGGGACACAAGTAATGGGATGAACTAGACCCTGACGTAGGACCACCTCCACAATCTGTTAATAAAAAGAGTAAGAGTTAGATAATTTCAATATTTATTACCACCTTTGAAAAAAAAAAATTTAAGAAAACATACGGAACTCCACAAAAAATCAAGATATTTATCCAAGAGTGCTCTGAACAAATTTTATTAAGAGAGAATATTCTGAGTAAGCAATAAACAAAATAGCTAATATAGCTAATTACAAGTTCAGATACTCACTGCTGCTAGAAAATTAATAAATTCTTCAGTACAATGTGCAATTAGATATGGGAAAACAGCAATCAAACATTTCCATTTTATCAAGAGCTACATGTAACAAGTTAAAAAAAAAAAATATCACCTTAAGAGCATATTGGCGCACTTGTTCATTCGCGTCCAGACATCTACCTAAGATGTTGTCCCAGTAAAGTTGAATTATCCCACCACAAATGTTAGTATCACCAGCCCCAGCAGCAACTGGAACACTCTCACCAACATCAGTTGAATAATCTTCACCATTAGTAGCTCCATCTGTTCCCATTTGATTTTCGGCATCAAGAAGATATTCGTACATGTTTTGCAACGATTGGATCTGTACATTAAATTGCTTAATGTGCATCATATACATATATAAAAAAAGAAACTGATGCAACCAGTTCTACCTTAAGACGAGTATCAGTATCTGAAGAGAGAGTATCCTCCAGAATCTTCCCGATGTCCTTCTCTAACATACATTCAGGCCGAGCTATTAAAACATAGCCTAAAGCCTGGAAAGATCACAGCTACCTTATTTTAGTAGACAGTTTATATAATAGGAGTGTGTTACAGAAGAGAAGAAGAACAAACTCACCTGCAGTGATCTAACCTTGATGCCAAATTTCTCAGTTTGGAGATATTTTTTAAACAAGTTCAAGCTGTTAATGACATCCATACTTTTGGAACCAGAAGTAGTTGGCAGACAGCTGCCATAGCGTATCAACAGTCCCAGACAAAAAAGTGATCGCCCTACTTGCTGAAATTAACAGAAAATTCAGAAACAGTACAAGTATCTCCAATAGACTCAATTATCATTGGGAAAATACTATAAAATAATAATAATGATGATAACAATAGCAAAATATTGCATTATCCTTCATAATTGATAAAGACCCACCCCAGCAATGTTGACCACATTATGTAAAGCAAATCAAGTCAATAATAGTTGAGGACTATCAGATATGTTTAATACATAATGGTCTTTATTATTAAAAATTCAATATGGCTGAAATGTCTGTCATCAACCTTCTCATTGTCGAACCCAAGGGAATCCAGATGTTTACAGAACAGCTGTACAAGATATTCGACTGCATTTCCTCCTTTCCCTGCTACTTTGCTCAATGTGCATAAGCACCTGTTAGTTTGAAAAAAAAAAAAAAAAACCTCTTGAGAAAAGCAAGCTACTGTTGAGAAGAATACTGTGGAGAACCAACCAAACTTACTGATCCAGGTGTAAACAACTCAAGAAGCAATTACTGGACAGAGATGCATTTTCAGAAATCCTAAGGGATACTTAATGTTCATGAAAATATGAACGCATACATAAGTATATGTGCATGTGTGTGTGTATTATAGGTATGGCCTTTAGGTGGAAGTATTTGAAGCCTAAGATTCTCTATTTTCAGTTGGAATTCTCAAATCCTATGTTCTAGTTAAGTAGCCATTATGTTTTTAGCTTTAACTTTCCACTGGATTTGTAATAAAAAAGGCACATGCATAATGTATGGAATTAAAAAAAAAAAAAAAAAAAGGAGAATAAGAGCAAGGGCACTGTACTTGATGCAGGCATGTACTACAACAAAGAAAGGATGACGAGCAATCATTTGCCTCAGATCTTGCTCAAGCTCTTCAACAACACTTTCAGGAAGTTTCCGAAGCAAGGGCAAGACAGAGTCAATTACAAAAACTATACTCTCCAGTAACTGGGCAGCAGCTCTAGAGTCAGCCTGGATAATAAGTAGGAAAATGAGTTAAAGCTCTTAAGGTTTCACTGAGTTCAGCTCCATTCAATTTCTGTTATAACCACCGACAGAAAGATAGAAAGATAGAAAGATAGAAAAGAGAAAACAGTAAGCTATTACAACCACAGAGAACAAATAGACACCCAGAAGGAGGGATTGCTCAGCCTGACATAATGCATCCCAAGATCATAGATTCACATATAATGCATTGCCAAGTAAAGGTTAAGTATGATAATACTCATGATTATTTTCCCAAAAGTGATAACCTATATTGCAGTTTCCATGGATCACAAAATTATAGACCGACATAAATGGGAACAGAAAGTTATAAAATAAAAAAAAATTAAAAAAATATAAAAACTCATCATGAATCTAGACAAAATCCATATTGTTTTAGTGTACAAACCTTGAATTTTAAAAGATATCAAAAATCAAAAGATGTTATGCTCACTCTTTTTATAGTGGAATGTTCAAGTTCCCTTTTTGGAATTTCAAAATTGAATATTCACTGACTCGAGAATAAACATACACATATCTAAACTTCCAAATCTACCTCTTTTATTTAAGGTGGCAATTTCTACCAAAACAAAACTATCCAGCTAAACAAGGTAATGTGGTAACTTAGATAGTCAACACTTTACTATATATTTCAAGGTGAATATTGTCTCTTAGCATATAAAGCAAAAGTCATTGTAGTTCTAAATACTGTTAGGCATCCATCCAAAACTGAATGTCCCCTATGGAATGGAAAAATATTTTAGAAGTTTTTATCATAATTTACCTTATCCTTATTATTTAATGTGGTTAGTAATAGGACCCACGTGTAAGTGAAACAGACCCCACAAGATTTGTGAAAATAGTTGTCATACTTCCGACGAATGTGCGTTTATTTATTTTTAAGGAAAAAGACATTCATTTTTTACACCTCACATTATAGAATCAAATTCACTTTGGGCGAAAGAGTATCTTACATGTAGCAAAGCAAAATACAAATAATAATTATTTATATGGACAAGAGAACCTGAAAATTCGTTCTATTTGTAGAAGCAGCGTTCTAAAAATGATTGATTACTAAGCTCATATTTATCACTAGAAGTGATCAAATTAAATTGCATTATAAGATATATGGGATCAAAAATTCCATGTGAAATTATTGATTTAATATAAACTGAATGTGCTACACGTGCGCCGATTTTTCATCCCTAAATTTACAGTAAATGTATCATTCATATAACTAGCCTTCCCTAGCAAATTATGACATGCACCTCTGATGCTGCTCTTTTGGGTTAGAACTGGACAAAAGTTAAGAATTCCTTCCAAAACACATCACAGCTTTCAATTGGTAAGTTGTTCCACTCCTACCCAAACTATCTAGAGAACGGTGACATCTTTTGCCTGAAACATGACAGCCTGAGACTGTAGTGACAGCTAAAAAAACATTAGAGAAGGAAACCAAGTAAATTAAAGTGTTTAAACCATACCTACAAAATAACTCATTTTGGGTCCACTTCGAGAACATCATAAAGCATAAAATAAGGTAACACTTCCAGGGAAATATAAATCATTCACGGACCACATAGAGAAAATAGGCACAGAAAATAAGGAAAGACTTCTAAAGTATAAAGATAGAAATCACACTTTTGAATATCAATGAGACAAACAAGATGAATTTTCCAAATCATAAGCAGGATTTAAATAACCTGAGACTTCAGATATGGCTGAAGAGTGACCACAAATTGTGAAGGATCAGATGCTGGTGCACAAAGTGTAGAATCTACAGTGCAAAAGGCATGTAAAAGCAGCATGTACGGGAGCATGAGAACATCTCCATCCTCAGAACTCATTTCAGTAACCTGAAGCAAGAAATATTAGCTAATCTAAAAACCATTTTAGATGAACACCCCTATGCATCTGGACGTCATACATATGGGGTATAAAGGAAACAAAGGAAAAATGCCACAATACAAAACTAAAACCTGCAGTATTTTCTCCAACAAGCACTTGCACATTAACTCACATCGCCGACGCACTGAAGCAAGAGATGCAGGATTGACTCCCAAAGCTTTAGCTGATTGTGGAAGGAAATCAAGTGTTAAGTTGCGCTTAATAACAGCTACTAGAAGTTGGTGACTGTGCATCTTTCTTAACATCTCAACCATCTGCTCTGTCTTGTTAGCTACTTCTAAGGGAACAGAACTTCCATCTCCAAAATAGTGACTCTGCATACCAGAAGGTTCCTCAAACCAGAACTCATGAAATGTCTTGCAGACAAGATCCTGCAGGTGAACAAAAAGCATCAATAAAACACATTTCCCTGAATCTGATAAATAATTAAAACAGAAGCAATTTACTAAGTAGCAAAAACAAACATCATGTACACAAAAGTCTTATCAACAAAGAACTGCACAAACTAAGCATCTTTGTTGACTGACATGTAACAAGGAAGTAAATGGGGAAAAGGAGCAAATATAGATGTAAGTTGTAAATTTACATTGTTTGGTTACAAGGAAATGCATAAGAAAAGTAGGATCAGTCACTCCTCCCCTCCCAACATTGAAGGAATAAAAGAGAAAATAATTATGTCTAAATAATTAAAAAAATATTGACCTCCTTTAGGTTAAAAGATTTTAAAAAATAGAACAAGGGTTAAATAAAAAGATAAATCAATCATTTTCTTTCCTACCCATCAGAATAGAAGTAGATGTAATTATATTCTCTAATGGAGAAGATCATTCTTCCCTTCCCTTCCCATTCCTCTCCTCAGATAAGAGTAAGTCCAAAGAAATTCTTAAATATTGGTATAGTAACCGGTCCCCAAGATATTTTATCTTAAACAATTCATTAAGCAATGTGTCACTCACCATCCTTAGACCATTTACAACAAACTCACTAAATTAAATGGATTATGTGACATAAATGAAGAATCATTCTTAAGAAGATGATAAAAGAGTTTTTATTCCAAAACCAGGACCAGATGAAAGTTCAAAAATAACAATATAATTCAAGCAGAAATCCAATACAAAACCTCAGATACTATCATCAAATAACCAAGAGCAGATCGTTCTCACTGTACCTGTATACTGGACTCTTCATCATTAACACGGGCAATGATATCTATGCAAGCAGCTGTAAATTCAGGGAAGTCTGAACTTGAAGTACACATATCCCTTATGATTTTGATAGCACGTTTCCGCACACTGACTCCAGTATCCTTTATTCTTTCAGCAACCTTCTCAAAATACTAAACAAACACCAGAAGTCATGCCAGACCCGGCTAAGGAACAAAATACCAAAATAGATCATGGAAAATAATCTTGACTGAAATACCTTTATACCAACATCAGGGTATGAAGCAATATGCCTACCAACAAGTTCCAGTGCTGCTTCTCTGACAGAAATAGCAGAGTCACAAAACCTCCCTTCAACAGCATTTTGAACGTGCTTATCACCTAAGACCTCTGGATCAGCTTCAACTATTATACTGACCTGCTCCCCTCAAGAAGTAAACAATGATAAAACATGAGTTCCTGAGGCAAAACAAAACTTCACAAACTTTCAATGATGAAACAACTTCTAACTTACAGCTCGCAATGCTTTGGCACGAATCACTGGTGAATTTTCCCGCAGACTAGCCTACAGACAACAATATATAAGCACAGACACTTCAATAATAAAAAACAAGGTTACAATATACAGACCAGAAGCACTTGAAGTATCTTGTCAAATCCTCGAGAGAATGAACTATTTTGTCCCAATGCAAAAGTTATCTTCTTCACAGCATCCCTTGTCAGTGTCACAGAACTTAAACTAGTATCCCGAACAATAGCTTTTGACTTCAATCTTGCAAGGTGATAAAGAAGCTTCTGTTGAGAACCAGGATCTTCTTTGTACCAGAGGCAAAGATAAAACCTGCATATTCATATTGACTTTGAGAGATTAACCTTAGGCAAAAAAGAATTAAGAAACTAGAGATTGAAGTAGCAACAGACCACCGAGTATGGAGATGAACATCTGCATCACCAGCATCTTCGAGGAAATTTAGGAGCATTTGCTGAACGATCTCTGAGCTAGTAACAATATCGGAACTCTGCAAAGACTTTCGAGAATTTTTTTTACTATGTTCCATCCCTTGTGCTTCGCAGTGTGAGTTTAATGCAATAAGTTGTTTTTTGTAAAGACAAATAGGACAATATAGATTCTGAGTAGAAATTGTGTTCCCTCCAATTCCTGCACAGTCCAGATGAAATATTCTGTGACAACCTTCACAAACAAACACAGGTTTCTCATTCCTCAAATCCAAACAAACGGAACATGCTTCTCTTGCACTGATATGGTTTCCGTTAATAAACTCATTGACTATCCAAAACTTTTCCTTCTGGCAAACAACAGCATCATGTTTCAATCTAGCAGCAACAGTACCAAGGAGGTCAATGGCCATAGAACGAGCAGCAATATCCTTGGATTTCAGTCCTGCATTTTGAAGGAGGAGGACACACAGAACCTGCACATAACAAGCACTTAACATGGAATATTATTAATCCAATTGAAAATGTTGACAGCAGAAGATATACCTCTAAAATTGGTGCAGCTGCAGGATACTCTGGAAGATTTAGAGTGACAAGCAAATCTACTACAAGATTTTCAATCATTATCTTCAATTCTGCTGAATCTTGAGTTTTTGAACCAGTAAGTCGCTGCAGAACTCTACTCCAGAAGAGAACACAAGATTCTGTGATTGCCTCATGGCACTTTGTTGGATAATTTCCATCTACAGAGACATCCAAAGTAGGAACGCCACTTGTTTGCCTTAATACCTCAGGAAGGTTACCACTGCAGTGAACAATCTGTATTAACAGAGCAGTGATAATCTGTATCTGCTTCTGCTCTTCATCGGGAAGATGATAGGTCCTTGGCAAACGCTTTGAGAATGGCAACTTCAGAAGAACTTGAAGAGCTTCATCCATCACATAAGCGCGGTGTTGTGTATAGGTATAGTATATCTGGATACCCACAGAAATGCAACAAACTTAGATAAAAACATCATATTTCCTACAAAGAAAACTGAGAGTATAGTAGTTCAAATTTGTTACCCCACTAATTAAACTGATTGCTTTGAGTTGCAAAAGACGGATGTTTTCTACTAAAAATGTTGTGAAACTAGTGCGAATGAGCTGAAGAATACAACTATCTGAAAGGCGCTCCACTAAAAGCAAGTCTTCAAGAAAGCCAAGAATGGTACAAAGCTTCTGAAGTATGCTATTTACAGTGGCAGATGCTCTGGAAACAACAGCAGCACATAAGCTAAAAGGTCATGCCTGTTGCAGAACTAAAATGGAAAAATAATGTGCAAGTTGCATCATACTTATATACAGTTGACTTTCTGGTTTTGACATTCCTAGCAGTACGCCTTTTCTTATTAGCTGAACCAAAATCACCATCAGCTTCTTCATCTTCCTCACCTGAAAAATATAAAATATAAAAATGAGTATAAGTTACTACTTCCATATAGAAGCAAAAATATGTGTTGTTCCAATTTATTTCATATAGGAGCAGCCTTAATGGTTTCTGAAAGAAAAGGAACAATTGTATATTGCTTCAGACAAGGAGATATATATTTATAAATATGTGAAGCTGAACTTTCCAGCTTTTGACAGCACCCCAAAAATGATAATGAAATCAACTTCTCTCTTTATCTTGGATCTAATAATTCCACATTCAACCATTGCAAGAATTGGATGAAATGGGACTATTTGAAGCCAATAATTAATAACATATATTTTATGCTTAGAATCAAGAGGAAGAAAAAATCCAAGAAGTTGCCAGAGCCAGTAAGTTGCATAAAGAATTTCATAATGGTTTAAAAAGACCTCTAACATCTAGATGAGCTGAATGAGCTACCTTCAACATTTTCATTTGGTCTATGCAAAGCCCGATATGCTGGATCACATGCTGACATCACATCCACTATCTGATGTCTAGAGAATTCCACAATCCTTTCAATGATCTGATACGAGTAGATTGTGATCACTCAAAAAGCCATAATATAATCTACATCAGATGCATAAATGACATATAAAATTATACAACACCACATCTCAATTAGCAAATTAAAATGCACAAATTCAAGAATACAATACACTGAAAGTGCATACCTCTTCTTTATATAGTTGCTTTGGCATGCCATTGATAGCCATAAGTAATAAAGCTGCATGCATTGATTCCAGAGCAACAGAAATGGGAACCATCACATCTGAATCTGACTGCAATGTGGGAAACAAATTAAAGGGTCATCTTCAGTTACCTTAACCGCACAATAAATCATCTATACTCAGAATGGATGAGAACTGGAAAATATAATATTTAGATGATCAAACAATGAAAAAGATGCAGTTCATATTACAACAAAAATTTTGGAAAAGAGTTTGATAGTTTATTAACCTCAAATTTTCATATGGAGCACGTTCTACTATAGTATTTGCAGAGTAATAAGGGAATTACTTTTAGAAAATTCTAAAAAAAGATCCCCACCCTTTTTACTTCTCTATGCAAACTACAAAAACATGAAAAAGGTAGTCAAGTGCAATTAAAACAGATTTACAAAAAATTGACCAGTCAAAACAAATAGAGGTTTAAGCACAAAATTGACCAGTCCACAATACTCAAGCTTTATGAGATATTAGAAAGCAAAAGGACAAGATTCCACATACACTACAATAAACCTATTTGCTTCAACCCCATCATATTGGAACAAGCATACAAGGGCAAGTTGACAGTTCACCAAAGGGACAAGTATACAAGAAATTAAATTGTCCGGGACTAAAACAGGAGCCAGCTACTTATCTTTTCTTTCTTCTTCACCACATAGTATATATGAAAAAGATTTGGTTAAATAAATTCAGAATGCAACCTCTATAGAGAACAAACAAAGAAAATACTAAAAACTTTCAAACATTTACAATGGCAACATTTCATAGCAGCAACCTTTTTTTTTTAACAAAAAAAAGGAGCCTCAACATGCATGAACTTACATGGTCGCAATCATCAATAGATAAGCCCTCTGCTCGATGAATCTGATGGTCTAAAACCCTTAATAATCGTGAAAGAATATCTACAGGAATCAAGTGTAGTATTTTCTTAGTTCGAATAGAAACAATATCATTGATGACCATTTTAAGATCAGAAACGGTCAATGGTAGCCACTCTGCTTCATCCCTGTCATCACTAAAAATTTCTGCTCTACCACAGAGATCCTCAAGTGTTTCACAAAATCGTCCAATCACCGCATCTATGAAGAATATTAAAATAAATAAATAAATGCTCAAGAATAAAGAATGATGAGGATAATGAGAAACTCAAGATACTGAAAAAAAAATTTTAAATATTAAATAAAAGAAACCTTGGCATCCAGTGTCATCAGGACCAGCTGAAGGCAAAACACTATCTTTTCCTTTCTTCCTGACTTTCGGTTTTCTAGAATGACTAGTATTGTCCTGAAGCTGGTGGGAAAAGTAACAGTGAAAAAAAATTCTACTACACCAAAATAATTGAGCTTCAGAAACTTACATTAGCAACGGCATGGTCTTGCTGGTGATTTTGAGTTCCAGGAAAATCCCTCTGGCCCTGTTCAACAATTCTTATGCTCTGCTCAAATGGCTTTGATTCATTCAAGTTATCACACTGAATAGGTTCATTTGTAGGATCTGAAAACTTGAAGAAATGCGCTTAACGAATTAGCCAGGCAATCAAATATCACAAGAACTCGGTGTCATTACAAATTTTTGAATCCAGCAATTCTGTTAATGTTTAGACATTTTTCATATAATGTTTTGGCTAAATGTTATCAAACACTTTTTGCATTAAAAAAAACATAAATAAAACTAAAAAATAACTGTGAATTCTCAAAAATAATAGCTAAAGTTATAAAAAAGTCCAAAGCTCTTGCTTGTAAAAAGACAGAAGATTTGAATTAAAGAAAGTTACTAATTAAGCACTAAGATTTTATTAATAGTTTAATTGACCTTGTTTATCCACAGCTCTGCACTCAAATGCTTTGGCGTTATAACCGACAACTTCATCATAAAGGTCAAAATGCCCCAGCAGGCCATGAGGCTGGTGATCCACATCAGCTCTAAGATTCCTGCCAAAGAACAATCAATAAGTCCAAACACAATACTTTTGCTTCCACACCTATCTTCATGCCCCCACACCCAACCAAAAAAAAAACAAAAAAAAAGATATCAGAAAATAAAGCAATAAATAAGCATATGGAAAGAGAAGGACAAACGGAAATTTCAAATTTCATTTTAAGTTACTTCCAAAAACAAATAACTTATTCAGGGTCAAGCAACAGCATTATATCATCAGTACTGGGTGTATTCACCTACAACCAGATATTCAAGGCATTCATAGTATATTTTTCCTCCAACCTTTTAGTGCAGAAGGGGAACAATGGTAGGCTCCAAGGTGCTTCAAACTCATCAATTCTTCTGCCTATTGTTAAACATTATATGACAAGAAACCTAAATACGTATTCATAGTGTAGATTAAAAATGTCCACTTCTCCTAGAATTTGAGAACTAGACTGGTTCAATATCTCAACTAAAGAATTCGATTTTCCCACCAACCAGTTTTTATTCAGATGTACAAATACAGAACTAAAAACTGATAGGTTACTCCATTTAACGAATTATTCTACCGAGTATATCTCCACAAGTCTGTACAGTATCTTTAATGGACAAATATCAGAGAGACTAATTTCATTAAACTTACAGGTTATGCACACTGCAGAAATTAAATAAATAAATAAATATATATATATAATAGTAAATGGAACGAACTCAAATTTGACGAAATTAAGTTAGTTGTGAAAATAAATAAAGAAAGAAAGAAACTCACAAGAAAGAGACGTCAGTGTTCCTAAGCAGTTCGGCAATCTTGGAAGCCTGTGTAAGAACGTCGGCCCGATTCGAAGGCCTGGAGTCGTCAAACAGCCGAAGTTCCTGATCCAGCGCGCCACAGAAAACCGGAAGCGACGGTAGCGAGAAGCTTGAGGAGACCTCAGTGTGAACTGAATTGGAGAGGCTAATGCCCCGAGGCATAGCACCGTTAATACTGGAAGGCGGAGGATTCGCCATCCAATAAAAAAAAAGAATTAAAGAATACCTAAAAGAGTGAAAATACAAAGTCTACACGTAGTAATAGACCCTCATTAGAGTTCGAATTGCAGGAATTAGGGTTTACCAGAGAAGAAATTGAATAACCTACTGACAGATGGGTACCAAATGAGTTTGGAGAGAGAGAGAGAGAGAGAGAGAGAGAGAGAGACAAATGGCGGGGAAAAGAAAAAAAGAATTACGGGAATTTTCTTTTTTTTTTTTTTTTAAGACAGTGAAGATCTAACCCCCCTCACTCTTCTTTGAAATTGGAAAAGGATCTCCTCTCGTGAACCAACAAAAAGGAAAAAATATGAAGAAAAGAAAAACACGAGGAAATATAAATAGGAAAAAAAAGAAAAAATGAATTTCCTAGAATACCCTTGCTTTGTCATTCCTATTTCCTCCCTAATCTTTGACTTGTAAGAGAAGCTATTTTAAGAGCAGAGCAGAGGAGAGGGAATGTTGTACAAATTAAGAGGCTGATAAAGTCGTTAGTCGTTAGCCACTCCTATCTTGATTCTCTAAACTGTCTGTCAGCCACTGCGACTGTTTCCATCATAATTTTTTTTTTTTTTTTTTTTTTGGGTGGGGGTGTGGGCAAAGTTACACAAATATGGGGTTTTTTTATAATAAAAAAACCCCATATTTACTATATTTTACAGACAAAATTGAATAATAAAAAGTATTGAAAATTCTGGAATCAGTTATAGGTCTGGAAAAATCAATAAACCTTTTTTTTTTTTTTTCCAAGGGAAGTAATTAGACAATGCTATTATAATAATAGAGATTTCAAACTGTAGTTCGAGATCAGATGGATGTTCAGGGTCAAAAACCCCAACCAAAAAAAAAAAATGTACACAAAATTACGAAGTTTAAGGTGCAAACAATGATCAAGGTTAGAAGATAATGAATGGATCTCCAGAAAGCCCGTTTTGGTACAAGTGTATCAAACATTTGAGAGAGATAATCTTCAACTTCTTTTAAACAGCCAGACACCCCTGAAGTCTTGTCCAACAACTGCTCTTCTTACAGGAAAAGAAAGAGAACTTACCAAGTTCCCACTGCTAAATCAACCAGTCTCATTCCAATTCCGATGCTTCATCTGAGTCAGACAAGGGCAACAGCGTGCAAATCCCAAGTACATGACCATTCAGGCATACATAGTACTCAATGCAATCCTCGTAAGCACCCAGCCTGCAACTCGCACTTGAGGGTATCATTTTCGCTTGCAGCATGCTCCACAGCTTTGCTTTACAGTAAGGGCATACCTCTTTTGGATGTAGCGGAGCTTCTCGTTTAATTAGCATCTTCCGCACCTTTGACGTTGCAAAAGATTTAAAAACCCCACGGAAAAATCCAACATCCCCATCTTCCCCCTGATCCAGATGCTCACAGGGATCAGATACATACAGAACATCAGTTCTGCACTGTGGTAACAGAAAGCTCTTTCCTGATGTCCTGGAGAATCGAGTCCTATAAACAAAGTGCCCAGGGATGTGAATGCTATTGAACAACCCACCCTTGTTACATCCCGAACAGTAGATAAGCAACTTTCCAAGAGCTCTCCAGTTCCCATCAACACTGTGGCTGCCACTAGATTGCAGATCTACCATCATCTTGGGAGCTCTTGTCTTACAGAACTCCTTCCACAGCACTCTTTTAGCGAGATCATCAAACCATTTGCATACACAAGAAAGAGCAGCAATTAATTTTGGGTTCCAATTTTGGTTCTGGAAGATTAGGAATATAACTTCTTCTGTAAGATGCCCTTTAGTGCATAGACAACTTGCTGAGTGTACGCAACGATACTGCTTTGTAATAATCATTATAAGCCCCCAGATACACTGTAACCAGACAAAGTTAAAAATCTTACCTTTCCAAATACTGAATATATACAAATGACAAATTTCATAACTGTAACTGACTATGTAAGCAAACAAACAGAAAGTCTAAATATGGTAGTTAATGCATATTAGAACCAAAACAACCGGTACAGATTATAATGATCAGAGAAAAATTTGACAAATTACTTGTATTACTCCTTCACAGATACATAAAAGAAAGGGTAAATTGAATTGCAAAAAATGTATCTAATAATGGGATGCCCATCACGGCAATGAATGGTACAAACTCAAACCCTAACTCAGAAACAGTAAAAAAAAAAAAAAAGACTGCAAATTCATTTAAGCACGAGGCTTTTCCAACCACATACTCTTAGATGCCTGATGCATTGTCAAATAATCCAACAGTAAGAACAAATACATCAAATTTGAAGCAGTGCCTAAGACGAGCAAGTGCAGGGCTACATATAATTTGCTAACATGAACAAAGGCCTAGTGAAAAAACAACAAACTAAGAAAGTAGTTACAAGCTCTGAACTGTACCGAGCAGTTTTAAAATGAACCAAAATAATAAAGTTGAACATAGCGTGAGTAAATTTGACGAGAAAGCAGCATTTCTATGTCCATTCGAATATCTCAACCATATATGTTCAAAACCTTGAAGATTATAAATGAAACCCTGCACTACATTCTTTAAAAAAGAAAAGGATTCCCCCAGTCAAATCCTACCAGAATGGGCAAACAAAATAAGCAATCCGGTAAACATTCAGAATACACAAAGTAGAAGTCGGATCAGAGTTTTTTTTATTTCTTTCCAAAGAAAACACCCACATCAAGAAACAAACACATTCAAAACTTTCAATTAATATTAAATGGATTATTGCACTATACCATCAATCGTAAAAATGAAGAGGGAAATGTTCAATATCAGCTAAAAGTTTAACTAAATCCAGCAAAAAGGAGTACCTTGAAATTGCAGTTGCTTCTCACAAGTTCAATTCAGGAGTCAACAAAAGCCACATTGATTCTAGGAGCACATACATTTCATAGAACCCTAGCCACAAGAACAATAGAGCTAGAAAACCCACATCAATCAACACATAACTGATCAAATTTGATATCGATTTACTACCAAGAAACACAATTCAAAACGAACAATATACATACATACACATGAATAGGAGAAAAAAATTTAAATAACAACAGGGGTCCAAAGTCGATTAAACAGTAGCAGATCGAAATTAAGTAGAAACACAAAAATAAAAACAGAAAAAAAAAAGGCCCAAATCCTTACCAGAGCTCAAGGAGACCACAGTTTGACCATCCGTCTTCAAATCCCAGACAAAAGTGGCAGCTGCATGCAAGATGAACAAGAGTCAGAGATGAGGAATTTGTTGCATGGAAAAATGTGAGTGCAATTTTAGGCAGAATCAAAGCATGGAAATTGGGAAGAGAAAAATTGGAGAATGGAGTAGAAATAAATTTGGAGAGAAAGTAAATTCGGTCCAAAAAAAAGGAAAATTTAGGGGGAAAACAAATAGGTTGTAACCCCCTTCTCCTGTCTGAGCTGTAGTGTAAGCGATTTGCAGAAATGGAAGTGAAAGAAAGAGACCTGCGGCCTGCGGGTACATATCTTGGACAATAAAAACATATTCATTTAGAGGGAGAAGTTAATCTTACCGGTCCGTGAAAGAAGAAGAAAAATCACCGGACGTTTTATTTGAAGTCTCTCAACCTAGTTGATAATTCAATTATGACGTGGCGATTAATTAGTGGACTGTCACTTAATTCTAAGTTAGAAAAATATTTTCTTTTTTTCTCCTGGACAAGGACAAGTACATAATTTTACAAAATTTAAAATGAAATAATAATATTTATTTATTGATATTTAAGAAAAGGTATAAAGAAGAAAAGTATTATTGGTATCGTGAAAATAGGAGGATATAATAATAAAAGGAGTTTAGTAAGAAATGACGGCGTTTTATCGTTTGAAATAGTTAATTAAATAATAAAACGGCGGTGGTTGCTTCTGGTGTCAGGTAGGTATCATTTATTGACATTTCATTCAAATGGTAATTATCTAAGTCATAATTTGTAAGATGATGGGAGGGGCACAAGTGGCCATCCCTTTTTTCCCTTAGAAATGAGGAAGAATGTTATCATCATCATCATCATATGCAGCAGCAGGAGCAGGAGCAGGCAATGGAGCATATAAAGATAAAAAGGGTGCGCTTCTATATCACTTTCCTTTTTATTACTCTTGCTGCTCTCAATTAAATTGGGGTTCCAACATCTTCAAATCTCCACTCCCCATTCTAAACACAGATTATAACAGAAAATCATTATTTATAATGGAAAAAAATGTATGTCTGTAATGAAAGCCACCCAAATCCAACAGTATACACATTTACTCAAATCCTGAAAACAACTCAGTCATCCAAGGATGGTCGCAACTACTATAAACTTGGCACTCTTCTCATTATTCACTACTATGACTCACTTATCTTGCTGGAATTACTAGCAGACTGCAAATTCATGCCACAAACACCTTCCTGACCCTCCAACAAAGATAATGTGATCCACTTCAACTATTTTTCTTTATCACTATCAACTTTCTTTTGTCCATTTTACTTCTCTCTATATGATACCAATGTATCAAGTATTTTAAAAGGAGGAATTTTTTTTTTTTTAAAAAAAAAATTGCATTCATACTTCTTCAACCAACAGGTTGTGCAGAAGGTTTACTCTCTTGCAGGGAGATCACCGTTTCAAATGCACCAACCAAAGCTTTAACCTTACTTTTCCTGCTCTCAACAAGTTTGCTTGCTGTTTCTTCAATAACATTGTTGAACAAACCTTGTGCGTCTTTCTTTTCCTTTGCATCTTGATGCCTCAGAACAACCTTTTTATCACGAGGGTCCATAACATTTCCATCTGCATCATCTCCTTTCTTCTTAAAATTTCTCCTCCTTGTTTCATTCTTGCCATCATAGTTATCCTCCATTACTCTTGCACGACGAAATCGCAGCCTCCTAGGTCCGTTACTTTCAGACCGAATATCCACAACCCTACCCCTTCTAAACCTTAGTTTCACAGCCATAGAATCTTTAGATTCAGAAGGAACACTACTTTTTCTCAGAGGCTTCCGAAGATTTCCTTCTGCACCTTTGCTGTCATTGGCATCAGCAGAAGAGATAAAGTCCTCTGCTTTATCACTAGAATCCCCACCACCTTCTTCTTCTTCCTCTTCCTCCTCCTCTTCTTCCTCTAAGTCGTCTTCTTCTTCTTCCTCTAATTCTTCTCCTTCTTCCTCCTCTAATTCTTCTCCTTCTTCCTCCTCCTCCTCCTCCTCCTCTTCTTCCTCCTCTTTTCCTACCTCTTGAGATGATAAAGATGAGGAGCAGGGATGGGATAAAGAATCAGGTAATGGGTAAGACTGCAATGGAAGGGATTGAATGACATCACTATATTCGACAAGTTCTGAAAGATTATTGTGTTTTTCTGTTTTCACTACATGCAACATTTTCTCTGGGGTCTTTTCAGAGTCGGTTTCTTTCCCCTCAGCCTTCTGTGTGCTGTTCAGACACATAGGAGGAGGCCTTAGTTTTGAGCCCCCATTTTTCTGTGCTTCCAAAGATATGGTCCCACTACTGAGTGAAGATCTCCTGGAAAATGAAGAAGTCGGGGGCACTACTGTTCTACTACTGAGTGAAGATCTCCTCGAAAGTGAAGAAGTCGGGGGTACTACTGTTCTACTACTGAGGGAAGATCTCCTGGAAAAGGAAGAAGTTGGGGGTACTACTGTTTTCTTTACAGGTGATTTAGAGACAGCTACATTTTCACTGGACTTGATATAGTCTTTTCTTCTCCCTCTTATGTCTGTATCCCCAGGAACCTGAGAAGAAGGCAATGATTTTGCTGTGATTGGCTGCTTCCATGAAGGAGAATTTTTCTGTGACGGCATTTTTATTCCTTTCTCACTTTTACGTAGGTACGAAGGAGAAGGCTGTTTGATCATCTGTGGCTGCATGTACAGAGGACGCTTCTCAGAAATGGAACTCGTCTTCATCTTAGATTGTTTTCCCACCTGTGGTTTTGTAGTATGAGAAAGCTTCTCAGATAACATGTTCATCTTCTTCTCAGATTGTTTCATTGTCTCTGGCTTCACTGGAGAAGAAGGCTTTCCAGATGCAATCTCTGTCCTCTTCTTCTTCTCAGAAGATGATAACTCTTTTTTTGAAGACCCTTTATTCAAAGACAAGATTTCTCGCTTGATGAGTTCAGGAGGATCTGGAGATTGGACTGCAACAGGAGATTTTTTATCAGCAGAATTTGTGCGCTTGAAGACTGTTTTCTTTTTCCTCTCTCCTTGAGCTGCGCTCACTACAAAAATCTGATTGTCAGATGAAGCTCTAATAGCCCTTTTCCAAAGAGGAAACCCCTTTTTCTCTTCAAAGGTTTGTTTTCGACCATATTTACAAAAGTCATGGCAAGAACCAGTTGAAGCTCTTAGATAATGAGGGTCATTCTTCTGTTTGCTGTTAATGGAACTGGGTTTTCCAGTGGAATTTCTTCTAAGATAGCTAACACTGTCTCCTGAGCTAAAAGATACTCCCGGATCTTGGGCAATAATGCTGCATCCAGTCTCTGAAGAAATGGATCCACCTGATATACTTTCTTTAGCTGGGGTTGCCAGTGTATTGACATTCTCCTCAGCCATCAGCCTTGCAAACGGAAATCAAATTTTGAAATCCAGAGCCCTTGAGAATATGTAAAAGTAAAATATTCAAGAAGTAATATTGTGAAGGTGGCCAAGTTCAAATAATATTTAGCAGGGTATGCTTCTAAAAGACACTCAATTAGAAAGTATAAGTAACACTGATATACTTGAAATAATAAGATATAGATACAACTAGATACAATATGAAACAATAAATTAAGATATGCTTCACAACCATGGAGCATAGAAAAGGAGGCTAGAACCTACATTATGGAAGACCAAACAACCCCCAACCCAACCCACCTCAACACCCCCTCCCCGAAAAAGAAAGGAAAAAATAAATATATAAAATGTGAGAGATATATAGGACATTCAGAGATTGTTTGCAATGAGAGTCGTCAGATTTTCATAACTTGATCTTCGAAAAGTTGAACAAGAAAATATAAACCTTTTTCCCTTTATGTTCTTCCTTTTGGAACTATTTCTCAACAGAAACCACACTAGTTCTCCCTAAATCCATATTAAGATAACTCCAAAAAAGAGTGCAGTCCAACAATCATTATCTACAAGATCGAATGCATTATCAATCTCAATATTAGGTGCACTGAGATTATAAATACTTGTCACCTACCAACTCCTCACTAAGGGAATCATGGCAAACTATTCCTTCTTTTATCCATAAATTCAAGAAAAGAAAATTGTGTGAAGTACAAATACAAGATTCATATTCCAAAACAAAAAAACAACAAAACAACAAAAAACAACAACCACATATGAGTGAGGAAGAATAAAGCACTTTAGAGGATGGGAAAAAAAACAGAGAAGAACAAAAGCACAAGACATATGTAGGCTGAACCCTGAGAAGACAAGGGGTTGCTAATTATCCAAGGACTAATTCCAATAACATTACGCAGCATAAACTAATTACGATAGCATCTCGTATCAAATACCTGAAAAGAAAACAAAAATATCAAGAAAACCTACGTAGAGACAATACCTCTGATTTTATATTTCGTCCCGAAATTTGCCAAACGCCACCTAGAACTGAACAAACCCACAGCAAATCAATAAAACCAATCAGATAAAAAACATAAACCCAAGCACGAAATCCAGAAAAAAAAAATAATAATAATGTCTCCTCCGACACCCAGTCAAAAATTTAATCAACCATCAAAAACACCCATTCTCAGACACAGAAGGAAAACCCACATCGAAAATAACGAGAGAAAATTAATTTTCTTCAATGGCACAGTACACAGACGATAAACAACTACGAATACGTGTGTGTACCTTCAAAAAAATTTCCGTCTAAAAAGCTGGTTTACACACTGCGACTTTCTGCTTAACCACCCAGCAAAGGAAAAGTTCAAAGGAGAGCACTAGAATACTATAATACTACTAGAACAATGGACCGCCCATCCTTATTATTGTAGAAATGGAAACCTTCAGAGATCGTGCAGGCAACATCTTTCTTTAAGTCATCTCTCTCAGGCGCTGAATGAATGCAATACCAGAAAAAGAAAAAAGAAATTCTTTTTTCAGTTTATGGAGTCTTTTCTTTTCTTTATTCCAGGGGGGCTTTTCTTTTCGTGCGAGTGTACGCGTCGATTTGTTGCAGAATCTTTTAGCTGGAGAGAGAAGAGAAACAAATCTCTCGCATTCTCGTCAATCTATCGCGTGAAATTCAAGCCGTAATTTTATTTACAAGAGAATCCAATATCTTCATATATATCCTCTTAAGATTCTAAATTTTTAAATATTATTTTTTTACTTGATCATCTTTAATCAAATACACAAATTAATATAATTTTTAAAAATAAAATTTAAAAAAAATCTTCGTTATAATCAATAAATAGAAGAAATAACACGATTTAAATGACAATATATATGTATCGTGATTCGTGATACATACTTATCTTCCAATAGAGGGAGGCGTGGAAAAGAGGTATTTGAATTTTGATCTAAAAAAAAGTTAAAGCTCAAATTATAGGAAAAACGCTTCCTTAGTTTTGGATTAACCAAAGCAGTTGGATCCAAGGGAGAATTTGGTCCGCCGACGAAGTTTCCATTTCCTTTTTTTTTTTCTTTTTTCTTTTCAATTTATTAAAAGGGAGTTAGTTAGTTTGGAATAGATGGATGACCAGTTGTACCTAAGAGTACTACTTATATTTTCAAAAGTCAGGGTAGGCCCCACCTTTTTTTTTTTGTTACAACGAATTGTAGACTTACTAGTAAAATAAATTTTATCCGATTTAATAATTTCTATAATTATGATTATTTTAAACATAATCAATCAAATACTTAAAAAGATTATTCAATTTTTGTATTTTTATTTAGAAACAGTAAGGGGTTACATGCTCTGAAACGATAAAGGGGGGAGGGGATGGCAATAGGATAAAGAAGAAAGATAGAATGATGATGGACGGACGTGCAAAGCAAAAAAAAAAAAAAAAAAAAAAGGAAGGTCCCTCCTTTCCCTCACACCTCCCAACCCTAACCATGTGTACTACGGTTTACTTCTCTTTTTATTGGGACCATTTTTCTTACTTTAGCCACTGTCATAAAAGAAGGCCAAAAAAACAAAGTAGTACTACTACTATCACTACTATTACTATTTACTATAAGGTGGTTGCCTGCAACATCTTTGTGATCAAAAACCACCTTTCTAACCATACATAAATTGAACAGAAATTTTCACAACAGAGTTTAATATATAATGAAGGATCTTAGACAAATAGCAGTAGCAGCAATCAATTTTTTCAGTTACAAATATTTGATCACTGATGATAGTTTTGGTTGAGGCATTAAATCAATCTGCAATAATGACTCATCTCACAAAAAAACCAACCTTACTCCAAATAAGTAATAACTCTTTAATTAACTCTTGTCCTTTGAAATGATGTTGCTGTTGCCTTAATTTTTAAGGCTTCCATTTTTTTCTCTAAAGAGTAGTAATATAAAGTTGTAGATGATGGGACACAAGAAGTTCCATCTTATCTTCAGGATATAATAGAGAAAATTTAAACTCCAATTTACTTTTTTGAATTCACATGTATTTTTCATTCCAAATTACATGATTTCTAGAACTCATTGCTCAACAAATGTGAATAATAACACCTTTTGTACATAAAACTAAAGATTATATGCATTGACTAATTGGGGGTGGTGGTGGGATCAAACTATATGAAACATTTACTATTGTTGTAAAGCAAATAAAGATAACCACTGACACAAACAGAGGCCCCTGGAAGACAGGAGAAGAACCACAGGTAAAGTGAAGGAAAAGTGAGAGGACATAAAAACAAAAAAAAAAAAAAAAAAAAAAAAAAAAGATGACAAAAAGGATAAGCTAAGTGGAGTTTCAGGGATTCTGAAATATTAGTTGAATACTATGAGCAACTGTAACTAACTAACTGTATCTGAAAGAAAAACTAGTATTATGACTTCAAAAGGCCATTTATTTTCTATATACCTGTAAGTACAATACATACAATTTCCTTATTTTTTCACCATAATCTTTGTTGTTGTTTTCTTCGACCCGAGACAGTCTTTTTGACCGCTCCAACTGAGACTAGGAATTCATCTAGTGAGGATAAAGTCCTCATGTCATCAGGTGGGAAATAACTAGCAGCTTTTCCTAGAAGTGATGTGAAGAGAAGGGATAGGGATGGTCGAGTAATATAGCGCTCACCCAGTAGCTCATCAAGAAATGCAAATGCTGCCAAGAAATCTGACCTGCTTGCATTTATCGGGGCTGCAAAGTGAGCGGGAATTATTCTCTTGAACTTCCAGTCCCGAACTATGCCATCAACCCAATCTCTAACCTACATAAATTATCACAAAAACATGCAAATTTGCAGGCTCATAATAAGCACTAAGATTTTATACAGTTTATGAGAAGAGCCCATGTAGAAAGCCTTTTAAATTTATCATGTTTTGTGAAATGCACGAAAAGAAATAATATGAGTTTTAGCCACCTTCACTTTTAAATTCAATTTTCTTCTTCGTAGCTGCTTAAGTTCAAAAAATTCCATTTTCACTTTTTAAGCCATTATCAACTTCCTCACAAAGTTCTGCTGTTTATTTCCTTTTTAAAATCTATCTTCTCTCTCTTTCATAAACAAGTATCACAACACCATAGAATTCTTTATTACAAGGCCTAACAACAATTTCACCTAAGGTCTATATTTCTAAATAAAATCATATATATTATTCATGGATATAGAAGGAATACGGTTTTCTAAGGGAGTCTATCAGGTTCGTTATAGAAGTTATTTACGCATACCCAAACATGGGATATGTTTTGCATACCAATAGTTCATGTGGTGAACAAGAGTATATGTCCACCTCCACTTACTAAGATATCATGCGCTATCTTGGCACCTTTTAGAGGAATAGGATAAACATATCAGGCTGATAAAAGTTTAATAAAATGAGATGTAATACATCTTGGAGAAATCATAGTAGCAAATAAAATCTCAAAATGCAATCAAATTATTTTATTATGTACCTTTTCAGGAACTTTGCTGAAGACTAACGTCTTGACAATTGGTGAAACAATCAGCTTTTGTGACATCTGTGCAAAGCTAGCATTTGGCTCCAAAAGGTTAGATGGACCCAGAAACAAGATCTGCAGAACCATCCTCTCCCATCCTGAATGACAAGTTTATGAGGTTAGTTTTCTAAAAAAAAAAAACATGTGGTACCTCATATCCATCCTATGCGGAAGCAAGTCATAAGCAGGCAATGAAAGAAGCATTTTATGGTAGGAGGTCTAACCTTTTTGCCTATTCATCTTATTATCAACTACTGGTTCATCGGGAACTTCCTTCCCCTTGCTGAGTACTTTAACAGCTAAACCATTTTTAGCTGATGCCAACAAGGACTCTTTGCTAATACAACCAGGAGGCTGCCTTGGGACATATATCACAGCATCTGTAACTAGTAGTGTTCTTGAACGCTTGTGGTAAAATGCTACCTCCACATACGGCCCGATTCCTGACAGAGTCCATGAGAACCAATCTGAGATGGAGAAAGGTTACAATTCAACATTACCAAGTCTAAGTCCAGTACAATACCAACTTCAGGGGAGCTAAGAACTTTTTGTTCAATTTCTTCAGCCCATGGTGTCAAAGAATCGTTATCTTTCAATGTTTTCGCACGGAAAATGCCAAAAAACTCAAGAGGCAAATTCAAAGGCCAACTCCACTGTCTTGGTGCCACCCAAACCTGAGCCCGTGGGAACTTTCTAGAAAATGGGCCCACAAATATCTTGTGTTCATATGCAAATGTAGGCAGAACAATGTACTCAACTGGAGCTCCCAACTCTTTCAGAAGCTGGACAAGGCAAGAAAAGAAGCAAGTCAACACAATTCCCAGCATGTCAAGGGATATACTAAAATTTCACAAGTGATGAAACAAAGGGTAATTCAAGCAGCTTGGATGGTGGATTTCACTAGTTGTATCACTGCTTGTAATGCTCTATCCAATAACTCCAATATGGGTCACACAAAAATGGATGATGTCAATTAGTTGTTGGTAAATGCTGCTTAACATTGACTGGATGAAAAAGGAAAGAAAGAAAGCAATAATACTTGGAATTATGCGTAAGGGACTTGGATGAATAAAGCCCGTGAGAACTTCATAAGAATCAATGGCGAATAGTTCTGTAAAGATGAAAGTTAAGCCAATGCTGCTTTCAAGATTTGACAAGAATGTTAAAACACTACCTGAATACACTCTTTGGTCGGAGCTATTGGTGTATCTAAGGATAGTGAGGGCGATGAAGTTGCTCAATCAGATGATGGAGATGATCAAGAATCCAGCAATGATGATGATGATGATGATGATGAGAGGGGTCCAACTTACCTTGCACCATTACCTGTAAGGATGGAAACAAGATCTGATCTAATGGATAAAAGAAAGACTTCGAAACTAGTTGAATAGAGTAGAGTGCCAAAATATATTAGCTTCTCTTGCATCGTTTTTCTTGTTTCTTTGGCTTCTGAGGAGAGGTGGTTGTTTCAATTCTTTATTGCTAAATTGTTTCAAAATATATATTACTCAGTAGGAGAGGACCGCAGAACTGATGTAGTGAAAATCACTAGCTTGGGGATGTTTCTTCAACTAGTATTTGGGTATGGAACCACTTTTTCCACTAAGTGTGAGGTCTTGATAATATATCCTGATTCTCTCTTTTTCTTAGCTTAACTGCCATTTGTCTTAATTTCCAAATGACTAATTCAATTGTGCCTAGTTTTCTCTGAGCAAAGCATTTTTTATTTTGTCAGCATTGTTGAGATTATCAGTCTTGTTGATATAATCTATTTCTACATCCCAAATGTGGTATTCCCTTGTCCATACTTTGTCTGTGTATTACCAAAGTTGAACTCATCCAAGAAAGAAAACCAAACACAGAGAATTAAGGTTGCTCAATAAGGGATCCCTCTGTTTTAAATCTTTTCTTCGCTTGTTGTAGATAAAAATACTATTAAAAGTATTGATT
This sequence comes from Asclepias syriaca, assembly GCA_027405835.1. Lineage (NCBI taxonomy): Eukaryota > Viridiplantae > Streptophyta > Magnoliopsida > Gentianales > Apocynaceae > Asclepias > Asclepias syriaca. Next base: position 24,412,933 of record CM049930.1, read on the forward strand.
TAGATTAATATACATCATTATTTTTCTCTTTCGTAAGAAGTAAAAGAAAACAATTATCTTAAATAAGAGAAAATGGAGGAGTACTTTGATAGGAAAGATAAATTCATAAATGTTTGTTTCGGTAATGATTTAGTTTTTCTTATAAGTAGTCGTTGATTCTCTTCCAGGTTCAACGCTAATTCTGAAAAATATATTGATTCTGAGGTTAACTGAAAACGGACAACTTAGGAGAAACACAAAAAAAAAAACTAGTCTTTCTTCAGAGGGACAAAGGGGTTTTTTTCATGAATGGTCGGCAATCTCAGCCTTTGTCAAAAGCCTTGAAGCACCTGCTTTCCACCACTGACACGATCAACATAGCAAAATGCGAATCACTTCTGTACCATTGTGCCAATACCAAGTCTGTATCAACCACCAAGAAAGTCCATGCTTACACCGTCCGAACTGGTCTCCTTTCCTCTCACCACTCCACCCACCTCCTATCGCTCCTTACGGCAGCTTATGCGATTGGTGGCCAGATATTACTTGCCCGTACACTGTTTGATAGATTGCCTCAACGAACTTTACGGTCGTATAAGTCTGTGATTAGAATGTATGCTGAAAATGGGTCACCGCGTACGGCCCTCAAACTGTTTGTTGAAATGCTTGAATCAGGACATCCGGGACCTGATAAATATACGTATCCTTTTGTGATTAGGGCTTGTGGTCATCTGTTACTACTTGAATTGGGCATTGCTGTGCATGGCTTAGCGCTTACTAGTGGCTATGGGTCGGATACATTTATTGAGAACTCTTTGTTGGCAATGTACATGAATTGTGGAGATATGAAGGGGGCTAAGCGGGTTTTTGAGGCCATGAGGGAGCATACAGTGGTGTCTTGGAACACTATGATAAGTGGGTATTTTAGAAATGATTGTGCCAAGGAAGCCTTGATGATGTTCCAAAAACTGATTCACGGTGGGTTGGATGCTGACTGTGCAACAATTCTCTCAGTTCTGCCTGCCTGTTCGTATTTGAAGAATTTGGAGGCGGGGAGAGAGGTGCATTTGCTGGCTGAACAGAAAGGTTTAGAGAAGAAATTATCAGTTAGGAATGCTTTGGTGGATATGTATGCCAAATGCGGAGAAATGGATGAAGCCCAACTAGTATTCGGTAAAATGATTGATAAGGATGTGATAACTTGGACGACCATAATAAATGGTTATATTTCGAATGGTGATGTAAATGGGGCGATCAAAATGTGTCAACTGATGCAGTTCGAAGGTATCAGACCTAATGCTGTAACTCTGGCTTCTCTCCTTGCAGCATGTGCCAGTTTACCTGATTTGAAACTGGGCAAGTGCTTTCATGGTTGGGCTATTAGGCACAAGATTGAATCTGATGTAAATGTTGAAACTGCACTCATCGATCTGTATGCCAAATGCAACTGTATTTCTCTTAGCCTCCAGGTCCTGTCTAAGACTTCGAAAAAGAAAACTGTCCCATGGAATGCACTTCTTTCTGGTTGCATTCTAAACGAGCAACCAAGAGAAGCAATAAAGTTTTTCAAGCAAATGCTATTTGAATCAGTGAATCCTAATGAAGCAACCTTCAAGAGCCTCCTTCCAGCCTATGCAATGGAAGCAGATTTACAGCAAGCAATGAATATACACAGTTACCTTATAAGGGCAGGGTTTTTCCTGAAAACAGAAATTGCAACAGGCTTAGTTGACGTATATTCGAAAGCTGGGAGTTTTGAGTGTGGTCATAAGATATTTAATGGGATTCTTCCAAAGAATAGAGACATTGTTCTGTGGGGGGCAATTATAGCTGGCTATGCCATGCATGGACGTGGCAGGGTAGCTCTTTCTCTTTTCTATGAAATGGTTATGTCTGGAATCATGCCTAACGAAGTTACCTTTACTTCTGTTTTACATGGTTGTAGCCATGGGGGTTCAGTGGATGATGGCTGGACTTTGTTTAATTTCATGAAAGAAACCTATCCTGTCTGTCTTCGAACTAATCACTATGCTTGCATGGTTGATCTCCTTGGTCGTGCAGGTCGACTTCAGGAGGCTTATGAACTGATTAAAAGCATGCCATTTCAACCAAGCCATACTGTTTGGGGTGCATTGCTTGGTGCCTGTGTGATACATGAAAATGTTGAATTGGGAGAAGAGGCTGCAAAATGGGTATTTGAGTTGGAACCAGATAACACTGGGAATTATGTATTACTGAGTAATATTTATGCTGCTGTTGGAAGATTTGAAGATGCAGAGAAAATGAGGCATGTGATGAAAAATTTGCAGTTGTTAAAATCACCAGCACAGAGTGTTTTGAGGTGAAGATGTCTGTGCTGTCAGTTTAAGCTTGGGAATATTTGCTGAGGTTTCCAACTGACCTTAGTATCCATAGTCAAATTATACTTATGCATAGGGATCACCGTGAGCTAATCATTTGCATTGCAGGACCAGATAGCAGAGACATCTCATATTGCGATGTAATGTTTAGCTGGAAATGAAAGGCCTGCTTGTTGGTACCAGTAAGACTTAAATCCATAAGGTATCAATACCTTGGGCAGTAACAGTGGTTATACTTTGAATGCTCTAAACATGTTGAGACAAATCTTGAGTTGACATGATGTTATCCTTGTTCTTGAAGACCCTGCATATACATGTTAGAGGAAGAGGTAAATTCCACCTCCAATGTTGTTTCTCTTGATACTACTTGCAAGTCATACTGTCTGTTTTACCATTTCCTTGCCAAATTTTGTCTAAGTGATACTGTTTTTATAGGATGTATTTGTGATCACATTTTATCAAATGGATGAAACCACTGGTCTGTTTTTGAAAATCATTGTAATATTTCTTGTCCTATAATTTTAGCTTCCCTTGGGAGCCAAAACTGCAAATTCTTGATGGGGGCAGTCTAGCAATTAGTAAACTTGGTGGGCTTTGCTAAGCATTCACTAAAAACTCACTGATTAATATGCACAGATCCTTGCTGAAGTATGGTTTATCAGTAGTTAATCAATCATGGGTTCAATGATTACATTAGACTTGTTATTTTGCTCATTTATCTCTTTCCTTTCTTCCATAAACATGGGATGATGGTCTGGATAAGTTAATCTTGGTTTAACCTGATCTGAAGCTTGTTTCACATTCTCAAACAGATCCACAAACCTTTTTGAGTTCAGACATGGATTCTGGAAATCTTAGCTGCTTAAGTTGTTGTGGGGAAAAGCTCTGGCCACTATTGTAGACAGATGCACAGGATAAAAAAGTCCATTATACATCCTGGAGATGATGCTCCCGAAAGAGGCCATCTAGCAAATAACTTATGGACACTGCTCCATCATATAGGTAGGTACTCCTAGCTGCTACTTTTGTTCATAAAGCCTCGTATTTATGTGTTGTTTTGAGTCAAAAGACCCCAACTTTAATTATTCATTTCTTTTGAGATCGAAGTAATTTCAATACAGATTCATTTTCTGGACTAATGTAGATGAATCTCTCTTGTGTTTTGCTTCTTAATTTTGAGTGATTTCTTTTTGTGAAAAGACAAAACTGAAGGAGATTTCTCTTGGGTAGCTCCTGAATCAGTAAACTTAAATGAAAATGGAAAAAAAAAGAAAGAATATGAGAGAGGTGGACAGTTAGGGGTACCATATATAAAAAATCAGTTAGAAGAAGAGGATGGCATGGGATAATGAGATGTGGTGATATAATAGGGATATTGGTGTTAATACTTGATGTGATGTAGATAATTATGGAGAAACCCCCATGAACTGTACATGCCATGTGCCCATTGCATAGTTTAAATACAAAGGTAGGCAGGGTTCTTTTGCGGGGCGGGTGTGTCATTTTGTATAAAACAAACCCATACAATGCCTGTGGATTCCTAACTTCTATTCGACTTTCTTGTTTCTGCTGGATTCTCAATTACCTAAAACATTGTAGACAAGTATACTTACTTTCTTTGCCCATTGCTTTTCTTTCTTTCTTCTTTCTTTCTATATAGTATCCTTGTGGATTAAATATGAAGTATATATATATATAGAATGAGGCCTTGTTTAGTCACTTTCACATTCCATATTATTTGTCATTTTAATCCTTTTAAATTTATAGATATAATTTGTGTAATTTATGAGTCAGTCAGAACCCAAAAGAGTATTGAGCTATTTTTAATTGTAATGGCAAACGTGTCTAAGAAGGTAGTTTTAAAATTTATAAAAAATTAAATTAAATTAAATTAAATTAAGGGGCCACTGCACCTGTGGAATGAATACCTTCACATCAAATATAAATACTGGAGCGATCAATCACGTCCGAAGAGTATGACATAGCTGAGTTTTATTTTTGTTCATTAAAATATACTTAATTTATTTATATATTAGATAAATATAAGAGCAACAGAAAAAGAAGGAAAAAAACATTAATAAAATGGGTGCCAACCGTATTTGGCATGCCGACAGTCTTTAAGGGGAGCATGAGTCATGACTTTATTCTTGCAATAAGCGAACAGTTTTTTTTTTTTTTTAAATCTTTTTGGGAGCAACCAATTTGGAAATGGTACGTACCGTTTACTTTCTTTTAACCTCCTCGCTATCACTTATAAATAAATAAATATATATATATATATATATTTAAAAAAAAAATTTACTCGTTGACGTTAAAAAATATTAAGTATCAACGGTTTAAAAAAAAAAAGAATAAAAAAATTCAGCCCAGCCCATATGGCTTTATTTTTCAACAATCTGAGTCACCGGCAAACAAAAAGCGTTTCCCTCTCTTTCTTGTCTCAATTTCTGTAGCCGAACACGGTGTTGACTATTATAATCCGTTTGCGATTGATTTATTATTTTATTATTTTTTATCTTTTCCACTTTTTAGCAAATTTTACTGATCGTCGGGATCAGCCAATCACAATAAAGAAGCAAAATTAATTAACCAGAAAAACAGGGGCAAAATACCCTTCCAGGTTTCTCTCTCTCTCCCCACATTCACTCTTTCCGATCCCAGGAAAGAGAGAAGCAAATCTTCATTTCGTCCTCGATCAATTTTTTTTGAGGAAATTCTCAGTAATGTTGTTTTTATTTTTCTTTCTTTTATTTTCGATTTGATTTTCTCGGATTTCAGGATCTTAAATTGAATTAATTCGTTTTGTTGAGAGATTTTTGATACTGACTCACAATATACGTTCAAATCGGAATATATGTATATATATATCGGAATATTAAAGATTTGCCCTAGGTGAGAGTGTATTTGTGGGGATTTTGTTTGTGATTATTGGAATTAGGGTTTGTGGAAGGAGGAGATTCCGGGGAGTTAATGCATTGATTGGCCGTTGAAAAGAGCGCAAACGACGTGTGATTAAGAGAGGGTTAGATGGATGTGATAATATTGCAGCTGCGAGAGATCTGATTGGAATGTTGAGAGCTTTGGATTGTGTGTATATAGATAACCTGGCAGGGAATAATAAGCGGAATCGAGGAAATATTTTTAGGAGCTCTTTGCTTTTGGAACCAGGGGTAGAGAGAAAGGAGGAGGAGGCGGCCTGGGCAGGAAGATGCAGCTGCACTTCTCACCTAGCATGAGAAGTATAACGATATCGAGCAGCGGCAACGGCGGTGCCAATGGAGGATTTGGTAATGGTGGGGTTGATTTGATGAAGATCAAGGTCGCAGCTCGTCACATCTCTTATAGGACTCTCGTTTACATCGTTCTCTTATTTGCTTTCTTGTTGCCCTTTATCTTCATTCTCACAGCTCTTGTTACCCTTGAAGGTGTCAATAAGTGCTCCTCGCTCGGTATTCCTTCCTTTTCTATCTTTTTTCCCCCCTCTCTCCTTAAATTTGATTCTCTGTCAATTCCCGAGTTCTTTTTTTGTGTGATTTTGTTAGGATATGGCTTCACTTGTATCACAATCTTATTACCCTATGCCATTATAGATTTTTGGAGGAATCTGTTTCGTGATTGAATAAAGCGGGTCATTTATTTTTTTCTCGTGAAATTTGGTCCCATTTTATGATTACTTAACTATTTTATTTGAATTCCTATAGTGCTAAGAGATCTGATAGCTTTACTGCTGTAATTCTCGAGTTTGATTTGCAAAAATTAGTATTTTCTTATATATAATTGCCAAAATATTTCATCTCACTTCACTTATTAATTGAATCTACCCGTGATTCTGCTTTTTCCCGAATTTTGTTTTACTCCCTAGTATATGTTTGATGTTAGAACTTTTGCAATTGTCTGTATCAATTGAAATATATTGGCCCTTTTATATTAGCAGATTGTCAGTTCTCGCCTTACTATCTTAAACATCTTCTCCTTTATTCTGTGATGATATGTTTTTTTGGCTTCCAAGTATAGGTTATGTCCTTGTTCTGCTTTTTTCTGCCAGTTGCTGCATTTGTCAACATTTTCTATTTGCTATTTGCATTGCAAGTATCAATCTGGATTTGTTTTTCATGTCTTTAAAGTTGTCATTTTTTTTAAAATGTACGAGCTATATTAAAAGAGTGGTGAGATAACCTTTTTGTATAAGCAATCGTTTTGTTGGAGTTCATGTGGATCTGTCTTTTTCTATGTGTTAGTAGCATTTGGTTATTGCTTCCATATATAGTGGAATACTGGATGTTTTTCTTGGTTTTGGGCTTTAAATTGGGACTTCACATCTCTTTCTTGTCATATTACATCCTAACTATTAATCTTGATATAATATCAAATTCTTTTCTGATTTCAGATTGTTTTGGTAGACGGCTGGGACCAACATTTCTTGGTAGAGCTGATGATTCGGGGGTAAATAATCTTGTTTGCTCATACTATGATATTTTCACTTAATTAATTTAGGTTTTGAACCTGTAGATATTTTCTCTTCATAAGATCTGGATGTTTTGCTTATGCAGCATAAGTTCGTCAAGGACTTTGTTAAAATCCTCAACCAAGTCAACACTGAAGAAGTCCCAGCCAAGTTGAAGCTTCCAGAGTCATTTCATCAACTTGTTTCTGAAATGAAAACTAACAAATATAGTGCAAAAGAATTTGCTTTAATCTTAAAGGGAATGGTGTGTGCATCTATCTGTCCTTCATAATTTAAGTGTTTACCATATCTAGTCTCATCTATCTGTTGACAGTTCAATAATTTGTTATTAACTTTATTCCCAAGTGCCTGTGTCCCTTTTGGGGTAGAAACTTTTCCCTTTATGATAGTTTATTTTCTGATTTAGTGGAAAACTTCACAATAAGTCTCTTATTCTGATACATTTAACTAGGAAAGTAACTATGGATATTTGAGTTCCTAGGACAAATGTTGGAGGATTTGTTCAACCTTTGTTGATGACAAGTAGGTTTGCTCAAATATGGTTCAGAGTCCATGCAAATTTAAATTCTGGTTTAGGTGAGAGCAAGAAAAGGAAAGCTTGTTTTTTTAATCTTTTTTCATGACTAGGTTTTACCTCGAATATCTTTCCTTTTATCATTATTATTGTATTTATCTTTGAAGGGGGAAGGTGCAATAGGATCCGTGGGATTAAGATTCTTATGACACGCAAAAGAAAATATTTTAGCTTTAGAATTTGAACTTCTAGATTTTCCTTAATGCAACAATCAAGTTAAGTGCTTACTGTTCTGAACCCTGCCCCCCTTTTATTCTTTCTCTTTCTCCTCCGTGTATTTTGACGGAAGGCATATAAATAGATATTTTAAACTATGCCTTTTCTTTTGAAACAATAGCCACAAGTAGCTGTAAATATAAGATGAATTAAATAATCTGATATTTGCTGTTTATTATGTCCCTTTTCTACACCTTTTCTTTTCTGATCTAGCTTTTAACAATGTTATACTGTCAATTGCTAAGTCTGGAACTGTAATGTTCATCATGCCTTCTTGTCTGTATTAATGGAGAGAACCTTTGTTTGCATTTGCATGCTTTTTGACTTGTTTTTCTGGGATTATCTTATCTAGTTGAAACCTTTCTGTTTCAATCACAGATGGAAAGAGCAGAAAGGGATATCAAGGAATCGAAGTTTGCTGAATTAACGAATAAACACTTTGCTGCAAGTGCCATTCCAAAAGGCATTCATTGCCTTACTCTACGGTTGACTGATGAATATTCCTCTAATGCTCATGCTCGCAAACAGTTGCCTTCTCCTGAACTACTTCCTCATCTTTCTGATAACTCATATCATCATTTTGTTTTGTCAACTGATAACATTCTGGCTGCATCTGTTGTAGTCACATCTACTGTTCAATCTTCTCTAGATCCTGAAAAAATTGTTTTCCATGTCATCACAGACAAGAAAACATATGCAGGAATGCATTCATGGTTTGCTTTGAATCCAGTCTCTCCTGCTATTGTTGAAGTCAAAGGTATTCATCAGTTTGATTGGTTAACAAGGGAGAATGTCCCAGTACTAGAAGCTGTGGAGAATCAAAATGTGATTCGGAAATATTATCATGGAAATCATATGGCTGGTGCCAATCTCAGTGATACCAGTCCTAGAGCATTTGCATCAAAATTGCAGGCTAGAAGTCCGAAATATATCTCGTTGCTCAACCATCTCCGAATATATCTACCAGAGGTAGTGTGTTCTTGGAATGCCATGCAATTTTCTTGTCTACTCGAGTTTCTTTCGTGTTAACTTTCATCTGTATGTGGCTCTAAAGTATAGCTCTTGACCTTTCTCTCCCATTTATACGAACACATAACTGCATCATACCTTGTATACCATGCAATTAAATCTTCACTATGAATATTTTGGCATGAAGAGTGAAACACGATAATTTTGTGAGTGCAAACCTCTATTCCTTAACTGCTTCTTGCTTCCTGTCCACATAAAAAGAATTGCAAGTTTAAAATAGAAAAGATATGAGGTTCATGTAGAAGATCTGTTCATCTTCGGAATTGGTGGAAGTTTCCATCTTTGATCCAGCTTGCGTTGAGATGATTCATTTAGATATTTTGACTGCTTTTCTTTATGCAATAAAGGAGCAATTATCCTCTGTATTTGTGCAGCTCTTTCCAAACCTTGACAAGGTGGTCTTCTTGGATGATGATGTTGTAATTCAGCGTGATTTGTCCCCTCTCTGGGATATTGACCTTAATGGAAAAGTCAATGGAGCTGTGGAAACCTGTAAAGGCGAAGATGAATGGGTAATGTCTAAGCGATTTAGGAATTACTTCAATTTTTCTAATCCCATCATAGCAAAGCATTTGAACCCTGATGATTGTGCATGGGCTTATGGGATGAACATTTTTGATTTGCGAGCTTGGAGGATGACAGATATAAGGGATACGTATCATGCATGGCTTAAGAAGGTAACATTGTATACTTAATCATTTACTTCTTATGCCTTTCTTTGCCTTTTCTATTCTTGTTAGTTCATTATAGTAGCAGACCCTTGTACAATTTAATCATTATATGCTGCCACCCACTGATGAGATTTCACGGATCCATATGAAAAGAATTTGTTGTTTCACAGTATATGATAGCGCTTAATGAACTATCCTATTGACCTGCCTGCCATGCCTTTGGAAACTTCTTATTTTAGCAACTGGAATTCTAAAACTTAATCGTTTGCAATTTCTTAATCCTGAGTGTGGCATATTGCAGAATCTGAATTCAAATCTGACACTTTGGAAGCTTGGAACTCTTCCTCCTGCTTTAATTGCATTCAAAGGTCATGTTCACCCAATTGATCCCTCATGGCACATGCTTGGCTTGGGATACCAGAATAAGACCAATATTGAAAATGTCAGAAAGGCTGCAGTAATTCACTATAATGGTCAATCAAAGCCTTGGCTGCAGATTGGTTTTGATCATCTCCGACCATTTTGGGCCAAGTATGTTAACTACTCCAATGATTTCGTTAGGAATTGCCACATCCTGGAGTAGAAATTTTTCAGGGAATCACATATAATGCAAATCATGGACAGAAGATGGGAGTTTTTATAGATTTTGCACAAGATCTTTGCCTACTATGTGGAATTAGTGAGTATCCATTTCAGTAAGGAAAATTGGAGTCTGGCCAATAATTGGCGTTGCATGCAAATTCTGAAATTGCTGCTGTCCCTCTTGTGGAGAAAAGGGAATTTGCATCAATCATGGATGTGAGATTTATTCTTTCTATCTGTATAAATATCATTTCATAATTTTTATTTTTATTTTTTTTTGGGTTGCACGAGGGACATTATTTTTGGCCTCCTTACCTCTGTCTTTTTTGGTAAGAAGGAAAGGGACCTGCATAGACATGTGAGTCTGGCCATTGGTTGTACAAATTGATGGAGAAGGCAGGGAACAAGCATGCAGGCCCTCTTAGGACTCCGGCTTTTACACCCCCATTATAGCCACAGGGATAATTCTTTTTTCTTGATATTCATTTTGTTTATCTATCTAGTTTTTGTTAGTATTCAGCCAATATCTTCCCAACAAATCATTTTTATTTGTCGCTGTGGTGACTTTTTAGATGGTAGGGATGTGGATATTCAGTCAGATACAGGTCCCCTATTCAGCTAGAGGAACTATCTTAGGTTATATGTTGGTTATTCGATTATGTAAGAGATTCATTACAAGAGATTGAAATGTGCAGGAAATTCTTTTTCACCATGTTTTTATGATTGTTGCATTCTTCAGGTATATGTTGTTTGCTTGAGGTGGTGGATGCTTGTACCTGATTCTAACTCTGGGTACATTAGTCATTGGTTGCAACTCCCTTAAAGTTGACTTGTTTTGCTTTATTCTTTTAGGCTTTCATTCTTAAATGGGCCCCATATCTATTACTGGAAAGCAAAGTTGGATTCGAAATATAATGTGATTCTTTTTTAGAAAACAAAGGAAAATAAAAATGGAGTTTGCCCTTGTTTTCTTACAGGGATTATACATTTATTTTTTTAAAAAAGGAAAAATTGTTTTATTCTGATGTATCCTTGTCCCTTGTTTTCTTAGGCTAGGAATGTCAATCGGGTTGGTGATAATCTACCTAAGTAGTTGATGCTGAGTTTTTTTTCTTTCTTTTTTTTTTCACTAAACCAATAATATTTTTAATAAATAATAAAGGAAAAGATGGAAGTTAACTTGTACATAGGCCATAGCAAAGGAATGATAATCATTATGAAATTTACTGGGCAACACATTGATATATATTTTTTTTATAATAAATGTTATTTCTTTTACCTTTTAATTATATAAAGGGAAACAATAAGACTATTAATCAATCATTAGCATTACAAGTTAGCATTACAAATTACAATACTAAAAGTAAATTTTAACGTCCGAAACTTCTAAAGGAAGGGCATCTGGTTCAGAAGGTTGATTAAGTATAAGAAGTAGACCCTTCTCGAAAGGAAATGAAATAAATAAATAAATAAATAAAAGAAAGAAAAAGATAAATATAGTATCAGTAGTAGGTGTGTCGATAGATATATATATATATATATATATATTGATAACAGTGTGTTATGGAATAATTGGGAAGGAGAAGATGGTAAAGGGAAGATGAGGAATGCAGTGGATTTAGAGTTTTGGTAGTAGGAATAGTGTGTATATTACAAAAAAGACTTTGAATCCTCCGAAACTCTTCTCCTTTCCCCATTTTCCTCTGGAAATTTCTCCTTTTATTCTTTTTCTTCCCAAATTTATTTACTAATTATACTATTTTTATTTTTCTAGTTTTACTGCTTTAGGGAATACTTAGTAATCAATTATTTTTATTTCTTAAATGCACTACGCGGATTGGTCGATTCTTCTTCTTCTTTGGTTCATGCTCCTCTGCTAAAAAACGGTGTTGGGCTTGGGAGTGCGTGACAGGAGGACCCAGATCAGTTTCTGAGTAGAGTAAGATCACTATCATAACCCCTTTTTGTCTATTTTCTCGTCTCAAACTTCTGTTCTTGATTCTTTTCTGATCAACCAGCTTCTTAATTTATTTATTTAAAATTAAACAAGGAAATTTTTTTCTATTGGAGTTGATTTTACCCATTTTGGAGGTTACTTCATCTTTCCGTTGGACTTCTTTTTCTGATTATTGTAGTTGTAGGACGATAATTGTTGTTAGGTTTCCTTCGATTTTAGAACGCACAATTTAAAGATTTGTTTGTTCTTTGTGCTTCCTTGTCTCTATGTTCATGTAATATATATCTCGCATACCTTCTATTTGAATTCAAATTCTCCTTGCCCAGCTATGATTTTGATGATTTTTTATTTTTTTATTTTTTACCCCTCGCTACTCAGAGACTTTTGTGTTTCCTTTTCTTCCCCCAAGATTGGAATTCTTTGTTTCCCAGAAGGTGAAGCCTTGGATGAATTCGACAAATCACTTTGAAGATTCGATTTTCGTAATTCAGTTGGAGATTTTGCATAATAGAATATTGAGGTGCTGGACAGGACAGGTTTTTTTGGTTCAAGTCCCCAGTGACAAACCTGTGTTTTGATATAATATCCATCACACAAAAGTTAGCAGAAATGTCTGTATCACCAGATCAGCTAGAGATCAAGTTCAGATTGATTGATGGATCAGACATTGGTCCCAAAAGCTACCCTTCGGCTACTAGCGTGGCTACCTTGAAAGAAAGCATCCTTACTCAATGGCCTAAAGGTAATTTCTAATCATTTTTTACAGTTGTTCTCTTCATAGGATATCTCTCCTTTATTTTTATTATTATCGTCCATGTGCTTACTCAGATCATTTTTAGAGCTTTCCCATTATGTTGAAATAGCATTCAGTGAGGGAGGGACCTTTGAACGTTCGCTATGAATACTGTTAGTGGCTTTAAATGTAGAGGCGAGCCCTTTAAAGAAAATGCTCGTTTAGGAGTGGAATTGATGCTTAGGAGATGGATGTTCTTACTACTCCTTTTCCTCACTGCTATTGGAACTGATTAAATTAAGCCAATACTTACTATTAAGAGTTGTGAAAATGTATCTTTTTTCTAAAAAGCTCTGAAACAGACATAAGAGGCTTTCAGATAGTGTAGAAACGGGATGAGAATGCTTAGTGAAATTGAAGTTCATTGAAAATTCATTTGAAATATTAATTAAATATTATACACTTGGATTAGTATTACTCATGTGTACATGTTTTAATATTAGTTTTAGCTTTCACCTCCAAGTTTATGTTGGTTGTGTTGCAAGTGAAATTTATATCTCTCTGGAGGATAACATTATTTGAAAATTTGATTGTATTGAGTTGTGACTTAAGGAAAAATAAAATGTAAATTTTGATTGAATTTTGCTGCTGCTGTAGTATAAAACTCTCAATTTTTTCATATATAAGCAATAGGATTCTGCACAATTTTCTATCAATTTTTTTTTCTTTTTTTTTTTGGAATTTTGCACTGTAGGTGGGTTGAATCATAAACACACTCCAACAGTTATGATTGTTATGGTTTTGCATTCAGCCTTTCCTTCATTGAAAATTTTCTTTGTGACGACTGGTTTCTAGTAAGCTGTGATTTCAGGGAAAAAAAGAGTAAATTAATGATTTAAGTTTTCTGCTATGGTAGTATAAAATTCTCATTTTGAAGTTTCATATCTGAATTTGTCTGCCGCACATTTTATTCTAGAGATTATTTGTTTTTTTATTGAAATTTTAGTCTCCAGGCAGGTTGAAACTTAAACCATCCTGACAGTTCTGATTGTTATAGTTTTAAATTCTCTCTTCCTGGATTAGAATTGCTCTTTTTTTTGGTGACTGATTTTTTGTTCATACATGTCCATAACTTCTTCTTGCAATGTGTTCTATCGCAGTTTGTTGTGTAGCTATATTAACTAAGCTATTCCAATAGAGAAGATTCCTTCTTTCCTTTTACTTGTTATCTGGAAAAAAAGGTAATCGCCTTCCCAAAAATTCTTCATAACAAGCAAAGCCATTTATTGAAAGCCAATTCTATTGCAACTGATTTGGACATGCAGCGTGGAGCCAATTGGAGTTCTTATCCTCCTCAAACCGTAGAAATGTAGGTGTAAATGTGCATACATGGACATTTTGATAGACCCTGAAAGTCATGTATCATATTGGAAAAATAGACTCTACAGCTGTTTTACTCATTGGCTTCTGTTCCTCGGCTATCCAATATTACATATAAATTATGTGTTGTGGATATCAGTGTAACAAGGTCACTTCTTTCTATTCTATTTATTTTCTCTGTGCTCATCTCTCTTCAATAACCAATATTTTCCTAAAAATGGATGGATAGATGGATGTTGGAGATGATTCTATTGGATTCAATGGGGTTGAAAGTTGTGTTGAGTCTTGGTTCTCTTTGGAATTGTATTTTTAGCTTAGTTTGATGATGACTCCAGATAATAATCTCACTTGTGGTATTTGGCATTTGATCAGAAAAGGAAAATGGTCCAAGAACAGTAAAAGATGTTAAATTGATTAGTGCGGGGAGAATATTGGAGAATAACATAACTGTGGGGGAGTGTATGAGTCCATTGTGTGACATTCCGGGTGGGGTTACAACCATGCATGTTGTTGTTCAGCCACCGCCTCAAGAAAAAGGTCAGGGACTATGTTGAAAAGTTTAGTTTCCATATAATTCATTTTTTACTTCCAAAAATGTTTTTATTCTTTTTCCCTCTCCCAAAGCAGAAAAGAAAGTGCCAAATGACTCGAAGCAGAACAAGTGTGGATGTGTTATAATGTGAAGTGCAGATGCATGCCCAACTGTTACAGGTTTGTTGGAGTTCTCATTTCTATCCCCGCCATCATTTGTACAACAAACAAACACTCTTTTTATCATTTTCTTTTTCCCCCATCCATGCTCAGGTGCAGTTGCAGATTGCTAAGGTGCTTGGTTGGTTGTACCTTCCTTACTTCCCCAATTGAAAAACAGTGGGGGTGTGGGGGGAGGAGGAGCTTGCAAATATATAGAGGTCCCCTTTATGTCCAAATATTTAGTTTCATGAATTACATTTTCACACTTTCTCTTTTTTTTTTTTTTTTTGGCTACTCACACTCACACTCCAAATGATGTATTCATCATGGCTTTTATAATATTGGAAATTTGTCTGTTTTCAAATAAATTTATCAGAGGTGGTGATGAATTATGAAAAAAAGTCTCAAACATGACAAAGTCGGATTATTAATCTTTCTTCCTTTGTAATTCAAATGCTTCCTTTGTTATGGCTTTTTAAATTCTTCATTCTTTAATGTTCACAATTTCATTTTAAAGCTTCATTTAATTTAATTTTATAAAATTTAATATGATTCAATTACCGTATAAACATATTAACCAAAGTTTATAATAAATTTGAGGAAAAAAGACCAAAAATTTATGAATCCCATAAAATGATGTTTATTCCTTAAAATTGAGCGCCACGTGTAGGAACATAATTTGAAAGGAAGTACAACCAGAACCAGCTCCAGTAGCTGGAATGTACGAGAACACTCAAGCAGATCCTTTTGCTTCCTCCACTTTTTTAAGTTCCCAAGCAACGTCTCCTCCTCCTTTTCCAATAATTCTCTATCACTCCTCTTGTATACCATACTCTCTCTCTCTCGCCTGTAAATCACATACACCAACACGCACGCACCTCTCACTCTGCTGGCAAAGCATCAATGGCAGCTTCCACGTCCTTTATCGGCGTCGGCGTGCAATTCCATGTTCCCACCTCCAATTCTTCTACCAGAGCTTCATTATTTTCTCAGTCCCCTCCTTTTTCGGTTAGCATCACGCCTAGGCCTAAGGTTCTTAAATCCCTAAGGTCACCCAAATTAAAGCCCAACACTTCATTTTTTACTAAGAGAGTTAATAAATTTGGCCACAGCTCGAGGTCATTGGTCGTACGATGTGAAGCATCAAGCAGCGGAAGGGTATTGATTAATGAGTTTATGGATATCTTTTTCGTCTTAAGTGCCAATGATATGTTTGTAATAGTTTGTTTGATTTCGTTTTTTTTTTCTTCCTTTCTTCAATGGCAGATTACACATACGGAATTTACGGAGATGGCGTGGCAAACAATTGTGGCTTCGCCGGAAGTAGCCAAAGAGAACAAGCATCAGATTGTAGAGACTGAGCATTTGATGAAAGCTCTTTTGGAACAGAAGAATGGATTGGCTCGTCGGATTTTCTCCAAGCTTGGTGTGGATAATACTCGGCTTCTGGAAGCTACTGATAAATTCATTAAGCGCCAACCAAAGGTGACTCTCACCTTAAACTGCTTTTACCTTCTTTCTGAATGCATTTCATCATTCAGTAGCTTACTTTCTTGTTTTAGTTTGGACTCTTTTCAAAACATGAATTTTTTTAATGTGGAAATTGTTAATTGTATTGGTCTTAATCCGTCAATGCTGTTTGCATGAATTGTAATGTCAAGTTTCTTCTGCAGAGATCGGCGTGTAACACTGGACATTAATTATAAATAGTTTATATAGAGTAGAGTTTGGGTTCGAGTTATTGTGATTTGCAAGATATCTGCGGCTATGGTGACCTAGTGACAAATGGTCAAAGAGTACTGACTCATTTTGTCTCTTTTATTTGTTTATGTGTCAGGTTCTTGGTGAGACAGGTGGTTCAGTGTTAGGAAGAGACTTGGAAGCATTGATTCAGCGAGCGAGGGAATTCAAGAAAGATTATAGTGATTCATTTGTATCAGTTGAACATCTTGTCCTTGCTTTTGTTCGAGATGATAGATTTGGGAGGCAATTATTTAAGGACTTTCAGATTTCATTAACTGCACTAAAAGATGCTATCAAAACCATACGTGGACACCAGACAGTTATTGATCAAGGTTACAACAGATCTCTTTTCGTTATTAATGTGTATTGGTAACATATTTTAATGTTTACTGGCTGCTTTCCTGATGGTTCATGCCGTTTTCCAATATTATCTATGTTTTTTATACTATTCTTATCATCTATTCTATGTCTTTCTTCACCTCATACTTCTATTTTCTAGTCCTAATTGTTAAACAAATGGAAACTTATGCTGTCCATTTTTCTATATTGTGTGCCGAAATGTCTCACATATTTGTGGTATCATGCACAGATCCAGAGGGGAAATATGAAGCACTAGAGAAGTATGGAAAAGATTTGACTGCCATGGCAAGAGCTGGAAAATTAGACCCCGTTATAGGAAGGGATGATGAAATTCGCAGGTGTATCCAGATTCTTTCTCGAAGAACAAAGAATAATCCTGTATTAATTGGTGAACCTGGTGTCGGGAAAACAGCAGTTTCTGAAGGGTATGCTATCTTTCTAAGATTGTCAAGCTTATTAATCTTTATCAACTGTAACCTAGTAACATCGACACATTTAGTAGTAGAAAAGGTAACTCTAGGGGTGATTACCATTGTTTATGGATTAACACTTGTTATCTGATTCGTTTAAGCAAGTTGGTTTCTCTTGTTATGCTAATAAAAATCAGAGAAATCTGGATCCTTCTACTTCTTGAAACTGTAAGAGAGAGTTAAATATATATATATATATATATATATATATATATATAAACTTACTCTGCCAATTGCATATTTCTTTAGTGACTTTTATATATTATGCATCAAGCACTAGTGGTTCTGCTAAACAACAGATGCATACTAAATGCTGTAACATCTTGCTTTTTGTGGTGTAAAGAGAGTTGAAAAGACAGATGAATGACCTTTTTCTTTTACTTTGTATTCTTACCTCTTTATTAACCCTTGAAATTTAGTGTTGTGTAATATATCCATCTTCCTATCAAAATAAGAGCATATCTCAAAAAGTATATTTCAAATTTTGTGCAGTAACAAGCAGAGAGTTCCCCAAAAATACATTGTTCATTGATATCATTCTCTGCAGTTGTTTTTGGATCTAAAACAGAATCTAATCTCTCATTCTTTTTGATCCCTATCTGACAGGCTTGCCCAAAGAATTATGCAAGGAGATGTTCCTCAAGCCTTGATGAACCGAAGGGTGTGTAATCTAGAAATTTACAGTCAACTTCTTTGTTCAAAAGTTTTTAAGTTCTTATGATTGTCAGAGTTGCTTGTTCGTCTCTCTCTTTATTTATTTATTTATTTTAGAAAATCTTTGTTGTGCTGTCTTCTAAGCTTTCAACTTTTGTGGAAGCATTGAGGGTTGTTTGTATTAAGAAATTTATTGTCTGGATACAGTTAATTTCCCTTGATATGGGTGCTCTCATTGCTGGTGCTAAATATCGTGGAGAATTTGAAGATAGATTGAAAGCTGTACTCAAGGAAGTCACAGATTCAGATGGGCAGATTGTACTGTTCATTGATGAGATCCATACAGTTGTGGGAGCAGGTAATACTTAAATGTCGTTGAGTTGAAGAAATAATGCGTGGTTAGCTTAGATTTGTTGAACTTCTATTTTTTGTCTGATGAAACAGTTGTTAGCAATAACATATTCCATTTTTCTAAGTACGAATAAATGATGGAAGCTGTTTCATTGCACTTCAGGTGCTACCAATGGTGCCATGGATGCTGGAAATCTCTTGAAACCCATGCTTGGTCGTGGGGAATTACGGTGCATTGGTGCAACAACTTTGGATGAATACCGTAAATACATTGAGAAGGATCCTGCATTAGAGCGCCGCTTTCAGCAAGTTTATGTTGACCAACCGAGTGTGGAAGATACCATCTCCATTCTTCGTGGACTCCGTGAAAGGTATGAGCTACATCATGGGGTGCGGATTTCAGATAGTGCACTTGTAGAAGCTGCACTTCTCTCTGATCGTTACATAAGTGGACGCTTTTTACCTGACAAAGGTTAGTAGCTGAATCAGTACTTTAGTAAGTAACAGTTTCATTGTCCTAAAAACAGTCCAAGGTAGCTGTTAAGTGTGATATTTAAAATTAGTTCTCTGATTCAATATTTTGTATTATTTCTTGTATTTGTTGGCCTTTCTGTTGTTTGCAAGGTGTGCCCTGCTTCAGTCTATAATTGTAACAGGCATTTCCTTGTCATTATATGGTTTCTGCTAACATTTACATGTTTGGTTGACTGCGAAGGCATTCCTGTTTTATGTGGATGCCAAGTGTGTGATCTAATATTTTACCTCGAATACAGCAATTGACCTAGTGGATGAAGCTGCTGCCAAATTGAAAATGGAAATAACTTCAAAGCCAACAGCTCTTGATGAAATTGACCGTGCGGTGTTGAAACTGGAGATGGAAAGACTTTCTCTTACTAATGATACAGACAAAGCATCAAAGGAGAGGTCGAATCGCTTAGATGCAGAATTATCTCTATTGAAGGCGCGACAGGCTGAACTGACTGAGCAATGGGAACATGAGAAGACTGTTATGACACGTATACAATCAATCAAGGAAGAGGTGAGTATTTCTTTATGAAATTGTTATTCCCCTACCTTTTTACTTGCTTGGTCTTGGAGTTGAACCAACACTTGCTTTTAATATTTTTATGGCCTTCTATTGGGACTGTTCAGCATTGAATAACTATCTTGATTCACAAATGAGAGGCCAAGACTAATTAAACCAAGTGACTCCTTCTAACTTTATCAGTTCCAAGAATGATTAAGTGTACTGCTTCATCATCTGACTTATTTTCTGCTCTTTCAGATTGACAGGATAAATGTGGAGATCCAGCAGGCTGAGCGAGAATATGATCTTAATCGTGCAGCTGAACTGAAATACGGGAGCCTGAACGCTTTGCAGCGTCAACTTGAAACTGCTGAGAAAGAATTAGATGAGTATCTTAAGTCTGGAAAATCCATGCTTAGAGAAGAAGTTATGGGGAGTGACATTGCTGAGATTGTGAGCAAATGGACTGGTATACCTGTTTCCAAGTTACAGCAGTCAGAGAGGGAGAAACTTTTGCATCTTGAGCAAGAGTTACATAAAAGGGTTGTTGGTCAAGATCCTGCAGTGAGATCAGTGGCAGAGGCTATCCAGCGATCTAGAGCTGGCCTTTCAGATCCTCACCGTCCAATTGCGAGTTTCATGTTCATGGGTCCTACTGGCGTTGGGAAAACAGAACTAGCAAAGGCTCTTGCCTCCTATTTGTTCAACACTGAGGAAGCTCTTGTGCGTATTGATATGAGTGAGTACATGGAAAAACATGCAGTTTCAAGGCTGATAGGAGCTCCACCTGGTTATGTTGGATATGAAGAAGGAGGACAGTTGACTGAAATCATTCGCAGAAGGCCATATGCAGTTGTTTTGTTTGATGAAATTGAGAAGGCCCATGCTGATGTATTCAATGTGTTCCTTCAAATCTTAGATGATGGTAGAGTGACCGATTCTCAAGGCCGTACTGTGAGTTTCACCAACACTGTAATCATCATGACTTCAAATGTTGGATCACAATATATACTCAACACAGATGATGAAAATTTGCCCAAGGAAATGGCTTATGAGAGCATCAAGCAAAGGGTCATGGAGGCTGCCAGAGCTATTTTCCGTCCTGAATTCATGAATAGAGTCGATGAATACATAGTGTTCCAGCCCCTCGACCGAGAGCAGATTAACAGTATTGTCAAATTGCAGGTATCTCTCTCTTTGTCGATTAAATTTTGCATATTTTTTATGATGCCTATATATATGACCATCTTCTGCTTATTGGATGTTTATTGAAAACTGATTGCCTCAGGTCAATGAACTAGGAATATTCTAAATTTCTTTAGATGAAAAACCTTTGTTAAATTTGACCTCTTGATAAAAGTTTTACATTAGCGCTAATAGGTTTGTGGAAAGTTTTCTCAACTGCAAGATATGTTGTTGACATTGGTGCAAAGACTACTTAGAAGATCAACAAACATCCATTTGTGTGAATTATATTTTAATGAGCCTAATGTTTGCTTTCATGCTTTCTGCTAGTGTGGCCAAGGTTGTTTGTTAATGTTATTCCATATGAAACTCTTTTGCATCCTATATTTTTCTTTTTGGAAGAGGGGTTTCTAAGATATGTTTATGGGATGGTTGATTGTTTTGTCGCCCTAACATTTCAAACGTTTTCATACACAGTTGGAACGAGTTCAAAAGAGAATTGCTGATAAGAAGTTGAAACTTCAAGTGACTGATGCTGCTACTCAGCTTTTAGGGGATCTTGGGTATGATCCAAATTACGGTGCTAGACCAGTGAAGAGAGTGATTCAACAGAATGTTGAAAATGAACTTGCCAGAGGTATTCTGAGGGGAGATTTTAAGGATGAAGATACGATAGTGGTAGACACTGAGGTAACAGCATTTGCAAATGGTCAGCTTCCCCAGCAGAAGTTGGTCTTTAGGAGGATGGAACCTGATGTAGATACCTCCGCAGAAAACGAGGAAGTGGTGTCGAAGACATTATGAGCATGATCCTTATGTAACATTTGAATAATGGATGGTACGGAATTCATAGTTTTGAAGAGCTGGCTCTGATGCACACTCCCGAGTTTCATTTCTATACTTGTAACATTAAGGTTAATGCACTCTGAAAAGTATTAATAATATTAATTTTGGTGTGCCACGTGTATGAATATCATCTGTATTTTCTTTTCTTTTATGTTTTAATTTAAAGAATTTAAACTGATAAATATTAAGCATTAAACTGATAATAGTGATGTGGCAGCATATATGAACAGGAAGTGTATTGTAAAAATTACGATCGAATTGAAGGTAATATAACTTAGAGAGAGCTCTAATCATTAAAAGTGAAAAGAAGAAGGTTATTTTAGTAACTTAACATCAAAGTACATTATACTTGGAAGAGTCCCATAATAATAATAATAATAATAATAATAAGACGCTAAAGTAAGATCTAGTGGGGCATCCAGTTTCGCCGTGTTGCTAGGTTACCGATAATTTAGTTCTCTCTGATTCCTACGGTGCCTCAAAGTCAACGACTCATGTAACTTGTTCTTCTTTTGGGTCGCAAATTTTATATCAGAAACGCCGGTAATCTCATCAAATTGTTAATGTCGTGCGATGCACTTCAATCTTCATCTCTTTTCCTGGAAAAAAATAAAATAAAATAAAATCATCCCCTTCCCATTTCTGCAGATTTAATTAGTATTTATATCAAAATTGTGTGCTGCAATTATTTTTCTCCTGAAAGAGTTTGCTAAGGAATCGTTTGGCAAGAATGGTTTAGAGCATTGGTTAATCTAATTTCATAATTACAACGTGAGATAATGTGATCCTGTGAATTATTTTTTGAATGCAATCGTTAGGGTAAAGTTGGACAAAGGAATTGGAAATTTATTTTTTGACTGAGTAAGAATTATGCAATTAAATAATAGTAATGTTTCCTATCTGATTTTGCCTTTGGCTTTGCTATTTTTGGTTAGATAAGTTTCTCAGCATCGGTAGTGATGAGCCAGTCTCAGGAGCATCATCGTAAGTTGTGTCCACATAAATTTTTATACTTCTCTGCAAAGCCGCCACTTATTTGCATGGACTCTATTCATTGGCAGTTTATTAGATAAACTACAGTGTTCATCCATAATTGCAACTTAAAATGTTTGTCTGATTTGATAGAGTTAGGATCTGAATCTAATCACAAGTAGTGTTTAATTTTTTTAATTTTAAAAGAAGTATATTAGCCTGTATTATAGGGTCTAATGTTTGTTTATACTTGCAAGACCATTCATTTCCTAGTTTTGTTCAGTATAAGAAGCAGAAATCCATTTGCTCTTAGTTCTTTTCTTTTTTTTCTTTTCCTTTTATATATATATATACCAGTGAAAACCATGTTCTTATAACATCACTGACATTTCAATTGCTTGGGAAAACTTTTGCTGTTGAAGAGTATGCTGTCAGGGGATCTGAAGTTTTTGTCGGGGGTTTACCTCATACTATTACTGAAAGCAAGATGCTTGAGGTTTGTTATCTTCTATGCTTTTCTTCCCCTACTAAATGTGTTTGTTTGAAAAAAGAAGTCCATCTAATGCTCTCTTTGCTTCTCAAGATATTCTCCCCCTGTGGGGAGATAGTGGAGATTCGCTTGATAAAGGATCACAAGGGTAGCATGAAGGTTTGTCTTATCTTTATCTGGATGATAAAGACATCAGTTTAGATGTGTATACTTTTTTCATCTCATATCCTTTGGTGTCATAGGGCTATGGCTTTGTACGATTTGCAACAAAGGAAGCTGCTGAGAAAGCTATAAAGGGAAAAAATGGAATTTTGGTAAAATAATTCTTCTGGATGATATTCTATAACTTTATTATTGCATTAAAATGGTTTTTTTTACATGCCTATCAACTGATGATTGATGAAGGGAAAAAGTGAATGATAATTGATATCTGCAACCTCTCATGATATGTCATGTAATTAGTTAATCTTCTTTGCTGCTGAATCTTTTACCTGTATGCTAGACTTATATGTGGTTATACTGCATTTATATCAGAGACAATCCTGTCTATTAGCAACCTTTTACTAGTAAATCAGTCATTGCCTTGGAAAAATGCTTAATTAGTGTAACATTCCAAAATGTTGTTGACTTTTCTTTTCCTCTTTTTGGGTTAATTGTACCAAATACAGAACATTAATTTGTCCTTGTCTCTTGTGCACTTGATGCTTCAGCTTGATGGAAAGAAAATTGGTGTTCTTCAATCTGCAGAGCAGGATACATTATATTTTGGAAACCTCAATAAAGGTTTGTCCTGTATCTAGCTCTTTCAGTCAAATTTCAATCACCTAGTAGTGTTTCCATCCCTTCTGGTTTTTCTGGTCAAGAAAATTACTTCACTATTCATATCAGGCTAACACAAAAATTCTTGCATAGAATACCTTTTTTTCATGATTGTTGTTCAATTCTGATTTTCCTTCATGTGGTTGTGAATGAACTTTTATTATTATCAAATGTGAGATATGTATGTGTATATCTTCTCATTCAAGGTGGTAACCTTATGCATAACCATCTACTTATCTTACATAGCTAACTTTGAATTTTGGGAAATTTTTTGATTAAGGTTGGAGTGCCCCTGAATTTGAAGGGATTGTGCGGCAGGTTGTTCTTATTTCACTAGCTAAGTGCCATCATTCTTTGGGAGGTAGGGGGTTTGAGGGCAAAAATTAGTGACTTGGTACCTTTACACCTTTGTCAGGTTTTCCCGGATGTAGTTTCTGTCGATCTTCCCATGCCATTGAGTAGTGGAGAAATGAAAGTACGTAAGCAACGGATCCGTGGTTTTGCCTTTGTGAAGTTCTCATCTCATGCTGTAAGACCTTCCTGGATCTGATCTTTATTTTAGTTCCCCTATGCATTTATTCTAATTGACTAATTGTTTTTCATATTTTACGATGTTGCTTTACTTGATGCATCTGAAATCATACAGGCTAGAAGCTCAGGTTCGTGGTTTTGACTCTTGGTTGCAGCATGTTGGTTTTTGAACCATTTGCTAATGAAAATAACTTTATAAAAGTCTTCCAAAAAAAATGATTCTAAAATCAATTACCACTCAAAAATGACGAATAATCCTCTGGCCTTATTACTAAATCTGGGTTTATAACAGAAACAACTGTACATTTAATTTATTATCAAAAATCGCATAAATCAGTAATGTGCCATAAATATCTCAATTATTAGCTTCCACAGAATTTTTTTTTGACAATGTGAGGTCATCCTTGTGAAAAGATGATTGGTATCTTCAACAATTATGAAGTATGTATTTGCTTTTGTTGAGCTCGTATTCCCTTGAAGGGCTACTTTTAGTATCTTTCTTGTCAAGATGTTGATTATAACATTGACTGCCACAATTGCAGGTTTCTTCCTAATTTATGGGTTTTAACATTGACACTTTTACTTCGTTGGTGTATTGTTTTGTCTCCCTTCATTCTTTTGTATTGTTATTTGTTTCGTTCTTCATCCTAAACCTGTCTCTCTTCATCAATGTTTTAACTATAATGGTGCTATGCTTATGTGAAAAGAAGATAAATGTTTTAACTTGAATCCATAAACTCGATGACTTGGATCTGGTCCCCTGTAGGTTGAATTCATTCCTTTCCAGATCCTGCACTATTATCTCTGTGCGTACACTTCTTGGGTCAAGAGGCAAACTAACTCAAAATATTGCCTTCAGTAATATTCAATCTGAAAAATTAAAATGTCACCTACTTGGTCATGTTTGTCATTCCTTCTCTGTCCATGTGCTTATCATCTGTGAACTGATATTTATCATCAAATGTTAGTCTTTTTCTCCATAATTCTTGGTTGCATGTTTTCTCTTCCCAAGGGGCTTCTATTCTGGTTCCTTGCTGTGATGTGCCTCTTTCTTTCTGGTTTTGGAATAATACCTTTTTAATTACTACATCAATTTAATCGTTTATCATGAGCCATAAAATCCTCTCTACCAATTCTGCCATTTCATGCGTACCTTAGTACTTCCTCTTATCAAACAAAGGTATTTCATGATTGAACTAAGCGATAGCTGGTCACAAACAGCCTTTTTAGCATAGACTATCCTCTCAGAGAGTTTTTTTTTATTTATTTTTTTATTTTTTTTTGGTGTTAAAACTGCTTTACAATTCAAATCATGCTTCTAACTAAGCAAATCTTTCCATTTAACTTTATAACAAAGAACAAAAAGCATCCAAATAGTGAAGCTTTCAAACCCTAAATTCTCAAAACTGCCTCAAAATTCTCAATAACAGGCTGCATCAAGGGCACATCGCGTGGGTTCAAAACCAGACTTTGTTATTGGTGGTTATTTGCATCCAACTGTGCAGTGGGCTGAGGAAGAAGCTGAAGCTGATCCAACAGTACTTGCTAAGGTTTTTTAATTTGAATATAAGTTTGAGCCAAAAAGATGTTAATCACACTCATACCTAAAACTGTCTTGTTGGCTTTCAGATCAAAATTGCTTTTATCCGTAACCTTCCTTCAAATGCCGATGAGAATTACTTGGAAAAATTATTTGAGTCATTCGGAATGGTAAACAGCTTGTCATTTTAATTGGTTTTCTTTGCTGTTGATACAATAGTTATTAGGTATTTCATTCTTCTTTCAGATAGAAAAAGTCGTGCTCTGGAGCAAGGGAAGCCCTCCTGTTGGTTTTGTTCATTTCACTAAAAGATCTGTAAGTTAGTCTTTTATTGTTGCAATTATGCTACTTGAATATATATATATATATATATATATATATATATATATATATATTTATATATGTATACAATATGCTTTCCACTTTACTTATCAAATTCACCTCTTTAATCATTGGATTGTGAATCAAAGGTCACTTGGATTTCTCTGGGTTAACAATCTGGTTCACTACCTTGAGCAAATCCAATGACTTTTGAGGGAAGAAGATGATGAATTGTGAGGTATGTTGAGGATGCATGGCAGCTGTTATGGGGTTCTAGGGTTTGAAAATGGGAAAAGAAAGGGAGAAAGGGTGGGGGGTAGAAGAGAGTACACAAGATATATAGTGAACTTTTAAAATTTAAGGATACCTGTTTGCTAGTTGTGAGAACAAGGATTAAAAGCAGTCATGGAATAAGTCTTGGAATTAGTAATTGAATTAGTGGAGGAACGAGTTATTTGGCTATGCCATGACTCCTAGCATACATATTATGTTGAAGAAACTTACCCTTAACCAATTTTTTTCATCTAATTGCTATTGTTGAGTTTCATTCATGTATTGTGTAATTTATGAGTTGTGAATGTAGTAAGTGTTTCATCTTATAACTGTGATCTTCTCATTACTTTTGCTACCTTTGTGTGTTTATCATCTTGTCCTAAAACAGGACTTTGGGGAAAGGGGGTAAGAGGAGTGATGATCTCTCATGAAAACTTATGATTAATTTTCAAAGCAAAATTACTTTCTTACGATCATATCGTATATGAGTAGAGAAGGAAGTGTAGAATTATCTAGAGGCATAATAAATTGACTGGGAAGTTAAGGATTTCTTGAATGGTTTCGTAAAATATTTTGTTGATCTTCTTGCCAGAGGTGTAGTTCATACATTTTTCCTATTTTGGAAGTCAAATTCTTGGGAACAAAATGCTAATATCTTTTGGCACATCGTGTTTGTTTTTCTTTTGTGTTAAATCACTATGGTATCTGTAATCTTGCTTATCAAGATCGTGACTCTTGTGTACATTTGAATCTTATTAATTGAATTTGAACAGGATCTGGACGATGCTATTAAAGAAATGCATGAGAAGACAGTACAGGGACCTAATGGTGGCCCAACATATAAGCTATCAGTAATTGAAGCTTATTTATCTTTTCAAATTTTGAAGCCATGCAATTCTCCCATGAAAAGGAGATGGAGCTTTTAACTGTTTAGGATGAGTAAATGGGGTTATTTTTGGAAGCAGGTTGAAGTAGCAAGGCCCATGGACAAAACAAGGAAGCGCACTCGTGAGGAATCAGAAAGCAAAGAACATGGCAAGATCCCAAATCATCTCTCTGGAAAAAGTTCAATGTATTCCAGTGTTCCTGCATCCCTTGGATCCATACAACATGCTCACCAGGTTGTTTTTCCCATTATTCTATTTTACCCATTTTCGACAAACTATTGAAATTGGGATTTAACTGAGAAAAGTGTAATACATATGACACTTAAGTAATCGATCCATATTTATGCCTTCCAAATGGAACCATTTTACTGGGTTAAAAGAAAAAAAGAAAAGAAAAATCATTCATAAGCTCTAGGGCTTGAGAAGGGAATATTTATTGCAGAGACCTGTAGGAGACCTGAGTTTGGTCAAATTTGAGCTAAGCATTTATTATAACAGGTTATGTGCTGACCTTTGTTGCCCACAACCACAACTTGTGATTTCTCCTCCATTTCTGAGGAGGCTTTCGGATGAAAGTTCTACCGTCACTAGGAAATTAAATCGTCCATTATTGCTCTCTGTATCTGAAAGATCTACCTTCACTGGAAAAATAAATTATCAATTCTTGCACTCTGTAGCAATTCACTTGTTTTGTTCTTTTTCTTTTCCTTTTCCTTTTCCTTTAATTTCTTAGTTCTAGTGGAATTTAGGGCGAGATTTCAATTCGGTTACAGTGTATGTTCATGTAGAAAAAGAAGGTATTAGGAAATCAAAGTAGTGCAGTCAAGAAATTTTATGCTCTACTTGTGGATCTTAACACTGTGAAGCATTGCAGTTAATGAACTATATTCACCTGACCATATATATCGATTTTCTTGTAACATCTACCCAAATTGTTTTTTTTTAACCAAATCAGGTTACAGTAGAACAGAAGGAAAATATGTAATAGAAGTGACAGCCCTCTGTTTGAGTTTTTTGCATGATTGGATCTGTTTTAAAAATAAGCCATATTTTGTGCTTATGTAGGAATTATTTGCTTATTACTATTTTTCTTTCAATTTTATAGGATGTGGAATATGGTGATCCTTATGAGGCAGCTGTACTGGCCTTACCTGCCAGTGTCAAGGAGCGTTTACTCCGGATACTGCGACTTGGTATTGCAACTCGATTTGATGTAAGTCATTTTTAGATTCAGAAAAAGTTAATAATTGCTTTATGCTTGGACGTCATGAATGGAGTGTTGGGGTGTTGCAGGGTCCTGGCTGCTTAATTTTTGAATTTAAGTATACTAATGGTAATGGTAAAGGTAAAGATGATGTGAAAATTGTGAAACTAAGGTGTTTAACATTTTGGAAGTTTGCCATGGCAGTATAACATGCTATAATAGGTGTCAAGGAATTAATTGGCCTGTAATTGTAATGCAGCAGTTTTCTGCATAATTTCCTCAAGGAATGAATTCAGTTGGTCTGCATATTATTCTCTGTAAAAAGGAACTTTGTTGGCAGTCTCTAATGATCAATCGCATAAAAAATATTCTAGGCATTGGAAGAGTCGGCAACATTTTTGCACTTAGCTAATAGTTTGATGTGTTATTATGATCTTAAGAACTTTCCCATTGGAATCATTCAAGTTTTTAGTACCAGTATCTAAATCACGTATCTCTAGCTCACACTAAATTTTTTCTCATGCCAAACTCTCCCCCCCTCCGAAAAAGAGAAAAAAAATGAAAAATGTCTGCTCACAACTTCATATTTTGCATGTGGGGCATCCATCTGATCATTAAATCTCAAATACTCCATGTGATCATTGGACAGATTGATATTCAAAGCCTCAAAAGCCTCAAAGAACTACCTGAATCTACTGCTATATCTACCCTTGATCAGGTACAGTTTTCACTTGTCATTATAATTTTAAGCACCTATAGTTAGCTAAAAACAATGTGCTTTCTTCACATTTTGACCATCTTATTACATTTTCCCTGTGCAGTTTATGTTGTCTGGAGGTGATGCAAAAGATAAGAGAATTTATTTAGCTGGTATAATTTCTATGGTATGTAATTAGCGATACTTGGAAAAGCGTCAAACAGATTCTGGTTTATTGTTCTAATCATGGACAATATTTTCTTCTGGCTACAGCATCAAGTTGATAAGATAAGGTCCAATAGGCTTGCTGGAAGTTTCTCTAGAGTAGCAGATATTCCTACAAGGGGTTCAGGGCTTTACAGCTTCTCCAATAGAGTTCATGTAGACTCAACCCTTCCAAGGTTAGCCATTCTGCTAACATGATAGACATGGGCCTGCAGTCAGCACTAGGATCTAAGTGTGCTTTTCAATTTGCTTTTCAGCTTCAGTGCACGCAGTAACCTATCTGCTGTCCATCCTGTTGCTTCTCCTTCTGGTTTGCCACTCACCAGGTAAACTTTGCTCCCTGTCTTGGTTGGTACTCCTGTTACAGGAAAAACCAGGGGGCGGGTGAGGGGGTGATGGTTAATGCCATTCACCATATAGCTTTACTTGATTCATGCCAAGTAATATGAACTATGGGACTAAAACTTCATTTCACATCTTGTGGTTCTTAACTTTTTTTCATCCATTTTAGGATTCTAATAACTACTTTCTTTGCTATTTCTCTTACAGGCCAGATGGCTACATTTCTCGTTATTCTGTTCTATTTCCCGACTCTCCTATCTCAACTCAAGGATCATTTGGAAGAATGAATGAAATGAGATCATCTCCATTGTGGTCGACATCGACATCTTCTGTACCTTATGACAGGTTGAAGAAGCTAAGTCCACAGAAGGTGGCAACTGCAGTGGAATTTAGATCTCCTCGACCTCTAATCATGAGTCCGCAACTCACGGCTTCAGCTGAACGTGGACCTACTCGACCCCAAGTTAGATTTGATCCTTTCACCGGTGAACCATACAAATTTGATCCGTTCACTGGGGAACGAATTCTTCCTGATTACCTGCCACACTGAGGAGCTGAGCTTGTTATCCGATCTACTCTTTCTGTTCATTGTATTTATTTCAGTAAAAGAACATTTCGAAAGTATTTCGCTTTTTTTTTTAAACAAAATTTATCCTTAATTTATTAAAACATCAACAAAAATGGGAAAAAATTCAATAGATAGAATTCTGTAGGAAGTTGAATTTAAATGTAGATAATTTAAGATAGTATATTTTCAAGACATGAGAGAACACGCCCTTAATATCCCCAATTATCAATCATAGGTTTTTTCCCAGTATGAATGGTAGGGAAAATCCCTTCAATGAGTTTGCACCGTTGATGAACTCAGCCAACTAAGTACCATGTTGCATCCTGTATTGGCAGATATTTAAGCGACTGACCAATAGATTACCTTCCAATCCCTTAAGATCTCCGGGAGTTCCAATTACAATTAAAAAC
The DNA here is from genome assembly GCA_027405835.1 of Asclepias syriaca. NCBI lineage: Eukaryota > Viridiplantae > Streptophyta > Magnoliopsida > Gentianales > Apocynaceae > Asclepias > Asclepias syriaca. The sequence continues at coordinate 24,443,487 of CM049930.1, forward strand.
AGAGTCCTAACTTTTATTAGCAAAAATGAAAAAAAAAAAAGTCCTGACCATAAAGACGACCCAGATGATTAGGCCGAACCCCGGCTATGAAGTACTACACGTGGCCCCACTTTTAGAATCAAATGTTCAGTGATTAACTGACTTTAACCAATGAATTAGACGGTAGCGAATTTGCCCAAAACTTAAAATATAAAAAGAACTAACATCACGAACATGCAGACGCAAACAGACCCAGACACGAACAAAATCAATTGGCACTAAAACATTAGCCAACCCGCAGCTCTTACCATAATTTTCAATTTGGTCTATCAGCAGAATACCATTAAAACTATCAGCAGCGTTAACACTATTGACCATTTACCAATGCACAAGGCAAGCAGTCAAATTTCATCCACAGAACTGCAGGCACATGATAGAAAGTAAAGATAGAATTCAAGTGGTTCAGGCACATATGCAGCATGCGCCCACCTTCCCCACACAATCAACCTTGTTGACCCATAGCCCATAGGGGAGTGGACTTAGTATTTAAAGGAAAGAGTTGGACCAAATACAAACACCTATTTGAGCTGTCCATACTACTAATTTGTATTACTGGAAAACTTTTTGCAAACGGGAAGCAACACCAATGAAGATGGAGTTTACCTACGTGCAGTGAAGAGTTCAGATCACCAGTAGTAGATTGGCAGCTATTTCAAGAGACTTGAATTGGATAAGCATCACTTCCAATCAAGCATGTCTAGCAGCCACAGAACTTCTTCCCCAGAGTTGGCAGCATCACAGAAATCAACCTCAATACCAAAAACATCAATTACCCCTTCATTGCCACTATCCATAAAGAGCAAGGAGATCCATGCTCGAATCTCCGACACAAATGGATAGCTAGGTGAAATATCAAGGTAATCAAAAGCTTGGGCTCGATATGCTGTTCGGTCAATGTAATCAAAAACAGATTTATCAATTATGCAGGCAACCTTCTTGGAGTCTTTTCGCCCAACAAGCACAGAAACACTTACTGATTGGCACAATGGAATTGTAAATCTTGGTTCAACAGGAAGAATCATCTTATATTCTGGACCCTCCAAGTGACACTTGAGCACATTACATATTCCAGTAGGAGGTAACCACATTCCTTTCCGAAGAGTGGGCCCAGGAACAACCTCAGAAAAGATCAAGCTTTCTTCAGCCCAAATGTCAATGTAAAATTCCAAATCACTTAAGGACAGCCTCGGAGGAAGAAGGCTTCTTCGATGTTGACGTCTATAAAATTTCTGAAAAAGTTTGTAGTATGTAATCATGGGAGGGCATTGCCGTTTGCATACTGATGGCCATCTTTTGACACATAAGCATTTCCAGAAGTAATCATCTTGAGCAATCTCTTGCCACTGCTTGCACACCAGCATACATTTAGCTAGGTCAATGCAATCCAAAAGTGGGAAAACAGCCTTCAAAATCTCCTCACTCGGCATTTTTACAAGGTTAAATTTCAGGAGATGATTATTTTTTTCATGCTAGAATTGGTTGGCGGACCTATTCTGCTGTGAAAAGAAAAAGGATTCAAACCCATCATTGTAAAACCTTTATTTATTCTCTGTTAAATTCACTTGTCATACCAGAAACAAAGAGTAATATTTAATAGGGCAAAAGGGTAAAAAAAAAAAAGACTAACCAAAAATGATCTCTATGAACACAAAGCATAATAATATCTTTATGAAACCATTCATATTAATTTTCATTTATTTATGATTATTATTATTATTATTTCATGATAGTGAGAATTCTAATTGATAGATGCCACATCCGAAGAGCAAGACGATTCCAAATGCTAAAATTGCAAATACATAACCAAGTTTGTCAAAGCTTCTCTCATTCGATTTCCGATCTAAAAATACTAACAGAATGCCAGAAATATGAACCATTAGAAGTTACAACACAACATGTAAAATCCACAAACGTAACTAGTCACACTAAATTGTTATATTAAAAAAAAATAAAATCAACGAAGGTCAATCAATTATAATCAATATTATGAAATTAAAATTTTCAGGTTACTCGTACCACCCTATCACATTTTTATCAATATTAAAAAGTGATAAAGCAGAAATATTAAATAAAATCAAAAGTATAAAACAAGACGTTCATCCAAAATGAAAATTGACTCAAAAATTATAACAAACCCCGCCTTTGTTGATCTAGCAGCAGAACTATCACAACTACTCGTCCTCTTTTATGCAAAGCTTGAGGGTGAAAGACAAAGAACACGCATACTTTCCTTCAGAAAATTAAGATAGTAGAAAAGACATATATATATATAAACCTACAAATTCGATCTAGCGAGAATCACAAACTACCACAAAAATTAATCATAGAATAACGCTGCAAAAATCAATAACATGAAATAAGAAAAAAAAATCGACGAAGAAATTTATCAGAATTCAGTAAAAGGTTAGAAAACGATAAAACTCCTTAAAATTAAATGTTAAGAAGCCCTAGCATAAATGTGCGATATACCTTTAAAAGATCAGAGACGATTAACAAACCGTAAAAACAGTAATTACATCGAACAATCTTACAGTTATCTCTAAATCAAAGAAAATTTCGGGGAAAAAAAAGGGGAAAAGAGTTGTAAGAAAATGTGAACAATGGAAAAAATAAAAGTGAAAAATAGTTTCGTTAACCCTTGTTCTGTCATTACCTTAATGTATCCTCTTGGGGGAGAGAAAAGGTGAAGTGAATTGAAGCGAAACCCTAGCAGAAGGCCTGAAATAGGTAGAGAGAAATTTGAGGGGAAGAAGAGCGCAACCTTTAGAAACTCTGACGTAGACGACGGTTGGCAAGGGGTTATGGACCCGTAATGAACCTAAGTTGACAGCATAGCGGATATGGGTCGCACACGGTATATATATATATATTGTTGGATTTATTTACTACTTGTTTGGATAAAAATAGAAAATTACCAAAAAGTACTTGCTCTATTTTTCTTTTTATAAAATTATTTCTCTAAATTATTATTTTTTACAAATTGATGATGATTATTAAAGTAAATCAAATTCGGATGGTCTCATATTCTTATTGGAGACTTGTATTTTTTAAACTAAAATGAGAAACTAAATTTCATGGATTTAAATTAATAAACAAACCAGTGTTGGTAAAGGTAGTTATTTAAAGCCGCACATTAGAGTGGGCCTACATCACCATATAATGATGGGCTTCCTGTCTCCTTCTTCCATTCATGAGAGAAACAGAAAAAAGAAACAAACTGGTGGGTCAGCCCAAATTAAAAAAGAAATGGTGGTGACCATCCTGAATTGAATCCAATATTACTCATTACTTTTACTTAATAAATAGATTATATATAAGTTTGAGAAGGATTTGTTTTGTCGATAGTAGGGGAAATAAGATGAAGAAAACGACAAGAGAAAGTGTGAAAATAGTAGTAATGTTGGACGTTAGACAAAACAAGTGGGTCATAAATATATGTTTAGGAACAGAGGCCGGAGGTGGCTTCCTTCTGCACACCCAAAAACAAAAGGAATAAAGCAAACTTTTAGCACATGGATAATGGATTGGATGCATGCTGCTGCCGTATACCCACCCTCCCTTCTTCTTAGGCCCAAAGCTCTCTTATCACATCCGTAAGCTGCTGCACTCTTTTCTTTTTTAATTATAAATTTCCCTTCTTGTTTGACGTTTGTTACTGAATGCCTACCAGGTGTTTGATTTTTTACCTCTTTTTTGTTCCATTACTGGGGATCAAAATCTATTTTAATTTCCTGCTTTTGTCATCTGGAGGATCTTTTGAAATTCTTTATGTATTAACTAACCACTCCATTCTCATAATTAATTAGTTTAATACAAACTTTGTAATTAATTTCATTCAACAAGTAATTAGCCCCAAATTCTTTTTTTGTCCGTATCCCATTACGAATAGGATTGAGTAGGAGTAGTAATAAATAAAGTTGGCAGGCAATGGGTTTAGAAGGTACCATATTTGGTTCACCATAGACCATAACGCGCGGGCAGCCCCAATAGTAGCTATCCAAACTCAAAAAGGTAGTGTCATGTGGTAAAATTATTGCACACATGACATCCAGTTTCAATTAATGCCGTATAGCCATTAGCCGGGACCTTTTTCCCGCCCCATATTAATGGCCATCCTTCCTTGTATCAACAATATGGACCTATTCTTATTTCTTTTATGTCACGGGAGATGTACAGCAGGTGCCGCAGATCTTTATTCATATATATATATATATATATATTTATCCTGCAATGCAATGCAATTTATTTAAATATTATTAAAACATAAATAAGATGACGAAGAAACTCGAGAATCAATTTTGGAAAGGGAAGTTATAAAATATCATGAATATGATGGAATCACGTGAGGAAGCCACACGTGGCACACATGCCGGAATGATCATGTGCAAACATGTGACGAAATTAAGTTTTTTTTTCCCTCTCTCTAGTTTATGTAATGAATGAAGAAATGATCACGTTACCGGGCTGATATATATATGTATTAATTAAGGAGTAGGATGCCGTGCGGCTTGTCTGAAATAATTAATTGATTAATTGGATGCTATCATTTTGAAAAACTCTCAAATTAAGAATTAACAATGTATTTGGAATATATATATATATAAGAGGAGGCGACGAGATGAGACAGACGGAAGGAAAGAAGAGGGAAGGCGGAAGGAGAGAGTGGGAGTGGGAGTGGGAGTGGGAGTGGGAGCGGATCAGTACGATGCAGGGAATGTGCAGAACATGCTGTACATTTCATGCTGCTTCACTGTCTCTCCTTTCTCACATGCCTTCTTTCTTTCTCTATCTATAAAACCTCCCTTCCCTTCGGATCAATTTTCCTTCCTTCTTTCCTTTCACAATCACATGTGCCCCCCCATGTGCCCTCTTCTTTCTCTCTCTTCCAGTCAGGGCTCTTTGCTGGCCCCCATCCCACATTCACATGCGCCCTTTCGGGAAGCCATATATCATATATACCTCCATTTGAAATCACTATCTTGCCCCTTTGTGTTTTTTTTTATATCTATTCTACTTTTTCTTCCCCTTTGGTTAAAGTTGTTTTGCTAATTCTGTGATTATCATTTCTTCATGACCCCAACTTTATCTCTTTTTTCTTTTCATCCATTGAATTGAATACACATTTATTAATATCGTTTCTATAAATGAAACTTTTTTTTGCTTCTTACGGCCACGGGACTTTTTGTGATAGTATGTTCAATTGCCCCCCACATACCCCGTGCCCACGTTTTTCTTTTTTTTTAGTTTGTTAGGCAGAATGAATTTTAACGTAACAACATCACATGATGCAACTGAACCAAAAATTAGAAAGATAACCATAATAATAATAATAATAATAAATGGAGTTGGAGGAGGATGAGGAGGGTATTTTAGGGGGAAAAAAAAAAAGAGAAATGAACAGGTCCCCAACTTTCTCACATGTGCCGTTGCAGATATGAGGCAGGCTTTCTGAGGAAAGACTCGCAAGTTGTGCCGCTTCCCGCTACAAAAAAATTTCAAGTGAGATACGAAAAGTGACATCGTTTTGCTGACTTCATTTGAAATTACTCATATACCCCCTCATCTTTCTACAAGGAAATATATAGTTAAAAAAGAGGTCGTAGGACCCCTTTTTCTTTCTAAAATAGAGGGGGAGAATTTAATGAAGTAGTGGACCATTTTATTTTATTTGATTGGATAATAATAAAATGTATGCTCTAGTTAGTTTTTCATTACATCTTTTCTACATCCTACATATATATATTATATATATTTTTTAAACCTGTGTAGCAGTACTAATTAATACTCTGATACACTCACAAGTCATAATTGCCTGATAAAAAAAGAAAAAAAAAAGAAAAATCTAAAATGGCAATTTGGTGATTTTCCTACTGAACAAGTGGCAATATATGAAGCACTCCTTACTTATAGCCCCCTCTCGAAAACGCATTTCATTCCCCGTTGAAACGTCTTACGGCATTTTGACTTCCCATTTATTTTCTCTCTTCTTTCTTCTACTACAACTTTCCGTCGGCCATTTTCGATGGGCTCAAGGCCAAGAAGAAGCATTGCGAGCATGCCGGTGTGGATGAGAAGGAACAGAAGAAGATTACAGTCTCGCAGAAATCGAGTTTGCAAGCCTGTAAAAAAGAGCACCAGAATTATCAGCAATAATAGCGCTGCAGCTACCCTAATTTCTGACAAGTTGGAGGCTCTAAAGAGTCTGATACCGGCCCACATTGACGGAGAAGACATAAAAGCAGATGAATTGTTTCAAGAAACTGCAGACTACATCGTTCTTCTCAGGACCCAAATCTTGGTTTTACAAAAACTCATAACCTTTTATGCCTGCCCTCCTCCTCCTCAAGATAATAACCAAAATGCTGTATAGATAGATAGTACTTTTTTTTATTTTTTTGGTTGGTTGGTTAGAAAATTTTATCATCAAAATCCTCCTGCAGCCAAGTGAAGCTCAAGTTAAAGAAAGAAAGCTTCCCGGCCCCTCTACTCCCTCCTTGATGAATTTTTTGGTTCTTTTTTTACCCTTCTCGGTTGTTTTTAGTTTTTCAAGGCAATGTACTTCAAGAAGTAGTAGTTTCAGCATCATAGAAGTCAATTTTTTTTCATATTTAACCTCATATATATATATATTCCTTTGTTTAATTTCCCAATTAACCCTTTTTGTTTTCTTCATGTGTGCATAATGTTTCCGGGTAGAATATTTGTTATAGAGGTTGTTTTTTACCGGATTGCGCAGGAGTGGGCACTCTATATATGGTGGAAAAGATGATTCCTGTCTTTCTTTCTGTATGCATTACAATACAATTTGTGCATGACAATATAGAAATTTATTTATAACAGCTCTGTCCTCAAGTTTAATCTTTTTTACTGTGGATGAGAGGGAGAGAGAGATGAGGCATGTGATAGACTGAAATCTGTGTTAGGAATTCAGTAGACAAACCCAATACCTGTGTCTGTTTCTCTCTTTGTGTGTGGGCGCTGTCACGGAGAGAGGGCCTTGTCGATCGAGGCTGTATATAAGTTCCATCTACGTGGATCTAGGTTGATCAATTGTCGGTCTCTGCAGGCAATACCTTCCTAACTGGGTTAATTACTACTTAATACCCTTACTACTCCTAGCCACCTACATGTTGTACCATTAGCCGCTCTAATCATTTAATGATATATATATATTGAGAATTTAAATAAATTATTAGTAATATAAATGAAGGGAGAGAGAGAAAGAGTACTGATATTTCACATGATATCTCAGTGAAATGGACAGCAGTGCGTCCATGTTATGGCATCACATGCTATGTTATGGTACGGTTATGACAACTTGTAGTAACCTTCTGACCCGCCCTAATGTTACAACGCGTGCAACCTTTTCTTTCTTTTTCCTTTAATTTTCTTCCCTTAATATATATTCAATTTACCCCCCCAAAAAAATATATATATTCTCTTAGTAGAGTTTTTCTTTTTCCTCCGAAGAATTTGCGATGATGTATCCGATTCAAAATATAAATCTTCTTGGCTGAAATTATATATTGTAAGTATTATAGGTAAATTGTGTGCATGGACCATTATAGGTCAGTGAAATGATAGAGCATGTTAGTTTGTGTCTATATATATATATATACACCCAGCCACTCCCAATGCATCAACGTTGTATTTCTTAACTCTTTTAGGAAAGATAAGGCACGAGAAAATATGTGAACATTATTATTTGTTCCATAAATAAAATTAAATCCATATTGTATCTTCATTGATGATTTGGCTTTTGAAGGAGAGAATTGAGTTAAATTCAATTTTATCATCCGTCATTTGACTCTGGTTAATGATTTGGTTGAATAAGATTAAGCGAAGAAGTTAATTCCATGTTTTCAGGAAATGAGCCCAGAAAAAAGAGGAGAGGGGCCTGTTGGTACAAATGGGGTTGTAAATTTGATTAATTATTATTATAAAGAAGAAAAGAATTGGCGGGGTATTAATTCTTCTTCTGATATTTAATCAAGTTGATTAAACGGATGAAATTTTGGCCATCTTCTTTGTCCTTCTCCACCAGAATGCTTGATTTCAATTCTAAGGCTCTTGCTCGAAATTTTGAATCAGTACCGAGTAATTGGTCCACCTTATTCTTTATCTCTCCGCGTTCGATTATTCCATCTTTGTTGGGGTTAAATCCTAAACCCACTTTCCAAGTATCACAAATGTAGCTTTGGTTAAGGAACTGGTCCGCAAAGTAAGGCCAGCACAGGAAGGGAAGGCCATTGCTTATACCTTCCATTGTGGAATTCCAACCGCAGTGACTTAGAAAGCAGGCCACCGAAGGATGCTTTAACACATCTTGTTGAGGTGCCCAACTCACTACTCGACCACGTCCCAATCCCAATCCCAATCCTTTTGGATCATCATTATTATTATTATTATCCGGCCTCACTACCCACAGGAATGGCTTATTACTCAGTTCAAGACCCATAGCCAGCTCATGGAATTGGATCTGGTCGAAAATTGTGAAGCTCCCAAATGCAACGTATACCACAGATTGCGGCGCTTGTTTATCAAGCCATGCCAAGCAATCCGAATCTTCAGACCATAACGATCCCATTGCTTTACCCACCCGATTGCTTGCCAACAAAGGTCCGATTGCTAAGATTTCTGGAAAATAATGGAGGCTTGCTTTCTCCAACACATTACTTGTATTGCATATTAACAGGCTTGCCTTTTTTAATGATCGGTTATTCTTTTCCATCGCTTCGAATATTATTTTCCTCGTATTCTCGTCACCGATGCGGGCCCATGCAAAATGTGCAGGATCCATTGCTGGCATACCCGGTGATAGCTGAACCTTGTGCTGTTTCAATGGAGTTCCTACGGTATATAAATATAATAGTTTAACTGATGATTAAATTGAAGAGGCCAATAGCAGTACAAAATTCTCACGATGATGAATATATATATCAAACTCTTAGTATCAAGATTCCACCACTTGATTTTTTGATCACTACAAATACAATACATGTGCTGCAAATATGTTTTGTTTCCTCCATTCAACAGATATGATATATACATAACATTCTTTCATGTCCAAGAATTAAATGGTACTATATGAGATGAGGCTTTACCTGTGCTATCTATTATCCCGTCATCAATCAGCTTGGAAAAATTGAATTGAAGAGCTAAAAGTGCAGCACATGCTGGCCAGAATGCTATCCCTCTGATTCCCATCTTCTCTGCTACGTCCAATGCCCATCCCATGTTCTCATCAGCAATAACACAAGTAATCTTGTCTTCTCTAGATACATTTATATTGTCTATCAGGGCCTCCAGTTTCCCTGGCATGACCTGGAAAATTGATTCTGTTAACTTCCCCAGGTCATTCCTATCCTCACAGGGCTCTAACCCATCTGGAACGGATACAAGATTTATTTCTTCTGGCACATCATATGTGTTTGATAATGATTGCATGATTCTATTGTGAATGAACACAGTATTCACAACAGTTACTCGGACACCATGCTTAACTAAACATAAGGCAATTTCCATGGTGGGAATTACATGGCCTTGTGCTGGATAAGGTACAGCTATAACATGTGGATTGCCCATAATTTTTCTGCTCTAAACAAACTCCTCTCTCAACTCCGAAGCAGTGATACCATCCTTCCAAATCTTTCGAACCCTTATATGGGCAATGATTCAGTTTGTCTCATCCAGTTTCTTTCTTAACTTATTTAGTTATCATCAGTAGCACTTCCAAGGAGATAATTACTAGATATTTTCGTATATTTCAATGATAGGTATCCTTGAGAAATCTATGGCACTGCATGTTTTTTATTTGAATTCAACAACCATGTAGTTTGTCATACTTGTTGCTTTGCCTTTTATCACTATGATGGCCTCTCCGGAGAGATACACTTCAGATTGTAATTGACCTTTCTTGTTTTCTAATACTTGGTTTTCATGTGTCTCGTTCCCACATGGTATATACATATAGAGATGGCATTCCTTGGGAAGTAATTGTTTTATAGTGCATGAGCTTAGTAATAATCACCCAGGAATCCGTCCAAATTTGATCGGGTCCAGATCTCATTACCAAAAATGCAGGTAAAGATTATGTGCAACAAATTTATGTAAGACATTAGGATAAGACCATCTTGATGTGAAGGCTATCTGGCATACTTGAAGAAGTAAAACCATAAGGCATTGACAGTGGTTTGCTCAATAAAGTAATTTGGCATGTTATCATAGGTTTCTGGCAGTATATAGATATATGTGTGTGTGTGTTTCTAGCATCAGGAAATTGAAATTGGCACAAGGAAGAGTTAATCAGCAGGCTAAATAATCATCAACTCATGTGATTTTGATTATCAGGTAAACAGATCATCTGCAGAAAAATTGTCTTGTGTTTTGCCGGCCTTAAATCAGCAGAATTTTACAAATCTTGTAGGATATGTTTAAGCCCTTCCCAAGAGAAAACAATGTCAAACAAACCCATGTTTTGCAAAACATTTGAATCAGTCCAATTCTTTTTTAGTTGTCCAAGTGTGTTTTGATCCTAATTTGAATTTGTAGGATCTGGAAAGGTATGTTCTAGATGCTAGCTGCACAAAAACAGTTTGTATAACATTTAAGAGTTTTTAAGGTTTGGATAGTACTCGAAAGCATCTCCGAACTTTGATTCCAAATTAAGAATTTAGTGAGTCACTATTCATATAAGATGGATGCTGAGCTTTTAAGTGACTTTTGGGAGTATTATTTGAGATGGATATGTTTATAATTAACACACACACACACATATATATATATTTCCATAAGAAACATGACAAAATTACAAATGTTACCTGCTTATAACTTTATTGATGGTGTTGTCTTGTTCATAAATTACAGAAGCATATGAGTTTGGAAAAGAGAAAAAGATTAACCTCTCTATGCCTTGAGCCATTTAATGAAGTTGGTGAAAGTTTTGTACGAGCTCCCTCCTCCTCTGGTGCCACTTAACATCATCTCCTTGAGTTGCAAAGCCCTTTTCTTGTATGACATGGTCCCAAGCAATTTATTTACCTTATTCGTAATTTCTCCCCTCGTGATAATTCCATTTGCATCTCGTTCAAATCCAATCCCAACCTCCCAAATATCACATATGTAGCTCTGGTTAATAAACTGGTCTGCAAAGTATGGCCAGCACAGCATAGGAACTCCATTACTTACACTTTCCACTGTAGAGTTCCAACCACAATGACTGATAAAGCAAGCAACAGAAGGGTGACTAAGAACCCTTTGCTGAGGTGCCCAACCCACTATTTGACCTTGAGTTGCTGTTATTCTGTTTACCGACCCTTCTGTTCCACCTGCTGTGTTTGGTGGTCGCACAACCCACAGGAATGGCTTATTGGTAAGTTCAAGTCCCCTTGCTAATTCTTCAAATTGAATTTGGTTAAACACACTGCAGCTTCCAAATGCAACATATATTACTGACTCTGGTGCTTGCATATCCAGCCATTTGAGACATGTCGAGTCCTCTACCCAGAAGTGACCAGCTGAATTCCCAAACCTGTTGCTTGCCAGTAGTGGACCAATAGGCACAATCTCTGGAGCCAAGGAGAATGCACCAGGCTCTAGTTCGTAACTTGAGTTACATATCAGCCAGTCTGCTAGCTTAACAGCTCTGTTGTTTTGGACCATGGCCTCAAAGATGATCTTCTGGACAGCCAAGTTCCCGACGCGCGCCCAAACAAAGTCAGAGGAGTCCATCCTAGGCATGGCCGGTCCTAACTGTACCATTTCTTTCCTTGCTGGTGTTCCTGGAAGCAGTAGTGGTTTAATCACCAATTAATTGGTTTCATGTATTAGAATTTCAGGATGAAAAGGAAAAGAAAAGGTCTCACCATCTTGGTCAATTATCCCATCATGAATCAGCTTAGGAATGCTAAATCCCAGTACTAATACTGCAGCTGCTGCTGGCAAGAAAGCTACTCCACGGATTCCCAATTTCTTGGACATCTCCAAAGTCCAGCCTAGACTCTGATCAGCAATAATACAGGAAATCTTGTCATCTTCTTCTTCTGATGCATCATTATACTTTCGTATCAGCTCCTCAAGCTTCCCAGGCATGACTCTGTAGATTGCATTTGATAACTTACCTGGCACATTCCTATCTTCTTCTGATTCCACCCCATCAGGAATTGAGACGAGATGAATATGTTCAAAATCTAATACATTGTTTCCCTGCAGTGCATTTAAAATTAGTCGGTGGTTGATCTCAGTGTTTACAAATGTGACTTTCAAGCCTTGTTCACCCAAGCACTGTGCAAGTTCCATCAAAGGAATTACATGACCTTGAACTGGATAAGGTATCATCACTACATGCCCGTTCCCCATTTTCATTCCCCTATCTGTCTGTAACAAAGATTTCTTTTTTCTGTTTCTAGATGAGTAATCTAATATTACATTAAGGAGTGGACATTTGAATCACAAAATTACAAATGATTATTAGCTGGAATTGATGTTATGTTTCTTTTTTTTTTATAAGGTGGGAATCTGGTTGTTAGTAATAAGAAATTTGATATCAAGTATTTTGGGCGTTTTGTGGGTTATATTATTATTTTCTAAGCTAGTATTTTGGCATTACATGCAACCTCGCAATGTAGATGCAATAATGCTAATGCAGACAGAGAGTAGAGAAATTTATTTTTTTTTGGTAATTTATTTGTGGTGAATAGGACACTTTGGACCATAGTCTATAATTAAATCTGAGTCTTGTTTCACATTTATTAGCTGAAAGTTCTCTCTACCCTGTTTTTTTTTTTTTTTTAAATTTGAAACCTTACGAATGAGGAATAAACTTCTTTCAACTTGGACCAACATGTTTTTGGTAGAGTAGAGAAATTATTTTAAAAAAGATGGAGAAGTTATAAGCCCAAGTCCATTAAAGAGTTTAAGCTGATTATCCATACAGACCCAAATAGATTAAATAATAATAATAAAAAAAAAAAGGTCGACAAATAAATTCCTGGAAGAAGAGATCCAATTCCTATTTAATGTGCCTTAATGAGCCCATTTAGATGTCCCTTTGTTAAGCTAGCTCTAACTCCGGCCCAAATTTTATGTTTATCTCTAGGCCCTAGTTGTGGTTGTAATTACCAACCCAATACTTAAAAAATGATTTTATTATAATTAATTATGAATAGGGCTGTTTACCACTGAATCAATATATATATAATATATATATATATATCGTGTTTTTACTTGAATATAGTCGCGCTTGAGCGTTTGCCCAAAACACAAATCCACTTAAAAGAGAGATATTCATCCAAATAGTAAATCCAAAATTATGATAAAAACCAGAGAAAATTCAGAATTAATATGCATCATTCGTCTCCATCCAAATCCCACAACAGGTTTTGTAAGAATACATCGTGGAGGGAGGAGGGCCCACTAGTACATACCTGAAAGAAGGTGTTCACGTGGTGATGATGATGATCACAGAGAGGAATTGAAGAATTCAAAGAGTTTGGTTTGGTTTGGGTGGTTTTATTATATGTTCTGAATATAATTTCTAGTTTTGTCTCCCAATCCTTTTTGTTTCTGATAGCAACTGTCTCCCAATCATATGCTATGCAGTCTGGGGAGATGGTCTTTCCTTTTTATCTTTTCACTACAAATTAAAACAAATCTCCTGCACATAATACAACAAAACAAACATTCCCCCCACCAACAGTTAGGCTTTTCTTTTCAAAATACACACACACACACACACACATATATATACAAGAAAAATGAAAATAACGGGTTGCAAGACTTGTCTTTTATTTCAGTATAAACTCCAAATACAGCATTCTTACCATTTTAATTACTTTTGTTTCTTATTGGTCTTTCATTCTCTACCCCCCAGAATGGGATGTCATAAATGCGTATTCATACTATTACACTCTTCATTGTTTTCAAATCAAATCATAATGATGGACGTGGAGTATTATGGAACTTTGGCATTGAATCAGATGCTGACACACTGGCTAGGACAACCAAGGTCGTTAGTTATATATATTACCTGTCATAACTGTCTCCTTGAATCTTCATTTCCTCACATGTCTATCTCTTTCTCTGCAATTTCTGGTCAAAGATCTTTAAAATTAAGACACAAAAAGGATCGGAATCTGAGAAAAGTACCAATAAAATCCAATTATAATATGACACGCCTTTTTCTTTTTGTGGTCTGCAATAAAGTCTCTTCTTCTTGTCTTCTTGTCCTTTATCTTCACCCATCCCACGGATTGCTGTCTGAAACTATGTACTTTTCACAGTATCCCCCATACTCAATTTGATTCTGTTGTCAGAACTATACCCTACTGATTTCTTGTTCCATGCAAATATCCTATAACACGTGATTGGGGAAACAATACAAAATATTTATACTTACATCTGCTTCCCATTTTACCAGCCTAGAACAGAAGCATAAATTCTACACGCAAAATGAACACGGGACGAAGGAGAAAAAATGAAAGGGAGAAAGGGTGGGGAAGCGAGGTAGGGATATTCTTTTTTCCTACTAGGGTAGAATTACGAGTTGGTGAGTACAAAAGGAGTTATACTATATTACATTGTGATTCAGTAACCAACAAACTACACTGCATGATTGTTTTACCTTTCTAATTGCTAGAGGGGATGTTGGGTTGCTACCGTACTGTCCTAAACCTTCTCATGCAACATTTACAGAGAACAATATATACTTCCCCTGAAAATTGAGAGCAGACGACCGGTCTTCCATTCAAAAAGATCAACTGGTTTCCTGCCCACGGGAAGCTTGTAAATACTACAGGTTGTAAGTCCAATTTCAAGGTCTTTTTTTTTTTTTTTTTTTTTTTGCCTTTCTTTCTTTCTATCGCCATGTCTAGCAGCCCAGCCTGCTGCAGACTGCAAATGATATGATGTGAACCTGGGAAATACGGTTTTACATCATTTGATGTTCACAACGAAAGACAATTAGTCTCCTCTGGTATCACTTTAGGCATTGGATGAGCTACGACATATCTTTGTGCGAACATTTTTTGCAAAGTTGGAGCTGCACCAGAAGCTGATGATGGATCAACTGAAACAGTATATCCCCTGCTGTGGAACTTGGCAAATCTATTTATAACAGAAAACTTCTCCAATTCTTGGCTCTCCACCTTCACATCTATGATCGAGGCTGCCTTTTCCAGCCTGCACCACAAAGTTAATGCTTGAATCAAACGAGCTTTCTATAAGATTAATAAAACATAATTAGGACTCTCGAGGCACTGGTTGGCTAATCCGTTAGGTCCGCTATCTCTTTTCCATACTTTCCCATATTTACGTGTAAATTACAATATGAGTATCAAATGGCATTTTTGTTTTCTATCTGTCTCATGAAAGACAGAAGCATACAAAAGACAAACCTTTTGACAGGAGAGACATCTGAATCTTGGGTCTTTATGAAATTATATGGATTTCACATTCGTGGATTTTGTTACGCGTCCTATATTGCTCATACAAATTTCTGAAAGTTAATTTTCCCGAAACGGTTAAGCATTTTCGTCTTACCTTAACAAACAACTTTCAGCCTTTTTTGTTCGGGCAACAAAGCCTTCCAAAGTTTTTAATAAATCTGCTTCTCCAACCTCATCAGAGTTCAGCTTCTCAGGAGACCTAAAATATTCAGGAAAAAAACATGTGTTACAAAAATTTGATAAGAAGCTAACATGACTGAGAATATTTATATATTAAGTATTTGATCTTTTTGGGTACGCATGTTTGCATGTAAAAACACGACAAACATCCATTTATTCCTAATACGTAGTGACCATGGTGTGAATACCAGTGTAATAAGAGTTTGAAGGAAAGAGTAACTATGAGAAGAAAAAACAATTGTACATGTCACTCTTGAGAAAAGCGGTCTGGGAATGACCAACCAAGCTGCATGCATCCCCCAGTGCTAACCGACAGACAAAGTATATTGTGCTTTCACTGCTCGAACAGGTATCTGCCGAGAGGAACACTGCCGGTGCAGGCCTAAAGACCTGCTGCATGAGTTCTGTTGTCAGGACAAGCCTTCTCTTTGCCCGAGATATTGGAAGCAAATCATCGTATATTTCACCTTCATCTTCCACCTGATTAAAGCAAACCACTCTCTGTCAGCAAGTAAATATATCGTTTTTCTTTTTGAAATCTTTTGTGCAACTTATGTGAAGAATTTATTCTGAACTCCCATGGTTTTTCTGACTCACCTTTTCACAAAGTTGATTTGAAGCTGATTCCCATTCTATCCCTGCCACATCACTGCAAATACAAAAAAATTTAGCAAAGGCAGGATAATGTACAATTCTTGCCATCCTCATTTCATCAGTCAAAACTGACAACAAAAGATATACCACTGAATCCATGTTTTTAAAAAATAAAAAATAAATAAATAAAAAATCCTTGGTGTATTTCTCTAAGCTTCAGAATAAGTGTAATCTAGGAAGATCATCATTAACATTAATACTGTTTCTATTAAAATTCATAACATAACCGGTTATTTAATTGAATTAGAATTAAATTCACAAAAAACACCATTAAAGTATGGAACATGTAATGACACACCTTGCTTTCTGAAACTTCTGATTCCCCTGAGTCACTTCTTTGTGCCAAGGTAGAGGATCAAATCTAGCAACTTTCCGTTTCTTTGGCCTTGGAACAGCCATATTTTGTTCAGTAATATCTGAAGTCAAGTGAAAAGGAGTAGCAAGCTGTTTAGGAACCACTTGATTGGAAGCTAAACTTGGTGATGCACTGGCCAGCTGACTTGTATTAGCATTATATACTTGCCCAAAATGTTCAAAAGGTTTACTAATATTAAATGGTCTTCCAGCATCCTTCACTCCCCTTGCATCATACATCTGTGAGCTTTGCCCATTCCTCCAAGTCCCATAATGCTTAAACCAAGATGGTGCCATTTGCACATTTATACTAGACTGCTCTTTGGAATGATTATAATCCTCACCCTGGCAGGACAATTGAGTTAATTGACCATCCTGAATAAAGGACTTCACTGAATCTCTGCGCAGCTGATCTCCTCCTGCATGAGATAAGCAGCTTAAAAGTGGATAGACCCCAGAGGCAAAGGAATTCAGCTGTGCTTTAGTGTTTTGCTCATGAATCAAATTCTGAATCCCCAACTTTTCCCTATATAATGACAGCTGTCTTGCATTAGCATTTGCATGCTGAAAATTTTGGCCCGAATCAATTTCATTGGACTTCATCAGCATTTTGTTACTACAGTCGGCATCTAAATTCCTCAGATACTGGACCTGATGTCTCATAGAAAAGTCTTGCTGATGACTAGGTGAAGACCCCAAGGAATGGCCAAAAACTTCAAGATTGCTTCCTGAAATGTTAGGGATATAAATGTCTCTCTGCTGATCTCTATCAAATGCCTGGTGGTGAGCAGTAATCATCAATGAACCAGAGTTTATTGAGTTTACTTCTGGGAGATGCCTCACAACTGATCCCTGCCCATGAAAAATTTTGCCATGTGAAGAAGAGGAAGATGCTTCAGGTAGGCTCAGAAGAGCTGCCACATTCTCTTTGTAGTCAAATCCTGGGGTTGCCTGTGTAAACACGTCGTTGTCCTTAATACCATTCCTGAGCTGGAAAGAGTTTTGTATATATTGCTCATTTGAAGCCCCAGAGGCTGTTTCGGCATTGCTATTTGTTGAATCTGGGGAATGAAGTGAGCTGGAGGAAACCTTGGGCATTTCTGATTGTAACCTATGTAATGGACTGGGTACATCAGGGGACATGTTTGGAGGACCCATCGAATGTCCAAGATACTGAGGCATTCCTGAAACAAGAGAGGGATGAACAACTTGCATGGTGTCTAAAAGAGGAAACATGTGACTGTCAGTGCTTGTTTGTTGGAGATTAGAGGCATCTTGAGAGGTAGACACGCTGGCTTGTAATTTCTTGGGAATATCAGAAAACACTGCATTTGGTGATTGGCTTGCTAGAGATGCAACTTGATGCTGTTGATTTTGAAGGTGATCCCCTCTATGCAAAGGACCCGGAGTAAACATGGTGCTATAGTTGCCCTGTAAATTCAGAAACAAGGTTTTAATGCTGATGAATTTGAAGCACTGTAACAGCAAAAATGCTAAAAAATAATGAGGGATGGCCAAGTAAAACCATCCATCTCCACACCCACAATTGCTATATGCAAAAAGTACGATAACTGGCAGTGGAAAGTTTAGAGCAAGTGAGAGTTTTCAATACCTCTTGCAGATGATGACCCAACCCTGAGACCGAGCCTTGCGAAGCAAAAGAGTGCTTGTAGTATGGTTGATCATCAGAAGTATCGATTTGAGGAACTTGAGATACTGTAACTGAATTTCTAGAGCCTGAAGGTGTAACAGTCCTATTCTCTTCAGACTCTCTTGTCCTGTTAAACATATAAACCATAGCATCACTGCCACAGAAAAATTAAGTCACTGCTCTCAGAAGATCTATAAGCAGTATACAGAAGGTAGATAAATTTCCCATATCATTGGATTAAAGTAATGACAAAATGGAACAAGTACATCAAGTGAAAAATCAGCTAATTCAGTTCCATATGTAGGACCTCAAGCTAAAAGCTTCAGCATATCAAATTTAATACCTACCTTGTATGACCAATGGTGCTTTGGCCACAAAATACAGCTGAGCTATCAAAGAGTGCAGAAATAGAGTCAACAGTATTTCTAGGAGGCATCTCTTGTGATATTCTTGAATTCCTCTGGATGTTGGCCTAAGTCAAAGAATCAGTGTCAATAAAAATACAGAAACCAAGTTATCAGCATTCTCAAATATGAAGTAGATTCATGTTACCTTTTCCAAGTTCATTTCAACATCAGAAACATTGTCAATGAACTTTACTTGTCCAGCACGCCCCTGATCCTGATTGGTCAAATGGTCAGCAGGCTATTGACGTATACATCAATATTGCAACATTTTTGTATACAACAACATTAATATCACACACAAAAGAAATCAAGCATGCATTCATTAGTCTCAAAGACACAATAACACCAAAAAGGAACAAACAAAACAACCTGATCAGATGCCCTCAGGCCATCAGTGACCATGGTTTCTGACCTACTCCGATGAAGCCAGACATTTTCCCTTGGTTCTTCCCCTGTAACAGATCAAATACGTTAGAAAGGAAGCTCTGCTCATATTCCATGGTATGTAGTAATATTGCTTCTCACAATAGCAAAGTCATAAAAAGAGTTAAAACAAAATATAAGGTTGTGATTGGGTTTTCATGAATTACAGCTTCCTATATCAAATATTCCAACATAACAGCACAGAACCCAGCTTATATAGAGTCTAGTAAGCAACTAACTGCATATCCTATTCACAGATAGCATGCCTTGTAACTCCAATGGATTTGAAATTTCACTATTTGACTTGATCAAATCCCACTAAATACTTGATCACATCCCATAATAAGGAAGAAATTTGCCACGGTACATATATTAGCACTGCACAAACCATCTGGAACTTTCTTCTTTACAGCACTCATTAGTATATGTTTGTAGCTTTTTCATCACAGAGGAACCTCAAGAAAATAAATTTAGATGGATTACAGAAGCTTTATGATTTACCTGCTATGTTATGACAAGGTTGACTATCATTGTTGTACATAGATACATTTGGGTGACACCCATCACCTCCAGAATGCTCAAATTGTTGACCATGCCAAACATTTTGCAAAAGTGCAGGCGTCTGAACCAGTTGATTTTTCTCAACAGGCTGCTTCTGTTGGTAATTAGAATCCAACCATAGTCTAGCACTTTTGGGTGAATGCTGAAAGGATTCATGGGAAGAATCCGAATGCATTGCATCACTCTGCTTAGCAACCAGATAGCTTGATTGCTGAAATCTAGGGAACCCATGATTTTGATTAGAATTTTGAAATTGACCCTGAGGTTTTGAAGTTGGAGAAGAGACACACTGCAAATTGGTATCAGCCCAACCATTTTGTTGCGTCCCATTGCCAATATAATTTGTGGGCTGATTATCAGCAGAAATTTCTGGGTTCTGAAAAGTTAGACCACTCCACTCTTCTTGTTGACCAGTATCACTACTTGAAGCTTCTGCAACAGCAGTTTGCATAAGAGCACTCCAGCTACCACTCTGAGTAGCTGAAAAAGCACCACTGAAGTCTGCATAATCCTGTGCACCCCCAAATGCTCCCACAGCCATGTTACCATGCCCCACAAGAGCAGATTCCCAACTACCATCATCAGTGTTGAATAAGATTTTCTCCTCCAGTGGATCCAGAGATGTACTTCCTTGAGAAAGGTCAACTTTTGGTGTTCTCGGTTCACCAACAGGCAAACAAGTTTGTTCTGCTCTCATACCCACCTCCTTTTCAAGTGAATGCAGCGGCTGCAAATTCAATGGTGCAACTCCATCATTTGAACTTGGAATAGGAACTTGCCCAAAATAGTTCTTGTCTTGAAATATGTGTTTGGGGGAAAAAGGTCCACCAAGTACAGAGACCTTATCCTGAGAGTTCTTGACATCTGTTGGCTGTATGACTGGTAATTCCATTGTGTTATTGTTGCCCCTGACAAACATGTTGGCAGAATCATGGGAAACTCCTTGGAGATGAGAGTACTGATGTAAATTATTCTCAGCATTCACAATCGGAGTTCCGTATAAAGATACTTCAGACTGCTGTGGCAGCATTCCCATTGACATGGCCTGACTCTGAGTTTGTGAAAACACAAATCCATTTGGAAACCCCTGAATTATTGGTGAAGTACCATGTTGTGCCAAGTGTGAGTTACCAACCATGAACTTTTGAGATGCCTCATGGACAGGCATTCCATTAGCTAGCCGAGAATGAAAGTCACCAGAAGCCTGTTTATTTAAATAAGATAACTGACTTATATAATTTTGTTGCCTAACGCCACCAAGCTCCTGCAGTTGCTGCTGTTGCTGCATTTCCTGCAATTGCTTGAGCATGATCTGCCTCTGCAACATCTGATTTTGAACAATGAGATTGTGGCATCAATACTATCTCCTAGTTACCCACAGGCTTCTTAGAGGAGTAAGAAAGAAGGTACATTCCTCAAAGCCAGAAAAATCCAAACCTTCCTTGTTGTGATTGAAGAAAATAGATTACGTAAATGAAAACTTTGTCCCTCTCCCCCTACATTTTCACTTGATTTTCCAAAGCAGAAGATGCCAATCCGATGCACAGTTGACAGATATTTCCTCTCTTTAGTCTGCAAAACAACAAATTTCTAAAAGAGTTCAGAAGGCGGGAAAAGAAAGGGCTACCAAATTCATGCACAATAAATGCACCTATCTGCCAGGTGGCCATTGTATCATGAAATTTCAATTTTGAATTTGTAATGCAAATGAACAACTATCAACGATTCAATTTAATTTCATATTAAAGAAACACAGATATATGACTCTATGACCCTCTATATTACATGAACCTTCCACCTGCTGATGATGTTTATCACCCAGCATTGTAAAACGAAAACAAGCAAAAGCATGAAGAGAGAGGGAGAGTGTTCTAGAATCAAATTGCTTTAGTTTTGAGTACAATAGCCAAACTAGAATTCAAACTAGTAATTGTTCAAATGGAAATGATTTTCACATGATAACTTTATGACCAACACGATCACTCAGCTGCAAATTTCACTTTTCAGGGTTAGCTGCAGATTTCACTTTTTCAAGGAAATACATGCCTACTTCCAAACCCGTTCCCCACAAAAAAGAACAAAAAAAAATAAAATTAAAAAAAAATATATATATATATATGTCCTCAGGGAAAAACAGCAAAAGCTCAATTTTTACAGGACAAATAAAATAGGTATGCATTAAAAAAAAAAAAACAAAAAATTTACCTCCGTTAAGACCAATAATATCCAACTAATGTCAACTAGAGACCACAATGTTTACTTAAAAGTAAAATTGCACATGCAAATGCAAGGATTAGGAGAAAATTCCAAAGGAACGATCCAGTAAGTAAATTACCCTAAGAGACCATTGCATGCCACCCAAATACCCAACCCGTCAACAAGAATCACCCATCAAATTACTCAATTCCCGACAATCAAACACTTCAACCCCATTTCATCATCATTAACGGTTAAAAGCACAATTGACAATTAGCAATTGGTAATTCTACTACATAAAATACGCAAACCCCAAAATCATGAGCATACGAAAGTAAAAATTAGCAAAAACAAACTCAACAGTCGGCGTAAAACAACAAAGGCATCAAGTTTGAACTCAGTTTAAAAGGTTTCTAAGTGATCTCTAACTCCGAGCAAGAAAGAAGTTAAGACAGTATCGGTATCAAAGAGCGTGGTTCAACTTACAAAAAAATGAAGATCATCAAAAGCACAGTAAATTTGTTCAGCGCTAACAGTAGGAAATGTTTTTTCCTTCTCTATATATACATATACGTGTATTCATACATACATACAGCTTTCTCTCTCTAAAAGCTGAGTTTTTCTTGTGCTCACTGCTCTCTCAGAATAGGGTGCGTCACTGTGCAGTGTTCTCTTTCAGACACGACCGAAGATAAAGAGATCAAAACTCTGGAAGTTGTTTTTTTTTTTTTTTTTTTTTCCTCTTTCCTTTTTCAACGTAAAAAAGGTATAGGCTCCGGTCGAAGCAGTAGGTTTGTTGCCGAAACTGAGGTTCGGAGTCGGGCTGGGTCCGTGGAGGCTGAGTAGAGAAATGTCGGCGGGTACGCGAAAGTGTTCCTTTTCATCCGTTGGATCTAATATATTGTATAATTTTTACGGTAGAGATATCTTGTGGTGTAAGTGAACCCGCGAAATTCAGGATAATAGCTGGGGGAAAAGAAAAGGTAGAGGCTGGGTTGTTACACGCGCTTATTTGCACGCGTGTGTGATCCGATGTTCACTTTCTATTTTTAAAAAATAATAATAATTTCTTTTTTTTCTTTCAAAAAAATAATAATAATTTCTTTTGAACGTGCTTTTCAGGAAATTTTTTGAAAAACTTTTCATGCAAATTTATATTTTAATTTTATGTTTACTTCAAATAAATGCAATAGTACGATGTAGGACCAAAAGTAGCTCTTAGGACTATAACATCTCGATTAAATGTGTGAAATACAGATAATATGTTTAATTTTTTTAAGGAAAAATATAAATATATTCCTTTTTTGGGTGAAATAATTCTTAAAAAATAATATGTGGCAATCTTCACATTATTCTACAGTGATAAATCAAGGACTTGGAAAGAATTATTCTTATTTTATCTACTTTAATATATCTGTTTGATAAAAAATATTTAAAAGTAAATTTCTTTTTATAAGTAATATATTTCATTAAGTTGACTAAAAAATATAATCCACATGTGTGTGTATGTGCGCATAACTTTCTATAAGAAGGGAAAAAATCACAAACCGAACTTAATCCTTGATCAGTAGCCGAAACCCTAATCAATTTACTTCCATAAAAATAGATTTTAGTTTTAAAATTTGGGCAGTTTCAATTGGGCCAAGATAATTTCAAGCCCAAACGTTTTTTTTACTAGTGGAGTCAGCCCAATGAGTTAAGAAGTTAAAACCCTGCATTTGTATTTGTGGCCTCCTTTTTGCTCTATACATTGAAAATCTTTTTGCTTTCTTTTTGCATTTGCATCAAATTTGGATATAAATAATTTGTTACACGTAGAAGAAGAAACTTTTATAAATTTATCCATTAAGTAATAATAATATTATTTGCAAAAGGTTAATGGTTATTTAAAGTCAAATAAAAGAATAAACAAATGAGGTTGTAGCTCAAATAGTAAAGGGCTCGCTTTGCATGCAAGAGGTACAGGGTTCGATTCCCTGCATCTCCAAAGTTTTTTTTTTTATTATTATTTATTTATTCATGAATGTTGACATCCATGATCAGTTGAACCAGGTTAAACATATAGTATCTATCCCCAAGACAAAAATGATTTAAGGGTTTTTACTGTCTGATCCATAATTGATAATCCGATCCCTTATCAACAAACTTGTGCCAGCTCCCATCCAACTGTACTTCTTTGAAGGGGTTCCAGTCGAAAAAACCAAGCTTCATAACTAATGTATCTCCAATTTGTGCTACATATCCATCATTATTTGCATGGTATATCTTCACAGGACTGCGACAATGCACTCCAGCCCGCGTTCTAGCCTCAATCAATTCCGTGATTATATCATGAAGTCCAAAATCATAAAAATGGTCATAGAAAACCACAGGCTGCACAAAACAGAAAAGAGAGTTAGACAATATGCTTCTACAAAAATTTCAATCAACAAATTTGATGAATTCAGAAAATTACCGTTCCAGGATGGGTTAAAATATATGCATATCCTTGTATAAGCTTCTCCCTTGGAAATGGCCAATGACCCTGAAATAAAACCAACTCGAACAATTTTATAAAAGAGATCTTTTAATTCAGTAATATCTCTAGAAAGTAAACCAGTGTTTCTAACCATCATCCATTTAGGACGGTAACTGAATTTCTGATCAACAACCATGGAAACTAGTCTGATACAATAACCATAGACACTAAAAAACTAGTGACTTTATAAGTAAATATAGTAGACAAAGGGGAGTGATGCGATGTTCACGTGAATCCTTCTCCATTTATATATCTATCTATATATATATATATATACACACACACACACACACGAGAGAGAGAGAGAGAGACCTGTGTCGAACCAGTGTCATGATTCTCTAAGAATGTGACAGCACGCGAGGGCCACCATCCCATTACTCCAGTTGGTTTCCCCTGAGGATCAATCAATCTCCAATATTGATTGTGAAGAGCAGAATGGAGTATACCCTGCAACAAAATATTTCATTGGGTTCAGTACAAAATTGAGTCAGGACAAAAGAAAATCATGTTTATTCATTTTGAAATTTATGATAAGAAAGAAATAACTTGAAAATAGCACCTTTGTGGTGACATCAAATGCTGAAGAGGTTCCACCAGTTGCATTGATCCAATTAATAATTCGTTGACGATGAGCATCTGCAGACAGGATACCACAACGAGTAAATGATTAGGAGAGCTAATGAAATAAAAGTATGCAGGCTACACCTTACCTTGATTATAGCACAAATTACCGCCTTCATAAGCCAAGCTATCCCAGTATTCTCCAATAGAAAATGCAGGATTTGAAGCCTCTATATATTCTTTAACATATTCACCTGCAAATCCTCTGCAAACGAAATAAAAATTCTTTTAAGTATCCAATAGACATGAAAGCACAGATATTTTGGAACACAACATTAAATCATTAGCTACTGGAATTTAATATATATATATATAGAAATAATTGAAGTAAAGAAAACCTTCAATCAGTATCCTCAGTTGGATAATAATCTAAGAGGTTCCAACTAATAAAATAATTTCATAGTCATCATGTCTGGCAATATTCCTCAAATTCTTGACTGATTAGAAGTGAATCCTTAGAAAGTGAAACAGGAACAATTTGGAAACTCTCCTATCATTGTCTCAAACGATTAACTTCAAATTTTTGGGAAAAAAATGCATCTATTCTAGTAAATGTCCTACCAATACTACATAGCTAAAGACATAAAAAAAAACATACCAGAATTATTAACCTTCCCAAAAATATAGTACTCGTCAAAAAAAGGAAAAATATATTTGGATAGGACAAACACTAAATTCAGAAGGGAATGGCATTTTCACCTTACAAAGTCCAGGCGCCACCCATCAAAGCCAATATCATTTCGTAGCCAGTTTAACCATTCTTTTATGTCCCTACGCACAAAGCCCTGGGAATGATCAACATTTGGAGCTGCATGGAAGATATCACCTGTACACCAGAAGCACACGCAAATGTGAGGAGTTAATGCTTTCATTACGAATAAGAGTTTCCTACTTGCAGTGTGAGTTCTAGCACAAATTCAGGCACAAGGTATATGGAAAAGAGAAATATTTTTTTACCACTTGAAGGATTTCCCCGTCCTTGGAAGTTTGGGTCATCACAAACAATTGCTTCAGGACCCCATGCAAGCTTGCCACCAAAAATATTCCAAACTCCATTTGGATTCTACAACCAGCAACCAAATTTATTATTTCCAAAATCATCTTTGCATGGTTAGCAAGTCCATTTTGTTTATACAAAGAAGCTGCAATAGCACAGGCCTAGAAGAAAGGCCAAGAGACTAGTTTGTCTCCCTAAAGATTAATTTAACACTAATATCTTTCTTTATTACCAAGAAGTTCTCCCTTTTAATTTGTCATTATACAAGTAACAAGAGAATGCTTGAACAAGTGTACAGGCATTTTGAAAGTTTGGTAGACACAGATCATTTCATTTAAGTATTGGACAAGCCTGAGCCTGTTCCCAATCAAAGATAGAATCAGGCACCTCTTGGTCCCTAAAATCAGAAATAGAATAGATCTTAATCATAATGATTGAGGACCATTTTTCTACTCAGAAGCAAAGACAGTCCCATGATTATTATTAATGAACATTTTCTTAACAAAGATGCAAAACAAATTCATAAGTAATTGCCGACGAACATATAACATGGGGGGAATCTCATCACAGTTCAAAGAAGAATCAAATATTCTAAACTAAGAATTGCTTTGATTAATAAATAAACAAGACATATAATTCTCCATGGTTTCAGATGACTTGAAAGACAAAAGGATACACTCAAATCAGGAGGTCACCTGTTTATGAGCACATCTGTGGTTCAGTACAACATCTCCCAAAGCCTGAAAAATCATTTTAGAATATTATAGAGGGACAGAATATGCCATCAGCAGTTTTAGGTATCCATTAGCAGTATCAAAGACCATTATCAGCAAAAGGTGCATATGGTATTTATGATTCAGAAAATTGCATGTTCTCATGTGAAAAGACTACAACAGCCAAGTAATTCAAGAACTAAATCATACTCAATAGGAAACAAATTGCTCATGCAATAATAAGCGTTGAAGAGAAGTTGAAATGCCATTTTAAAAAACTATTTATGTTTACTCAATTGAAACAAAATGACACCAGAAGCATTATGCATAACTTGCATGATTTGATGAATAGAATATCATATCACAATCAAAAAACATACCAGTAGGTCTTGGTTATGCATTTCGTCAACACAGTGTTTCAGCTCTTCCTCAGTACCATATGCTGAGTTTAAGTTGTAAAGATCAGAAGGCATATAACCTGCATTTATTTCATGTTGTTCAGTAATGCATGCATAAAACAAATTATAATTTCATGGCCTAGAAAAATCAAACTTCAGAGGGCATGCTAGAAACCAAATATACAAATAAATCCTCAGAGGATAAGCACATTCATGTCCAACTAACTCCACCATGATTAATATAATATCTCTTTGGATTCAATAATGCTATACTGTTTCTCAGTATAATAAACAAAAGCAGCTAAAGTACCTTGTGGAGCAACAGATTCCGTAGGTGGTGGAAACCACACTGCTGTAATGCCACAGCGGGACAAATCAGCTGCTTTAGTGGCAAGCTCAAGATACCATTGTCTTCTCCAGCTTTCCCAGTTGAAACCTTGGAACTTGAATCAAGAGAATATCATATGTAAGCTAGAACATATTTCACTAATCAAATAAAAAACTAGACGCCTAGGAGCAAAGATGTGAAATTGGAATCAAAGCAATTTAAGCAAAATAATTAAAAATTTTAAATGCAAAGCTGACATTCTGCAATAAAGACGACTTATTACCAGAAAAGATAGGCATCTACTGAAGGTAAAGTATATAAAGATCAGCTAGGTTCAAGTCAAATAGGATATTTTAGTTTTACGTCCAAAACATATCACTGCAATCTGACTAAGCTTTCAATAAAAACTCTTCAGGATGAAATTCACTAGAGATAAATTTAAGGTAAAAATCCTCGACACTGGATATGATAAAATGTGAGGAAAATAAGGAAAGAATTTTTCCAGTAAAGTGTACTAGTGCTTATTAGTGGTATAGAGAGGTTTTCAAAACATATATAATGATACCACTGATAGCACTCAAACTTTTGAATGTGCTACAAGGAACTTTCTGGGGGAAATAAAAGAAAAGAAAAGAAATGCTAAGCTTCTGACATAAGGAAAATGAGGGTAATCAGTCTCCATACAGATCATCATTTGGAGTAGCAATTCCATGAAGAAAGGACAGGAATTGAAGGGACCTATGTCTAGTTTATTAGGCCTGATTTCAGGGGACCATTGAAGAGTTATTTTAACTAAAGATTTTAAACATTCCAAGTATTATACTAACCACTATCTCCCGGCCGGTACCAGTTCCTGGTTCTGCAGGGAGAAGAAATAAGATTGTGAGTTTTCCCTTTGGCTGCTGCAGAATGAGAATTAAAAATAAAACCAACAGATAGCAACTTTTTGAGCAAATAATCACACCTAACTTTTTTTCTTCTGGAGTTCTCTTCCACTTAATTGTCTTCCGCTGAAGAGCACGCTCTAAAGCTTTCCGTTTCTTTTCTATAACTTCTTTCTCAATTACATGCTCTACGAGTGTGTCCCCTTCTTTAGGTTTCTCTTGAGCAATTGACCACACTTCATCTGGCTTGGGCAAATCTAGAGGTACAAACTTTGAGCTTGCAACTTCAGATACACCAGTCTTTCTAGGTGGAAACTTGGGAAAGATTGAGTGGATCCTACGTGCCATCCACTCAGGTATTTCTCTGCGAGGACCTTCACTTAATAGTCTCCATTTCTGTGAATCTGCATCCATCAGAAGTTCTACTCGTCCACCATTAACAGTATATACTGTAGTTTCTTGATCATCTTCAACAGAGTTTTGCTTCAACAATAACGCCTCTGTTATTTCTGCTCTTTCCCTCCACATCCTTGAAACAGTTTCAGATGCTTTTAAGGATCTTGTCAGTGCCTCACATCTTCTCATGTAAGCTTCATCTTTGGAACGTGTTGTTGCTTTTGCTGCTCCAATAGCCGCTTTGATTGCCTCCAGCTCAACTTTAAAAGCCTTTGAAGCCGCTCTTCTTTTTTCTGCTGATTCCTTCTTAAACTTTTCCAGCAATAATTTAATTTCTTCCTCCTGTTGAAGAGCTTCTTCCCTGCTTGTCTCTTGAAGCTCAAGAAATGCTTTCTCAAAGTCACTTGCTCGGAGTTCAAATGTACTAGCTTGCTTGCGAGCTTGTTCCAAGTCCAACTGCAACTTATTTATATTGTTGCTAGCAATGGACAACTTGGCCTTCAAATCATTAACAACATTCCGTAATTTAATATTCTCCGAATTAACAGAAGCAATCTCATCAAAAGGTATCATATCATCAGTTAACACAGCAAAAGCTTTTGTTGTCTGTTCACCAGCTGATTCTGCAACAGCTAATGCCTTGTCAATGGCATCTTTTGATTGTTCCACAACAGAGACTATGGTATCCTCGGTGGCAAGTCGGATTTGTTCTTCAATGTGATAAGCCGCTTCAGCTGCAGAAGTTTCAGCAGCTGAAACTTTCAACTGTGCATCTTGTAATATGTGAGATGTCACCTGCTGGAAAGCAATGTCCGCCAATTTTTCCACTTGCACAGCAAGTTCAACAGCATCTTTTTTTGCAAGAACCAACTTAGACTCTAAATTGAACTTCTCTTCTACAGAATGTTCTAACTTCTGATTGAACAGAGCCTTAGCAGCCTCAAGTTCTACAATGGCCACTTCCTTATCATGCTTTATAGCATCAATGTACTCCTGTTGTTTAGCGTTAGAGCGAACTAACTCTTCAAGTAGTTTATCTCTCTCTTTCTCAATAGCTTCTTGCCTAGCCCTTGCTTCAGATAGAGCTTTTCTAGTTGCCAATAATACATTATTTTCACTCTCGGATAGATCAGCATTCCCCTCATCCAAAACATCACCAAGAGGCTCTTGGGAATCACCCTGTCATTGAAGAGAACCTCAAACAAAACACGCATAATTCACATATATTTATATATGTATATATAGTTGCATATTCGATATTTTTGCATTAAAGAAACTTCACATTGATTGCTTTGAAGGTGGGTGCTAATTCTTTACACATGCCCTTTATTTATTTTGAGGAATCCATTCTTAAAAACTTCACAGAGATCCATAACTTAAGACACATACATAAACAAACCAAACCAAATGAAAAATGTAACATACATACCGTGCTGGATAAAACAGCAGTCCTTACTTTACCACACCAATCATCTGCATACAAAAAATTTCTGCAAGAACCATATATCAGTTGAATTTTTCGGACAATATCGAATAATATATAGTATATACTACTTTTCAAACCTTTTTCTATTAGAAAATCTATTACTAGTACAGAAAATGGGAGGCCACTTGAAATCAAGAAATGAAACGCGGCCCGGATGAGCTCCGGATGAATTAGTGGGTAGCTGCGCAACAGCCTTCATCAACATTGCTTCCGATAATGAAACAGCACCCATATCGGCCTGTCATCAAAATATACATTTTTTAAGTCTCCATTTTTCACATACTTTAAGAAAACAAACAAATAGAGAGTGAGAAACACGCAGAAATGCTTATTATATGCTTCTTTAGAAGTGAATTGAATAAGTAGAGTTGAGGACCTGATTTTGACGGTGGATCAAGTTTGAAAAGAAATCAATATGGAACTCTATTTTGCTGACATCTTTTTTTTTAATGTACAAAGAAGATTTCAGACTGCTAAAAAAAAAAGAGAGAGAAAATGAAAAGGTAACCAAAAGTGAGTGGAGGAGATGGAAGTTGAACACGGGAGATATAAGGAAAAGTGGCTTTTTTATGTACTTTTCACTTCTCAGGGAGTCCTCTCCTAAGAGAAATCTGGGGTTTCTTCTTCCTCTCTTCTTTTCCTCAACTTTTCGGGGGTTCCCAATCCCTGCATACTGGCCCGAGCAAAATTTATTTTCCTTCTCCCATTGATCAAGAAAGTTGACCTATTTGTGAAATCTCCCATTTGACTCTCCTCGGGCATTCATAACGAAATTGCTTACATTGACTAAAGCTACTAAATAAATGGAATTTTTTTATTAATGCTAAAAAAATAAAAGATTTCAGTTTAAAAAAATATAAAATTTTTTATTTTTTTCAGTTAAAAATGGGCTTAGAACAGTTGCGGGATCTCTACCAACAGTTCTTTTTATCCAAGATGTATTTTAAGATCAAAAGAGATTTTTTTTTTTTTTTTTTTTTTTTTTGCTGAATAAGATCAAAAGAGATATACTTTCCAAGAAATGGGGTATTATATAAATATAATAGCAAAATACATTGTACTCATAAAGTAGAACAGCCAGCAGGCCACATATGAATCAAATCCTAATATTCTAAGTATGCAAGCTAACCTAGCAGCTCTAGGCATCTATGCAAAATGTTACAAACTAATAATTTAGCTAGTGGGAATGGTTTCTGCTTGAAGAGAAACCAATTCCTCCGTTGCCACATAGCATGTACAGTTTCCCTAAAGATGTATTTTCATCTTCCTTATATCTCTGTATGCAACTTCATGTTGTACTGAATCCACAATAGAGAATTTTCTGTCCTCCACTCCATAGTATGTACCATTGTAGGGATGAGAAGGGACCACACTTATTGCGGAATTTTGCAGTCCCTAACAACATGTAGTGTGGTCTCAATTTCCTCCCCACAAATCTCACATGTAGCATCTTCCATGATGTTCCTGCTCCATAGCAACAATCTGGTTTTCAATCTATCATGACAAATTAACCAAAGTAAGAAGGATCCTCGCGTCGGTCCCTTTAGTTTCCAAATACTGTTCCACGGATTTGCATTCGTCGTTCCCCCTCCAATCTGTCTCAAGAGTTCATAAGCTGATGCATTTGTGAACTTGCCATTTGTAGGTGGTAGCAACTTAAAACGAGATGAGCTACCTGGTTCGACCTCTTCTTGAATTCCCTTACAGAGCAGTTGATAACCTCATAGCATACCTCTCCAAACAATCGAGGTCGGAACCACCCCTGTCTGCCTAACGTCCGGTTTCTGCCCATACTTGTGAATTAGCACTTGTGCCCACAGTCTTCCCGGTGCCTGTAGACATCTCCAACTCAGTTTTCTCAAGTAGACCCTGATTTACTTGTAACAAAGGACGGATCCCCAAACCTCCAACAGCTTTTGGTTGACAAATAGTTGGCCAGGAGACTTCATGGGTGGACCGTTGTTGCGTACAACTGTCTCCCCAGAAGAAGTCTCTCGAGCATTTCTCCAATTCTTCAATGGTCTGTCCAGGTAACTTACACGATTGCATAGTATACACAGGAGCAGCACTTAGAACTGACTGAATAAGCACTAGTCTAGCTGCCCGGGAGAGAATCTTAGTCTTCCATCCCCCAAGTCTCTTATGTACCCTCTCTACAATCTTGTGGAAATGTTGTCTTCTCGTTCGGCCATGAATTTGAGGCACTCCAGGGTACATTCCCAGATCCTTAGTGGTTGCGATACCAAATCTAGAAGTAATAGTACTCACTAAATGACTTGGGGTGTTTGGTGTGTACCAAATTCTAGATTTATTCAAGTTCACCTTTTGTCCAAAGATTTGACAGAAATTTTCAAGCACTTCCTGCATTGCTGCCGCCTAAGAGACAGAAGCTTCTCCAATGAGCAGCAGATCATCTGCAAAGAATAAGTGTGTAATTGGAGGTCCTGTACGGCTGGCCTTGCAAGGTTTCCACTGCTTCCGCTCAACTGCTCCATGAATCAACGAGTTAAGAGCCTCCATGCATAAGACAAATAAGTAGGGAGACAACGGGTCTCCCTGTCTCAGTCCCCTCTATGGTTGAAATTCTTGCAATCTTTCTCCGTTCCAGATAACCAAAATGTGAGTGGACTTGATACAATTAAGTATCACCTGCACCAATCCTGTTGTAAAGTCAACCTCTCGTAATATTTCCTCCAAGAACTCCCAATCCATTCTATCATATGTTTTTTCTAAGTCGATCTTAACTATCATTGCTCCCTTTCCTCCTTTCCTTCGTCAAAGGGAGTGAATCAGTTCTTGTCTCACAATTATATTATCTGTGGTTTGTCTTTCATGGATAAAGCTAGCCTGACTGTGTCCAACTAAATTATTCATGAGCAGTTTGAGGCGGTTGGCCAACACTTTGAAGACAATTTTGATGACCACGTTACTAAGACGTATAGGCCGGAACTGTGAAATATGCTCAGAATATTCCATCTTAGGTATTAGACAGATAAGAGATTGGTTGAAATGTGTTGGTACTAAAGTGGATTCAAAGATTTTCTGAACACCTCTTGTGACCGCTTCCCCAACCCACAACCAGAATCTTTGAAAAAAGCATGCAGGCAGTCCATCCGGGCCAGGTGCCTTGTGTGCTCCAAGCTGAAATAATGACACCCTGATCTCATACTCTGTAACTCCTCTATTAAGCCACCATATACTACTTCGGCCAAGTTTAGGAAGATGCCAGTGTTTTCCTACATTGCTGATCCTGTTCTCCTTTGTGTAAAGCTAACAGTAGAAAGAGACGGCCAATTTCTGAAGCTCATCTGTGTCCGTACACCAGCTACCATCATCTCTCCGTAGTTGAGTGATCTTGTTATGTCGCCTTCTTGCTACAGTACTAGCATAAAAGTACCTAGTGTTCCTTTCTCCGAAACATATCCAATTCTCCTGAGATTGTTGTTGCTAGTAGCTTTCTTCTTGCATTAAGATGTCATTTAACTCTCTAGTCAACTTACCTTCCAATTTCTCAAGTGATCGAGTTGGTGCTATCGCCAGTCTCTCATGCACTCCCAAAATCCTACCAGTACGTCTTCTTTTTCTGTGAAAGATATTTTTAAATACCAACTTGTTCCAGCTTTGAATACCAATCCGAAATTGATTTATGCTTTCGCCAAGATCACCTGAACCCTGTTGCCAGTATCTTTCTACAGCTGGGGCAAAGTTAGGATGTTGGAGCCAAGCCTCGAGGAACCGAAAACCACTAGTACACTTCATGTTTTCTGCCTGAAGGCCACACAACAGCAATGGGTGATGGTCAGATGCCATTCGGGGAAGGTGTCGCACATGTGCACTGTCAAATTGATGGTGTCATCGAAGATTGCACCATGCTCTATCAATCCTTTCCCGAATTAATGTTGGCCCCTTCCTCATATTAGTCCATGTATATTTCGATCCTCTAAATCCCAAATCAAGTAGTTGGCACTTGTCAATTGTTGCCTAAAGTTTAGCAGCTCTGCTCCTATTAATAGAGCGACCACCTCTTTTATCACATATATTAAGGGGTTGATTGCAATCCCCTCTAATCAACCACGGGATTTGAATAATATCTCCCAAGCTAATCAAGTAGTTCCACAGGTCCTCACGAAGTAGAGGAAGAGGTGAGGCATAAATCACAGATAGTACCCACCGTCTGTTACTACTATCATGTATCAATACCGTCAGAATCTGTTCAAATTTGGACAACTCTTCAACCTGAATTCTTGTGCTATCCCAAAATAACCAAATTTCACCCCCAAAACACGAGGCTTCCACAAAAGTACCCTAATTAAATTTGGTTTTCTTCATAATACTATGCTTAGTGTCACGAAGTGCCTCTTCCTGGTACGGACACCAGTTCACGACACTCAACCTTCTTTGCACGCGACACGTGCGCAAGTGCAAGTACACACACAGCGGATAAAATCACAAGTATAGAGATAGACAACGATAATTACGGGCAACTCACCCAACCTTTCTATATTACTCAATAGTAAGGAA
Organism: Asclepias syriaca; assembly: GCA_027405835.1. Lineage (NCBI taxonomy): Eukaryota > Viridiplantae > Streptophyta > Magnoliopsida > Gentianales > Apocynaceae > Asclepias > Asclepias syriaca. The sequence continues at coordinate 24,478,257 of CM049930.1, forward strand.
TCACAATGTATTCACAACCATGCACAAGGTTGCGCGGCCACACAGGCCTACAAGATAGAACAACTCTAGTCTATCCTTAATCACTCTATCTCTCTGGCTGCTTCACTGCTCGCTGCCAGCTCGCTTGCTTCTCCCTTGCCCATCTGCCCCTATTTATAGCCATCTAGGGATGCGTAGGGTTTAGAGTCAACCCATGGGCCACAGCCCATGCCACTAGGGCACCATTAGGGTTCCCTACATTCTCGGTCTGACTCATGCCACTTAGGGCACCATTATGGTTTCCAACATTCTCGGTCTGGGCCTCAGCCCACGCCCACCTTTCTTCTATAAAAGGGGCACATAGCTAAACCCTAAAACACTTGTTGCTCCCACACTTGCCCGGCTGCTGCCAGAGCTGCCCCGCACCCTCGGGACAAAGGGGCTCACATACCTCCCCCACTTAAGCTGTCGACGTCCTTGTCGACCTCTACTGCTTCCAATAGTCAGCAATGTGATTCTCAAATTTCCAAAGGGTCACATCTCTTTCTCACGTGGCATCAATCTCGGCTTCCCCCTTCCAATGCACAAGGAAGTCAGTCCTACGATTCTTCTTACTTTGGCCCATAGTCCGATGGTCCAAAATCTTTTCAACCAGCTTGTCAAACTGTTTTCGAATCACAAGTGGAGCCCTCCTAGACTTCTGCCTTTCTCTTTCAAATTCATCCTTGTTGTACTTCTTCAAGTAATTCACATGAAAAGTAGGATGAATTTTAAACCTGTCAGGAAGCTTAAGTCAGTATGCAACATTTCCCACCTTTTTTATTACCTTGAATGGTCCATCATACTGAGGTATCAATCCACGATGAACAGCTTTCCGACTGATCTTCTTCCAAATTTGAGGAGTCAATTTCAGCAACACCAAGTCACCTACCTCAAATTGCACATCACATCGATGCTTATCAGCATACTTCTTCATCCTCTTTTGAGTCATCTCCAAACTGTCTCTTGCTTCGGCAATCATCTCCTGCTTTGCCTAGGCAAATCTTTGAGCTGCTGGACATGTTCCGACACTTGGCACCACCATTGCCAAATCCTGAGGAGTCGTTGGTTGTTGTCCATTCACTAGCTCAAATGGACTCATCTTCGTTGCAGAAGATCGATGAAGATTGTAACAAAACTAAGCTGAGTCAAGAAAATTCACCCAATTCTTCTGACTTGCCGTCACATAATGCCTCCTCAAGTACTCCTCCAACAAGGCATTGATCCTCTCCGTCTGACCATCGATCTGAGGATGATTGGCAGTCGAAAACTTCAATTCGGATCCCAACAATCCGAACAAAGCCTCCCAAAATCTACCAGTAAATTTGGCATCCCTGTCACTAACTATGTCCTTTGGTATACCAAATTACTTTACAACATGTTTGAAAAACAACTCAACTGCAACATCAACTGGACAAGATGATGGGGCAGAGACAAATACAGCATATTTCGAAAACCTGTCCACTATTACAAAAATAGAACTCAAGTCGTTCGCTTTAGGTAATCCAGAAATGAAATACATCGAAATGCTCTGCCACGGTCCCTCAGGAATAGGAAGAGGTTGTAACAAACCAGGTTCCCTCCACCTTTCAACCTTGTCTTGTTGACACACCAAACACGTTCGGACGTAAGCTTCAATGTCATCCTCCATCCTTGGCCAAAAGAATCTTCTTGCCAACAAAGAACGAGTTCTTTCAATACCAGGATGACCAGCCTACAATGAATCGTGTGCTTCCTTAAGCAACATCCTTCTCAATTCTCCACTAGGGACATAGGCTCGTCCACCTCTGGCATACAACATGCCATCATTGAGCAAATACCTTCTCACAGTGTCATCCTGCACTAAAGATATTAGTTTTTGATAAACAGGGTCATTAGGTGCATACTCACGTATTTTTGCCACAAAATCCGATTCTACCATCGAAACTGCTGACAGTGTCATGCACTCAGTCCGCCTACTCAATGCATCTGCCACCACGTTTGCCTTGCCCGCCCTATGCACCCACTCGAAGTCAAATTCTGCCAAGAACTCTTGCCATCGAGCTTGCTTTGCAGACAACTTCTTTTGTGTCTTAAAATACGTATTCGCCACATTGTCTGTCACCACTGTGAAAGATGATCCCAACAAATAGTGTCTCCAAATTGAAAGGCAATGAATCACAGCCGTCATCTCCTTCTCATGGGCAGAATAACGCTGCTCACAATCCTTCATCTTGCGGCTCTCGAATGCTACTGGGTGTTGTCCTTGCATCAACACTCCTCCGATCCCACGATCAGACGCATCCGTGTGCACCTTGAAGGGCACATCAAAATTAGGCAACTGTAGCACAGGGGCAGTCACAATTGCCTTCTTGAGCTTTTGGAATGCCTCCACACACTCCTTACTCCACTCCCAATCTACTCCCTTTTTCAAGAGGTCGGTCAAAGGGCTTGCCACACTTGCATACCCACCAATGAATCTTCGATAGTAATTAGCCAATCCCAAGAAAGATCTCAACTCTGCCACTGACGTCGGGGCAGACCAACCTTCAATGGCCTCCACCTTTCGAGGATCCATTCTCACTGACCCATGGCTAATTATGTGCCCAAGGAACTTAATTTCCTCTTTACAAAACTCGCACTTCTCCCTCTTGACATAGAGAACATACTCCCTCAATTTTGCAAACACAAGTCTAAGATGTCTAAGATGTCTAATGTGCTCCTCTAAGGACTCACTATAGATAACAATATCATCCAAATAGACAACTACGAATTTATCCAAAAATTCATACAAAACATCATTCATCAATTTGCAAAATGTCGCAGGGGCATTAGTTAAGCCAAACGACATCACTAAAAATTCGAATGAGTCATATCTTGTCACTATCGTGGTTTTGGCTTCATCACCATTGGCAATTCGCACTTGCCAATATCCTGACCGCAGATCAATCTTAGTGAAGTACCTCCCTTTTGCTAGCCTATCGAACAAATCCAACTGATTTGGGATAGGGTACTTGTTCTTCACCGTCAACTTGTTCAAGGCTCGGTAATCCACACAAAATTGCATCGAGCCATCTGCCTTCTTCTGGAACAAGGTAGGGGCACCATAAAGGGCCTTTGAGGGTCTGATAAACTGTGCCTCCAGCAATTCACCCAGTTGCTTCCTCTATTCCAACAACTCTGTTGGTCTCATCCGATATGGTGCTTGCGCGGGTGGTACTGCTCCAGGTACCAACTCAATCTGGTGATCAATGGCACGTCTTGGGGGCAGCACTTTGTGCAACTCGTCAGGCATCAAATCATCAAATTCGTCCAACACATTGGACACGGATTCAGGCAACTCTGAGTGATCCCTATCTGTCTCTTCCAACAAAACAGCAACAAATATTGGTTCACCCCGTCTTAACCCATCCTTCAACTGCATCGCCGATAACATTCCCTTTGCATCCTTTTGATCCAAGTCTTTGTACGTGCACTGTACAAAGTTTGGTGTCCCCTCGTCCATAATCATCAATCCACACAAATGTGGCATCACCGCCACCTTGGCCATAGTCAAGAATTCAATCCCTAGGATGAGATCAAAGTCATCCAATGGAACGGTCGTCACCTTGCACTGGCCTTCCCAAGCTCCCACCTTCAATGATACCATGGCACTGCCTCTCACCCGTTGTTGTGCGGCATTGACAGTCTTAATGGTATGGGAACTTTCTTGCAGTGCCAACTGCAAGCGCATGGCTTCTCGATCAGCCACAAAGTTGTTTGTTGCGTCGGAGTCTATCATTGCCCACAACTTCACACCATTCACAACCACATGCACGTACATCAACCCACGTACGGGTTGTGGTCGCTCAGACACTTGAATGGCATTGCACAGTTGAATGGGATTCACACGAGCAGGTGGATCCCTTTCGGTCTCATCTCCAATTTGGACAACAACCAAATTTTGATTCCTCCTCGGCTTAGGGCATTGATATGATATGTGTCCAGTCTCCCTACAATTGTAGCACTTGACACGGAAATTCTTAGTTTTCCCAACAACAACATCTTTCTTCTTGGGTTTGTCATTCCAAGACTTACCCTTGTTCTTCGATGGAACACTCTTTCTCTCGGGGGTAGGAGGAGCTGAAGATTGTAAGTCCGTCAATCTTTCCGCCATCGAATAGGCCTCCCTCACATTCTTAGGGTTCTGCCTCATTAGCTCGATCCTAGCCCACTTCTTCAACCCTGACAAAAAGTTGAACAACTTGTCTTCCTCGAACATGTTAGGTATATTTAGAAGGATTGCAGAGAATTGATTCACGTACTCTCGAACAATCCCCGTCTGTTCTAGTCTCTTTAAGCTCTCACGAGCCATCCACGCAGAATTGCTCCATCAATTCCTCCTTCATATGTCTGAAAGATCGGACTACATCTTTCGTAGGGTCCGATTCCCTTGTCTGCCACCATAACTTGGCAGTGTCGGTGAAGAACAACGATGTAATTGCCACTTGTTCACTCTCCGGGACTCTAGCTGTCACAAAGTATTTCTCCAAATCCCACAAGAAACTCCTGATCATTGTCGCATCCTGAACACCCGAATATGTTCTAGGCTCAAGCACCCTGAACAACGGTTGTCTAACATTGGCTACAGCAGTGTTAGATTGCAGTGCCGCAACACTGGCTTGGAGTGCGTCGATGCTACTCTGGAAGCTCACCTTCATATTATCGACTATCTCTTGGAGTTGGTGTAAATCCGCCACCACATCTGGTGGTCCTTGGATCTGATCTATCAAGGGACGAGCATTCTGCACATACTCTAACACACCAATCGTCTGCACATGATGTGAGAACAAGGTCTTCAACCTTGTCAACCGCTCCGCAGTAGCGGCATGAGAGTTTGGCGTACTGTCAAGGCGTATCGGTATTTCCCTACGTGATTCCTCGGACGAACTAGACATTTCCACAAGGGTCAAACTGCGCATTGATACCAATTTTGTCACGAAGTGCCTCTTCCTAGTACAGCCACAGTTCACGACACTCAACCATCCTTGCACACGACACGTGCGCAAGTGCAAGTACACACACAGCGGATAAAATCACAAGTATAGAGATAGACAACGATAATTACGTGCAACTCACCCAACCTTTCTATATTACTCAATAGTAAGGAATCACAATGTATTCGCAACCATGCACAAGGCTGCGCGGCCACACAGGCCTACAAGATAGAACAACCCTAGTCTATCTTTAATCACTCTATCTATTTGGCTGCTTCACTGCTCGCTGCCAGCTCACTTGCTTCTCCATTGCCCATCTGCCCCTATTTATAGCCATCTAGGGATGGGTAGGGTTTAGAGTCAACTCATGGGCCACGGCCCATGCCACTAGGGCACCATTAGGGTTCCCTACATTCTCGGTCTGACTCATGCCACTTAGGACACCATTAGGGTTCCCAACATTCTTGGTCTGGCCTCAGCCCACACTACAATGCCTCAGCCCACGCCCACATTTCTTCTATAAAAGGGGCACATAGCTAAACCCTAAAATACTTGCTGCTCCCACACTTGCTCGGCTGCTGCCAGAGCTGCCCCACACCCTCGGGACAAAGGGGCTCACACTTAGCATAACAACTAGTAACTCTAGTCTCAAGCAGAGCAATCATGCACGGATCATAACATCTAACATTCTCCTTAATATATCTAACAGTTTCAATTGCTCCATCCCCCTGGCAATTTCATACAAAAACGGCAGACATAAGACATGTTATCGAGAGGCAGTATTTACCTCTATAATCTGCATATCACTGGTTTCGCCCTCTAGCTGCTTGCAACCAAGTGTTGCCTCATCTCCTTGTAGCGAACCGGCCTCAGATGGGTTAAGTACATCTAACTCCATCACTACCGAATTTGATTGTTGTTCCCCAATTCGATCAACTATATGTGATGGTGGTCGGGTCTGGATATCTGACACTTTCCTTCGGGTTGGGGAGATTCGTTTGGATCCCACCTATGTTAATTCAAGTTTGGTGCTTCTTCTCCCTTTTTTAAGTTGGTCAAAATAACATGTTCACCAGGCTGGCCCAACACATGGTCCATCTTCTCGGTTGTTGGTTTGGTCATCCCAGATGGGCCTACTGCCAATTGGGTGTTATCTTTGGCTGTGGGCCTAGGCCTACCTTTCTGATTCGAGCCCCCTTTGATCCCTTACTTTGTCCGACTGATTTGGTTCCCTTTCTTTGTCCATTGCTCATTGGGCCTAGTAAGCTTTTTATTTTCATTTTCAGGATTTCGATTGCCCCTGTCACATCATCATCCTCAGGCAAATCATCCAGAACTGTAAAACTAGCCTTCCTACCCTGTCTCGATGGTGTTTGAGTGGTGGATATTGCAGGCTCTTTTTCTGACATTCTTTGTGGAATGTCACTATCCGCTACTACTCCTCGATTTTCCCAACTTGGTCCATCGGTCCTTCCACCCGATGGCTTCCCCTATTTCTGTCCACCGGCCTGGTAGACTTGCCGGTTGAATTTTTGGTAAGTATCTACTGGTTGTTGTTTCCTTTGCATGCGAGCTTGCCGGTCTTCTTCTTTCATGTGTCGGAATCATCCACAGTCCGTAAGGCCCCGACTGTCCTTCATTCCTTGACTCCTCCATCCTCATTGGTTGTGTTTCCGGTGTCTCTGGCGGCGCTGATTTAGGGCATGTTTCAATTTTGTGGTCGTATCTTCCACACAAAAAACACATCTTTGTTAAGCCCTCATATTCCACTTGAACTACTCGTCCCATGATCATCACAGACGGTAACAATGGTCGATCAAGATCAATCTCCACACACACACGGGCGAACCTTCCTCGCGCAACATCCGTAGTTGTCATGTCTACCTTGACAACCTTGCCTATAGTATTACCCATGCTGAATAATGTACTCTCCTTAAACATTTCCAACAGCAACTTGGGAAACCTTACCCAAACGAGGGTATTCATGATGGTGGTTTCCGCAGGTGTGAAGTTAGGACGCCATTTTCAAATGGTAAGGTATCGTCCGAACTTTACTCATGGACCTCCCTGCAAAACCTTGAGATAATCTTCTGGTAAGTAAAATCGGGTCACCAAGAATCCTTAATCTATATCAATGATTTTACAATCATTTGTCAACTGCCATAAATGCTTTATCTTAGGAGCAATCAGTTTGTAACTGACGTTCCTACCCAACGTTTTTAGTATTAATGCTCATCGTCATGGGACCCAGCTTTCCTCCCATGGGATATCCACCACAAAGCAGACGGTTGAATCATTAGGGTGTTCATGAGGATGAATGACATCTGTTAACCCCAGATCATCCAGGCTGTCCTCCTCTTCCTCACCTGTATATATTTCACATTCTGGTGTAGTGCTTCATATTGCCTCTACAAAGGATCGGCCATTCCAAGCTCCTGCAGCTGGAAGTTCGTTTTCCATTTCTGGTTCAATTTCCTGCACTGATTCTTGTTGAGCATTGTCACTTTCATTCCTTTTATGTTTCTTAACGCTTCGATGCAGTTGGTCAGCTTCCTCACCTGAAAGGCATGGTTCCAGAAAGCATCCCGTCATTTTCCTTCTTCCCCAAGTTCACACGTTATCAAAAGAGATATTAATAGACATAAATAATATTCTTACTAAAACTAACTAGCTTGAAAATTTTGTCAAGTGAAGTACTACTAAATAAATGTACTAATTGAACCCCCAAAGGTCCAAAACTGGGGAAAACTCCATATCATCCCCACACCCCAATCCCAGGATTCCGACATAAAAAGCACCATTAAATAAGATATGTAAATTTTTTCTAAGGGCCAGTTTGGTCATTCAATATAGCTGGACACCTTAGGCTTGATGCATAAGAAAATGAATCAAAAAGCAAAGCTATCTCTTTCATTCAACGGTTGAAGATCTGCACTTCCAACAAGACGCCACAGAGGTTAAAATTACAATAATAATAAGTTTCTTTAGGATAAATTACACATAATATGGTCTATTTGAAGAAATGAAAATCAACAAAGTCCATCACATTAGAACACTAATCAGAACAAGAAGAATCTGAGCTCCATTAATTAGGTGATTCATGCCCCCTACTTGAGAATCTCCGCAGTTGATCCAACCCGGGGCGATAGCATCCAGAATTTCATCAAGCACTTTGCTATATGAATCATTTAAAAAAAAAAAATTCAAAAATCAGGAGAATGAGGCAATTGACAGTAAGCACAAGGCTTGAGCAGATTCTCGCACAATCAGCCAGCAAAATGATTACATAAGATTATGAGAATATCTTCGTTCCAGTTTTAACACTGGCAGCTCTTTGGAGAAGGGGCTTCCCAACCCAACATTTCACCTGCAAGTAAAATGAAGAATTACCCATCCAATTATATATATTCATGCTTTAGTTGGCCTTTTATCACTAAACACTACGGGCATCATAAAATAAATAAATAATTCCAATGAAATAAATTATGAAAAACATGAAGTGGCCTAGAATTTCAAATAAGTGAAATGACAAAGCATGGTCAAAAAGTAAAGTAGTTCTCTGATAAGAGCTACTCACCCATCTAAAATTGAACACTCATTTTATTTTTATTTTAGAGTATCTAAAATATTTTATTTAGATAAAGCCTGTTTTCTTTTTAAAGTACAACACTTTAATTCAAGGATACAAATTCCACAGACCTAGTTTTTGTTCCACAATAACAATGTGGTAATTTTTACTTAAATAGTAAAAAAAAAAGAGTTTCTCATAATTTTTGGATCAAATAAAAATGACAAATTAAATTTTAGATAAAAAGAATAATTCAAAAATAATTATTCAATTGAATAAACTTACCTGTAAATCAAAGTATTGAAATATCAGATGATATGCAAAGTTTTGAGTCAGCTCCACCACTAATAACATTATCACTTTTCCACCAATCCACGCATAATACCTATAGTATAAGAAACATTATAGAGAATGTTAAGACTACTTAACTCAAAACACTCCAAAAAGTACAACAAAGTTAGGAACAGAAGTACCTTTGCTTTATGTGCATCAATCACAGACAATGGCCACTGCAGATACAAAACATAAAGATGTTAATATCTTTGATATAAAATCAATTCAAACATTTAATTCAAAGAACGAAATTTAATAATACCGCAGTTCTTAGGTCCCACAGCATTACTTTCCCGTCATATGATGCAGATGCCAAATGATACCATGATTTATCATGCCATTTGCAGGAAGATATCCAAGAAGCATGAGACGAGAACTGAAAGGATGGAGCCAAAGTCCCTATCGGAAAACATTTAACTCAATGTCAAAAGATCTTTGAATATTCATACCAATAGACATTACATTTATGACTGAGATTCTACATTAATGAATGTTCTTATGCAACTACCACATAGGAAGATATACCTGGTTTTCGAGGATCCCATACACGAAGTATAGGATCTGAACCAGCTGCAGCAATGAGAGAGGAGCTTTCCCCACCAATATCAATACAACTGATCACTTTTCCACAAAACTGCACAAAAAGAGCAAAGTTATCTCGGTGAAAGATTCGTTCATATTTCTTCAAAAAAGCATCTAAATCAAAGCAAAAATAATAATAGAGCATCTTAGTTATTATCATTTGTGACCAATTCGACAAAGTCATTGATATCAATTCCATGAATACCACTATGGGGTAGAAAAATATTGATTTAGAATATAAAAGTACAGTGGACACTAGGTAATTGGTCACTTTGTCTAAAATAAGAGCAAATTGAACGAATCTGATAACTGCACTAAGATCAAGCCAGTAAGAATCAGCTAATATGTTTAGTTAAAAAATAGATAATATTTTTTAAGCAATTATATCAATGATTGTTAGACAGCACTACCAGCCATGTAATACATACTACAAAATGTGAAAAAATATAAGTATGAAACAGATAAGCAGGAAGCCAGACGGCAGTAGAAACATATAGACCAAGTACTGCCCAATTTAATTCTCTCCATGGCGTCCACCACACAATTTCACATCTTCCAACAAATGATCAAATTTTTTCAACATATAAATCAGAAAGGAGAGTAGCCAGAATCCTTTTAACTAACATAATAACATTTCCGCACCCTGATAGACAAGCAGCAATTAGGCAAAACTACCATTTAGTTGGAACTTTAGTGAAGCCCAGGAAAAGAGAAATAAAGTTCTAAAACCAATTTTATTACTTAAAAAAAAGAGGAATTATTAGAAATAATACATAATAATTTTTGCTGAAAATAATATATTTTCATTATTTATTTATTCTAAAAAATACACAAGGAAGCAAATTACATTTAAAAACAATCATATGTGCATCAATTAACAAGAAGGGTGGAAAGGAGGGTAGTATTGAAATACTCCCTTCATTCCCTTTTACTTCATGAATTTGGGCTTTTTCACCCACATATACTTCACATCTTGCCTCATTAAATTCTCATCTTATTGGTTCTCCCATTTCTAAGACATAAAATATACTTAACTCATGTTTTAAAATATATAAAAGGTATTCAGTATTTTTCTATAAAAAAGCATGGAAGGTGGAGCTTCACAAAAGATATGCATCTCCTAATCCTAGTAAGTAAAATGAAAAATAGAGAGAGTATTGAATCTTAATTCACCAGGTTTGACGTCTCTTTCCCTGACTCAACATCCCATCTTCTGATAGAATGATCCCATGATGAAGAGAATATTGTTCCACGTTCTGGCCACACTACAGAAGAAACACATTGAGTATGCCCAACAAGTGTAGATGTAGCCTCCCCCTACATGCCAGGGAAAAAAAAAACAACTGATATTTCAACTAAAATTTCTTTTCATGGCAAAGGACAATATACGAATGAACTAAAATGAAATTAACATCCATAAAAATGAGTGAAATAGATAAAAATGCCAAATCAAAATTCATGTGACTGCGGATAGTTAATTATTTTCAAAACTAGGCATATTTCAAACTGCTTTGAAACAAACACAGATGCATTTTCAAAATGAAAACAATAAAAATTAAGATTCAAGAGGTTCTTTAAATTGGTAGTAGAAAGATATAATACCTCTAGTTTAGGTTCCTCATCGTCATTGTCTTTTTTCCTCTTCTTAACTGACACTAATTCACCTGCAGTTCCAGAATCATCCGTCTGCCATAAATTGATCTTGCAATCCCAAGAACCTGAACAAATCTGACAAATGTAACAAAAAGAGAATAATGAGTAAAACCTAAGTGTCAACTGCAATAGATTTGGGAATAGGTTAGTGAACTAAGGATAGAACAAGACCATATTTCCAGAAGGCTCTGCAGCAATGCACTGCACTGAAGCATTATGTCCACGCAAAGTCTTAAATGCCTGAATCGTCTTTGGTTGACTTGAGTTTCCCTCTATGCCAAACTTTCAGGTAGTAAGAGGCATTATTACCAACGGTGAAGCTAAGTTATACTTGCAAGAGAATCTAATTAAGGAGGAATTTAGTACACATTTACCTTAAACAATCTCAACGTCCGATCTTTAGATGCAGTGGCCACAACATGATCAGTGCCGCTTTCTGATTTCCATGAAAACAAGCGTTAATTCAATGGATTAAAAAGGAACAAACCAATTTGACATGAATCAAATGATGCTAGCTTGAAATTAGATGTGGGATGAACATAAGGAAATTGTATCCTACAATTGGTAACACAATAAATTTTGAAAATAAAAAATTTAGAGAAAACTATGAATTTGCAACCAACTTAAACAAAAAGGTCATGTCCACTAGAACACCAAAATTTTGAAGACATTATTAACTCAGCCATAATAATAAAATAAAGAAAATAAAAAAGAATAAATCTTGATCCAATTACAAAGGATAACTTAAAGAACAAGATACATCTTAAATTGGGATATCCAATATTTTTTCAGACAATAATTTGCAAGCCTACATACCGTTAGACTTGACAATTCGTATAGAAGTAATGGCAGCAGAGTGACCCTCTAATAGATTCATACACGATCCGGCAGCTTTCCATACCCTGCAAGTTTTCATATGAAAAATTACCACTTATAACAGTCCATACACAAAGTATTAAAGCACACTAAATAAAGCATCAAAAAAGAAAAGGCAAAAACTGAAAAGAACAGTTAAGATTGTCACCTCCCTAAGCCATCATAGCTTCCAGTCAAAATGAACCTACATCCAAAGAGAATAGTTATCACATATTGAGGCACTTCTATAGTGTGAGCAAGAGGGTCAAAGAAACCACAGAATTTGGCCACAGTGGAAGTGCAAAGTCAAACACTAGACAGAAGTTTTCATCCAAAGATATTGTTACAACATATCTTAATCATTTGTTCATAATGCCTAACAAAACCCACATAACAAAGTATTATAGAGATGTGTTCATAGCCTATATTTAATTTCATATGAAAAAAATGCATACCTAGGATTTGAACCATCAACTGCACTGACCCAATCATCATGTAAAGAAGGTTCCTCTTCATTTCTAGGGACCACTGCTTTAATGTATTCAATCTCTAGTATCTTCTCCTGTAGAATCAACTCCCAGAATTAAAACCATGGAAAGTAATAAAAATCAAATTATCAACTGCCAGATTTTTTTTTTTTTTTGTTTAGAAGGCAGATGCACATTAGACGTCAGGGTTTCCTTTACTTAGAGAAATTGAAAATAATGAAAGAAAATTTGGAGCAATTCCAACTGTCAATTATTAAACATCTATTAAAAATCAAATTAACAACATGGAAGGCAACATTTCGTTTACCACAAACTTACAGCAGAGATGCCTTTGGCAAGAAGAAATTCTTCCAGAGACATTCGAACCAGTTCTTCGTCAATGAGAAAATCAAATGGCTCATTTTGCCATTCATCATTACCTGCAAAGCAAAATCTAAAATGTTTATTCAAGTCAACAGTGAAAAAATTATTAGTCAACTATTTCAAAATTTGTAGCTATGAACACAAAGTAATAAAATCAAATAGATAAGTAATGAAATTTTAGGAGAAAAGGGCACGAAAAGCGAATACCGGCTTTGAGAAGACTATTAACTAGAGCAGAGAGACCGAAACGAGTGAGATTGGTCGGTATAGCAATGGAGATAGGCGGAGCCTTGTAGGGTGGGTTCAACTTCGTCACGAACCGAACCTGAACACGCGTTGAAGCCTCCTCAACATCTCCATCTTTATTCATTTCTTAGTTTTTTTTTTCTTTTTCCTTTTAATCCAACTACGATTTCAGTGCGGCGCGGCAGAGAGATTCAAGCGAAAGAGAAGAGTTTTCAATTACAACTGACGCTCAACTAAACACCAATAAATTGGAAAAGAGGGTTTTAGGACTGGAAAGGAAATTGGGAAAAACTAGGGTTTAAGTTCAACCCTGGGTAAGAAGGAAAAAAATAATAATAATAATAATAATAACAATGAATCTTTCTTTTTTTAATTTTTGTTACTGTGGTCATTATATATTTGTTTATATTTAAATTAATCAAAAATTAAATGATTTTTATTTTAAAATGACTTTTATTTTATTTTTTCTTTAAAAATTATTTCAATTTTCTTAAATTATCTGAAAATAATTAAAAGCCATCTGCACAATTTTTATTTTTTTGACAGAAATTAGAGGAAATAATAATAATAATATATTATATATATATATATATATATAAGGCCAATGAATTTATTTTCTAAGCTCAAGCTCGGAAGAGGAGCATGAAACTGTTATTGGAAATGTATTTGTCATGCTGCCGTAAACTAAACATAAACTACACAGCCAAGAAACAAATAATACTTTTTCAAGGCTCCATAATAATAATAATAATAACCACCTCTATCCTAAACAACCATATGAGATCGGGAGAACTGAAGAATCAGATTTGCAACAGTATCAGGTTTCTCCACGTGAGGAAGATGACCGCAATCTGGGATTTGATGCATGATCGCATTTGGTAAGTCTTCATTCAGTCTCTGTATTCTCGTGTATCACAAACAACACAAATCAATATAAAAAAACTTCAATGTCAATCATCATTCTTCACAATAAAATTTCATTAGTTTTGAGGAAAAAGATTGTGATAATACTAACCGCTGCAAGCTTGTTGCTGATGATATTGTCTTGCTGACCCCAGATAATGAGTGTTTTCTGCTTCACCTGATCAAGAAATTATATTATTTATATCAGTTTAATGGGAAAAAAAAAAAAAAGTGTTGCAGGATTCTCCAATACCTTCTTTATTTGATTTGCAACATTATAGCCCCCACTAAGCATGAAATTTACTGTTGCATCTTCCCACCAAGGTAGAAGACAGTGCAATCGGCCAACCTATATACTTGGTAAGAAGAATAAATCCATTAATTCTTAGATATCACCATTTTAATCAATTTTTTACCCCCATATATGGGTAGGGGGGAGTGCAAATGTACAGCAACATCAATCAAGACTTACATTAGTCCAGTCCAAGCTTGTTGATAACGATATAGAATCAAAGGTCAACAAATTTGCATACAGTCGGAGCGGAATGCTCTTCAGCAAAGAAACCTGTGGAAACATTTTTCTTTTTTTTTTAAATGTCTACTGTTATGGAAACGAACATAATTTCTGAATCATGCACTTCTTTATCATGAGGCCTATGAAATTTCTAATCAGATAGTGAGCAGATTCTGATGAATGAAAGTGCAATGGCTAGTGTGATTGATCTGTTCACGACCATTATAACTGGCATTCATATGGTACTAAATTTTTAGCAAAAAAAAAAAAAAAAAAAAAAAAAAACTGACTTATAATTTTGATCCCACCACATTACAACCAAAAAATTTATAACAGGTACATAAATTTGCATGGTTAGAAAATTGCAGTCACTTGTAAGAAGATTCAATAGAATGAATGAGAAACAATTACCATAGCATATGCCAATATTTTTGGTAGCTTTCTCAGAAGTCCTGTGCCTTCCACATAAACACTTGCATCAATCAAAATCAACCTATCCACCTGCAAAGTGTCTCAGTAAGCATTAGAAAGAAACAGAATCCATTTCTCAATTATAGTAAATATCAAAATACGGTGAACATATCAAAAAAAAAATATATTTGTGAAGGTACTTTATTGAAGAGAGTGGAAAGACATACAGCTTCAGGAAAATTGACTGCAAAGTCTATGGCAACTGCAGCACCAAGGCTTGGTCCAACTAGTATCATGGGTCTTTTGATGTGAGTCCTCCAAAGCTGTAACATACATAGCCGTGCAAAAGTCAGTTGAAGAATTATAGAGAGAGGCATCACAGGGTGCTGTGCATACAATCCTTACCTGGTAAAGGTGATATCTTTTTGATGCTGCATTGCACGGAGGAAGTCTTTCTAAAACAGGTACGATTGAGTAAGATAGATAGATCACAAATTCAAGAAAGTAATATTTCTGCTGCAAAGTAAAATTGTATTTCAAAGAGGAAAAACAAACAAAACCTAAGTCAGAGAAACCCCATCCAAGAATATCTATAGCCCAAGTCTCCAAGCCTGCGTCTTCCAGTAAGGGGTAAGTGCTTCTCCATTCCAAACAAGAGCTAAAAGAGTTTCCAAATCAAAGAAAATAGACAACAAAGTTAGATTAATTATTATTATCTTACAAAAGAAAAAGAAACAAATGCGGACCTATCAAAACTATGGAGAAGGACCACAGGGTTGGTATCATTCTGTATTGTTGGTTTCACACAGCTACTCATTATACAAACCTCAGAAGATTCAACCTGTTTTTCATCCACATCTAAGATTGTTAATAGGGAGTTAAAAAGATTTGGAAAAAAAAAAAAAAACCATCAGCAACATAATTCTACTGAGTCAGTGACCAGTGTAGAGAGGGAGAGAGAGAGTATATGATAAAGAAATTTCAACGAATTACAGATAGTGAAATTAAGGGGTCTTAATTTTGAATGCTAGAAGCTCTTATTAATATTATTAAAGATATATATAATCATCGATGTGAAGGAAATTAATTGTTCATAAAAATCTAACTCAAAGAGAAGTCAAATACAATTCAAAAGAGAAAGTTCATATGTTAGGCTTGATTTTCAAATTAAGGAATGCAAAACAAAATAAAAAGAAATAGCCTTCTGTCAAGAAAAACACCATTATATTATACCACAACATGCAGGAATTCTCCGTATGCTAAATGTTTAGTGGGAAAGAAAAACCTGCACTGGAAGCCTTTGAATCCTTTGCGCCAAAGTTCGAGCAAATGGGTCTTTGATTTTGTAAATTTCCTTTGGAAGAAATGAAGGAAATTCAGCACGCCGACCATCATCGACGAACCCACCACTCGTTCCAACTTTTCCTTCACAAAGAACCCTGAAATCCATCAATTTTCTCGTCTTACCACACACTCTCGTACCTACCATCAAATGAGACGAAGATCCCAATGCCAAAGCAACCATTTTTACAGCCAGAATACAATAATGCACCACTTCTGCGGGCCTTTTTTTCCAGAAAGAAAAATGTATACAACTGAACTTGGTTACAGCAGTGTGATCAACGGTACCGTTTCACGGTTATAGTGGTTTTCTTTTTTGGGTAAATCCCATACGGGTATAGTGGTTACACCATACTGGTGCGGCTGATGAATGGGTACTCCTCTCCTCTCCGTGAAGACGAAAATTTAACAGAAGAGTGAGCTAAGACCAGTGGGATGTGATGTCAAAACCGTACTCACCAAGTTGACACGAAAACTCATCTAATTGTTTTTTAAAATGTATTCAAAAAAACTGATTATAAAAATATTTCATTCAACAATATTTATCAATATCATATTTATTTTATAATATATAATCAAAATAAAATTCAAATAAAAATTTTATTCTTTAATTTTATTTTATTTTTGGTATATTTATGTGATGTTATATTACTGAAGGAAGATAAATCATACTCTGTTCAACTAATATTTTATAATTACTATTCATTCAAATAATAATAATAATAATAATAATAATTTTGTTATGAATCACGAAGATTCATTAAATTAATGGATGTCCATCATCCCAGAAAATTATGTAAGGTGATAAAATATCACCCAATATTTTGGACATGTGGATATATAATATATATATATATATATATATATATATATAATATATATATATTTGTAATAGAAAAGGAAAAGAAAGAAAGAAGTGGAAGTAATGTGTGGAGTGCATTTAGCTATTGGAGCACTTACATATATAATATATGTGTATATGTATATAGAGATGTATATATATATATGTGTAAGGGATATGAATTAAGATGAAGAAAAAATTGGATACAACATTTCTATTCTGCTTTCATTCCCGAGACCATCTCTTCCCTTTCTCTCCTCTTCCTTTCTCTTAATTATCTCTTCTTTCTATTTTGCTTTCATTCCCGAGACCATCTATTCCCTTTCTCTCCTCTTCCCTTCTCTTAATTATCTCTTCTCTACTCTCTCCCTCCCTATCATAATATATATTGTTATTATTAGTATATATATATTGAATTTTATAATACGTTATCAGCACGAGGCTTTACCAATAACACGAATATTTACCACCGGTACATTAAGGTACGTTTATTATTATTATTATGGCAAACCTAACTAAACTCAAATTTGTGCTTTTTTATGTCACCGGAAAAAATTATTTGTTATGGACACTAGTTGCCTGAATGCATCTTGCTACAACGGGTCCGGCAGACACCGTTATATAAAATAATGTGTCATTAACACAAGATCGTGTCAAAGCTATAGGCTTTGAAAAATGAATAAATTACCGTGAAAGAAAAATTCGACCACCAGAAGATGGTCGTTCTCCCGAAAGCACGGTATGACTAGTTGCACCTGAGGTTGCAAGATTTCAAATTCGTGAGTGAGTATAACTCCTCAATGTTTAAAATAGTTTCACAGCTGAAACTGTGTAACAGATGATGATATGTTGGAGAAAACATACTCCACTTTTCATGCCACGAATATTGTCCTGCAGTAACAATATCGTGAGAAAGTTTTAAGAAATACTTTGAATTAATTTTTATCTTCTGCGGAACAGAATAATGAATTACTGATAAAATCACAAAACTCGACCTACTGGTTCTACTCCATTCCCTGAAGTGAATGATGATCCCAGAAGAGATCATGGTAGTGGTCGTTACCGTGGTCATGATCATGGACGTCATGATAAAATTGGCCCTTATAATCGTGATAATAATTTAGGTGCCAAAATTATTTATGACCACCTGAAGTGGACAAAACATAATGAGAAAGGAAATGTTGTTCCGAAAAATTATGAAGACAAATATTATCGTTGTGGCATGAAAGGTCACTGATCTCGTGCCTGTAGCACGACAAAATATCTCGTGCTTGTAGCACGACAAAATATCTCGTGCCTGTAGCACGACAAAATATCTCGTGCCTGTAGCACGACAAAATATCTTGTTGAGTTATTTCTCAAAACTTGTCTCATGAAATAAAAGATGACGATCTTGAAAATATTGATGTTGATGTAGCTCACCTGGATATTACTGATCCTTTCGAACATCCAAAAGAAATAATTGACCACTTGATTGAAAATTAAAGTGTCCAAAATAATTAAAATATTAATATTATATATTATATGTTTATATTACTTTTGTAATTATATGCTTAATTTTATTTTTGTAAAAATTTTGTTGGCTGTTGTTCAAATTTCTGGTATGAACAACGATATCGAAAGTGTCTGTCTTATTGACAGTGGAACTACGCACACCATATTGAAATACCAGAAGTATTTTTCTCACCTGAATGTGGGAGAAACATGTGTTACCACAATAAATGGTAGTGCAAAACTTATTGAAGGCTCCGGAAGAGCTAATATAATATTACCGGGAGGAACTATGATTGCTATTGATAAAGCATTATATTCCTCAAAGTCTCAAAGAAATTTATTGAGTTTTAAAGATATCCGACGAAATGGATATCATGTTGAGACTAGAGAAGATAATGGTCATTAATATTTGGGTATTACAAAAATGACCTCCGGTAATAAAGTTTTGTTGGAAAAACAACCATCTCTATCCTCTGGCCTATATTATGCAAAAATAAATGCTATTGAGGCGCATCATTTAGTAAACCAGAAGTTTACTAATCCCGTTACTTTTAAAGTATGGCATGACCGTTTGGGTCATCCGGGATCAATTATGATGCGAAAAATTATCGAAACAACGCACGGTCATCCTTTGAAAAATCAAAGGATTTTGACTTCTGATAAACTTTCATGTGCTGCATGTTCCAAAGGAAAATTAATTATAAGACCAGCACCATTGAAAGTAGGAGCTGAAAGTCCTACATATCTAGAACGGATTCATGGAGACATATGTGGACCGATTAGTCCACAATGTGGGCAATTTCGATATTTCATGGTTTTGATTGATGCATCGACCCGATGGTCGCATGTTTGTTTAATATCAATTCGCAACCTGGCGTTTGCGAGATTACTTGCCCAAATAATTCGCTTAAGAGCGCAATTTCCTAATTATCCTATTAAACGAATCCGTCTAGATAATGCTGGTGAATTTACTTAGCATGCATTTAATTCTTATTGCATGTCGATTGGAATAATTGTTGAACATCCTGTAGCTCATGTTCACACACAGAATGGTCTAGCTGAATCATTTATTAAAAGGCTGCAATTAATTGCCAGACCATTATTAATGAAAACAAATCTCCCTACAGCAGCCTGGGGACATGCAATTTTGCATGCTGCAGCACTTGTGCGTTTAAGGCCATCGAATTATCATAAATTTTCTCCCGTACAATTGGCTTTTGGTTCAGAGCCAAATATTTCTTATTTGAGAATTTTTGGGTGTGCCGTATATGTTCTAATTGAACCACCCCAACGGACAAAAATGGGTCCGCAAAGAAGATTGGGGATATATGTTGGGTTTGACTCCCCGTCCATTATAAGGTATCTTGAACCTTTGACGGGTGATGTATTTACAGCAAGATTTGCTGATTGCCATTTTGATGAAAATTTGTTTCCCAAATTAGGGGGAGAGAATAAATGGCATAAAATTGAACTTGCGTGGAAAACATCTTTGAATCATTTAGATCCACGCACAAATATAAGTGAACTTGAAGTTCAAAAGATTATACATTTGCAACAATTGCAAATCAACTGCCAGATTCTTTTGCTGACTCTAGCAGAGTCACTAAATCGCATCTTCCAGCTATAGATGCTCCTATACGGATAGAAGTTCCTGAAGGACAGAAAATTAATCCTATAGCTATCGAATCAAAAACACGTCAGAAGCGTGGCCGACCCCTTGGTTCCAAAAATAAAAATCCTCGAAAGAAAAGAGGAACAAATGATCCAGAAGATCATATTGATGAAATAGAAAAGAAAACCAAGGGACTGATGAAAAGATTCCAACTATAAATAATGATGAGAATTCTGAAATCTCAATTAATTATTCCAGTTCAAATCAAAGTTGGGATCGAAAAAACGTTGTTATTGATAATGCTTTTGCATACAACGTAGCCCTTGATATTTTCAAGGATAATGAGGATTTAGATCCTTTATCAGTTGAAGAATGTCGGCATAGAATTGATTGGCCTCAATGGAAAGATGCAATTCAACGGAGTTAAATTCGCTTGCGAAGCGAGAAGTTTTTGGACCTGTAGTCCAAACGCCAAAGGATGTAAAACCTGTTGGCTATAAATGGGTGTTTGTGCGAAAACGAAATGAGAATAATGAAGTCGTAAAATATAAAGCACGACTCGTCGCACAAGGCTTTTCGCAAAAGCCAGGAATTGATTATGATCAAACTTATTCACCCGTTATTGATGCTATCACACTCCGATATCTAATAAGTATGGCAGTTCATGAAAAGGTGGACATGCGTCTAATGGATGTTATTACAGCTTATCTTTATGGAAGCCTTGAAAATGAAATTTATATGAAAATCCCTGAAGGATTCAAATTACCAAAGGCTTCTAAAGGCCCTCATGAAAATTATTCTATCAAATTACAGAAATCATTATATGGGCTTAAACATCTGGACGCATGTGGTACAACCGCCTTAGTGAATTCTTGTTGAATTCAGGATATAAAAATGACCAAATCTGTCCATGTGTTTTTATTAAGAAGACAGATTTTGGTTTTGTGATTCTTGCTATATATGTTGACGATATCAATCTAATAGGAACTCCAGAAGAGCTTCGAGAAGCTATAGATTGTTTGAAACGAGAATTTGAAGTCAAAGACTTTGGAAAAACTAAGTTTTGTCTCGGACTTCAAATTGAACATATGAATGATGGAATTTTTGTTCATCAGTCAACATATACAGCTAAAGTATTAAAAAGATTTTTCATGGATAAAGCATATCCATTGAGTATTCCAATGGTCGTGAGGTCGCTAGATATAAATAAAGACATATTTAGACCTCGAGAAAATGGTGAAAAACTACTTGGTCCTGAAGTACCATATTTAAGTGCTATTGGTGCACTGATGTATCTTGCAAATAATACTAGACCGGATATAGCATTTGCTATAAATCTATTAGCAAGATTTAGTTCTTCACCAACACGACGACATTGGAATGGTATTAAACACGTCCTTAGATACCTCCAAGGGACAATTGACCTCGGATTATTTTATTCAAATGTAAATAATCCAGAACTGATTGGATATGCAGATGCGGGTTATCTTTCGGATCCGCATAAGGCACGTTCTCAAAATGGCTATTTATTTACATATGGTAATACTGCTATATCATGGCGCTCTACGAAGCAAACAATAGCAGCAACTTCTTCTAATCATGCTGATAATAGCCATTCATGAAGCAAGTCGAGAATGTGTATGGTTGAGGTCAATGATCATTATATTAGAGAGAGTTGTGGTTTATCCTCCAGAAGAGAGATTCCAACTCCTCTATATGAAGATAATGCAGCTTGTATAGCTCAATTAAAGGGAGGATATATTAAGGGAGATAGGACGAAACACATTTCACCTAAATTCTTCTTTACTCATGAACTTCAAAAGAACGGTGAAATTGATGTGCTTCAAATTCGATCATGTGATAATCTTGCAGATATATTCACTAAAGCTCTTCCGACAGCAACCTTTGAAAAATTGAGATATAAAATGGTTTGCGTCGATTTAAAGATTTCAAGAAATCATCTCATCAGGGGGAGAAATCTACAATGAAGAATAGTGTACTCTTTTTCCTTCACTAGTTTTTTTTCCCACTGGGTTTTTATCTAGTAAGGTTTTAACGAGGCCTATTCTTTATGTAATGGACATCCAAGGGGGAGTGTTATGAATCACGAAGATTCATTAAATTAATGGATGTCCATCATCCCAGAAAATTATGTAAGGTGATAAAATATCACCCAATATTTTGGACATGTGGATATATATATATATATATATATATATTTGTAATAGAAAAAGGAAAAGAAAGAAAGAAGTGGAAGTAATGTGTGGAGTGCATTTAGCTATTGGAGCACTTACATATATAATATATGTGTATATGTATATAGAGATGTATATATATATGTGTAAGGGATATGAATTAAGATGAAGAAAAAATTGGATACAACATTTCTATTCTGCTTTCATTCCCGAGACCATCTCTTCCCTTTCTCTCCTCTTCCCTTCTCTTAATTATCTCTTCTTTCTATTTTGCTTTCATTCCCGAGACCATCTATTCTCTTAATTATCTCTTCTTTCTATATATTGTTATTATTAGTATATATATATTGAATTTTATAACAAATTTTAAATTTCTAATTAATAAATAATACAGTCATTTTTCTTCTTTCAATTAAAAAGAAAAAAGAGTAAGTTTTTATCTCTTGTTTTTTTGGTGAAACCGTAAGTCTTTATCTAAAAATGGAGAAAGTATTTACTAAAAAAATGAAGTGGTTGACACTAACTTTTCAGATAAATTTGTACCCACTTGGCCATTTTATTAGACCCACTGATTTGGACTCCATTTATAATTTTAATACGTTTTCTATCTTTTTCTTTTTCTTTTTTTTTTTCTTTTTTTTTTTTTGCTAATTATATCCCTACGTGTAATTACCCTCTCTGTTTGTTTTTTCCTTTGTTTTTTCTTTTTTTCCTCTGTCAGTAAATAAGTATTTTTTTGTTAACATCTTCCAGATCATTCCAATAATAAAAAATATTATGGTATATATATATTATTTTAAAAATAATATATATGATTTTTTGTGAGTATTTGTGATTGGGTTTGGATGGACTCCAAAAAATTGCTATGCAACTTGTTTAATAGAAATTTATTTCAAAATAAATTATTGAAATACATAGTAGGAGCAAAGATTGGGATCTAGGCTTCTAACGGTGTTAATACACTAGCTTATTTATACAAGCCATTGTTTTTTTATTATTTATTTTTTGTGCAAGATTTTAAATCATTGATATTGATTAAATGAATAACATAAATATTAAGAAATATAGATGTGATATTCTTTTGTTTGCGTTCTGTTTTAAATCTGGAAATTATAACTTCTTGAGCATTTGCAAGTGGAATTCTAAATATATAAATGATAGGTCTTATGTATGAGGGCATCAAGGCACAATACTAAATATATATTTATAAGAGATTTGATATATATATATATATATATATATATATATTCAAGCTAAGAGTAGGTCCATCGATCACATGAAACATGAAAACATGCTGCAAAACAAGTGTTTTTTTTTTTTTTTTTATACATCTCTATATTAGGAAGAAAAATAAAAGGTAAGACTGATAATTGAATATAAAATTGGTTCTAGAAATTTTACAACTTGCATAGTAGAGGGCCACGTTGTTGGGCTAGTGCTTGGTGAGCATTTAAGGGATAAGCAGTTGTTTGGCAGAATGAATGCCCCTCAAATAGAAACTATTAATTTTAGGGTTAAGATTGAAAATTATTACAATATTTAATATATGTAATTCAAGTGGTAGAAATATTTTTTATGATTTGAAAAATTCTAATTACATTAAAGCTAAATAAGTTATATATCTAATTACATTAAAGCTAAATAAGTTATATATCTAATTACATTAAAGCTAAATAAGTTATATATCTAATTACATTAAAGCTAAATAAGTTATATATCTAATTACATTAGAGCTAAATAAGTTATATATCTAATTACATTAAAGCTAAATAAGTTATATATCTAATTACATTAAAGCTAAATAAGTTATTTATACTTAAATTTTATTAACTATTTACATTTTACTACTATTATAGTGAGTAATTAAAGCTCCTCTGCAATTAAGGGCATTTGGTCTAGTGGTATGATTCTCGCTTAGGGTGCGAGAGGTCCCGATTTCAATTCCCGGAATGCCTTTTTCTCTTTTTAAAAGATCATAGGGGTTTAGCGAGTTCTTAAATTTGTGATATCATTAAAAATATCGTTAACTATATTATTTAAATATTTTGTCATATTATCCTTAAATTTTTTTAAAAAATTGTGAGACTCATTTTTTAAAAAATATAATTTATTTACGTTATTATATTATTTAATAATATTTAATATCATTTTTATCTTTATTTCTCTTGGACTTCCTTCTTTTTTTCTTTCCCTTCCATTTTCTTTGTTTTTATTTCTTAAATAAAAAGTTCCAAAAAAATTAATTAGTGCAAATAATAAGAAATTAAATGAAGATTTTTTTTTTAAAAAAAAAAATCAAATAAAAAGAAAAGGAAGAAGAAGGAAAAATATATATATATATATATATATATATATGTGTGTGTGTGAGAATTATATTAAAATATTATTTGAAAGTATATGTATATAAATTATATATATTAAATATATTTTAATAGTGTAATGAAAGTTGTTTTTACTTAGTGAACAATTTTTAATGAAATGATTAGTGTTACAAATTTTTTAGAGTTTGGAGATCAATTTTACTAAAAAATAATAATTTAGGGATCAATGTCACCAAACGTCTATAGTTTCGGGACTATTTATGTCATATTATTAAATATATTTAAATAATATATTAACATAAATATCTTGAAGTTTATTTTAATTAACAGATGATTTAACCAAATTTTTAACGGAATGATCAATCTCATCAAACGTCTATAGTTTCGGAACTATTTATGACATATTATTAAATATATTTAAATAATATATTAACATAAATATCTTGAATTTTTTTTAATTAACAGATGATTTAATAATATTTTTAACAGAATGATCAATGTCACAATTTTTTATAATTTGTAGACCAATTCTACAAAAATAATAAATTGGGGATTATTTACGCCAATTTGCCAAAATAAAATAAATCAACAAGGACCGATATCACAATTTTTTATAATTCGAGGACAATTCCACCAAAATAATAAGTTGGGGCTATATATGCCAATTTGCTAGATTTAATAGAATTTTTAAAGAAATGACCAATGTCACAATTTTTTATAATTCGGGGACCAATTCCACAAAAATAATAATTTGGGAGCTATTTATGTCAATTTGCCAAAATAAAATAAATCAACAAGGACCGATGTTACAATTTTTTATAATCCGATGACATTTCCACCAAAATAATAATTTTATGCTATTCATGCGAATTTGCCAAAATAAAATTTTTAACAAAAGGACCAATGTCACAATTTTTTATAATTCGATGATCAATTCCACAAAAATAATAATTTGGGGACTATTTATGGCAATTTGCCAAAATAAAATAAATCAACAAGGATCGAGTCACAATCTTTTATAGTCGGAGGACAATTCCACAAAAATGATAATTTGAGGCTATTTAAGCCAATTTGTCAGATTTAACAAAATTTGTAAGGAAATGACTAATGTCACAACTTTTTATAATTCGGGGACTAATTCCACAAAAATAATAATTTGGGGATTATTTATGCCAATTTGCCAAAATAAAATAAATCAACAAGGACCGATGTCACAATTTTTTATAATCCGAGGACAATTCCACAAAAATAATAATTTGGGGCTATTTATGCTAATCTGCCAGATTTAACGGAATTTTAGCGAAAGCACCAATGTCACAACTTTTTATAATTCGGGAACCAATTACACAAAAATAATAATTTGGGGACTATTTATGTGAATTTGCTAAAATAAAATAAATCAACAAGGACCGATGCCACAATTTTTTATAGTCGGAGGATAATTCCACAAAAATAATAATTTGGGGCTATTTATGCCAATTTGCCAGATTTAACATAATTTTTTAACGAAATGACTAATGTCACAATTTTTTATAATTCGTGGATCAATTATACAAAAATAATAATTTGTGGACTATTTATGTCAATTTACCAAAATAAAACAAATTAACACTAGAAGGAGGGTTTAAACTTGCCACCTTGTGTTAACCGCAACACACTCTAACCAATTAAGCTATTCCAGTATTTAATAATTTTAATTTTAAATATTTTACAATACTAAATTTTAAGTTGGTGTACTTTTAATTTACTGATAAATCATTGAGATTCCATTTATGCAACATTTAATTTTATATTATTTAGAAATAACTTATTTTTTAAAAATAATATTTTTAAGCTTCATTTTTAAAAAAATATTAGTGTTATTAATTTTTTTTCTTCACTCACAATAATATATAAAAAATTAAAATTATAGGTGGCAAATCAGAGGGGCAGATTTATTTTTTATTTTCCTAAAATATAATCAATTTAATTATAGAATTGGGAGGTCGCGTGCAAACCACGTGACTTATCTTCGGTGATTTCCCCCAGTCCAAGAGGGCACCGAGAAGTTGCTAGCCGTTCAGGCAATATCGAATTTTCTGACGCACTGATACGCAGATTAAACGCAGAGTTTTCTGTTAAATTTTATTTATTTATTGAAAACAAAGCATTGAGATCACCAAAGTAAAAGAAGAAGAGAAATTTCTACGTCCAGATTTTGCATCGATGATGGAAAACAATTGCCCTAGGGTTTCGCCTTCCGAATCAACCGATTCTTCAAATATGAAACGGAGGTGCCTAATGTCTATTTTATTTTATTTTATTTATTTATTGTTATTCTTTAACTTTAATGTTTTGACCTATTTATAAAGATTTTATTAATAGTTCATATTTATTTTGTCAAACGAAGAATTGATTGAGATGGTTCAAGTTATTCTCAGACAGTGTTACTGACTTCGTTTGTGGTGACTTTGTTGGATGAACATCATGCATGTTATCTGGGAGGTCGAGAGATTGAAATATGAACTGATTTTCTATATGTTAATTAAGCTTCTTGAGTGAATTGCATCGGGAGTACTGAACCAGTGATAATTGCATTTGATTTATGTTAGGTTGTAAGAAATTTTATGTAAGATATTGTTTTGTTGAGCCATATGCCTATTATCTTAGTATTGATTTTGTTTTGGGAATCGAGAATGCCTAATGTCTTGTACACAATAAGCTCCATAGAATCTGCATTTGCATTTCCCTGATTGGCTTGTTAAGAATGGATAGCTGATATTGTGCTTCTGTTACTACTTATCTCTGTGGACATATCATCTCATCTTTGTTGTAATGCATGGGTTTATATTACTATTTTTTTGAGTGGATATATGGGAGAAATTTCAAGATACTATTAGCTTATTTAAGAGTGTAACTGCAATGATAAACTTTCAGGAAAAAGAGGCAATGGGATCAACCTGCTGATTCATTAGTTTCAATGGGCATGGCGCTTCCTGGAATTCTTCCATTGTCAAATATGGGATTTATTGCTGCAATTACATCACCTGGCATCCCTACAATTCCTAATGTTAATTTCACTAATTCTCTTGCATCTACTGGAGCAACATTAATGTCTGTGCTACAGGCTCCTTTACCGCAAAATGGTGCCGCCATTGTCCAAAAACTAAATCAGGTATGGTAACACAAAAAACTAGCTGCTGCTTTTGTTTTTAGATCAATTTGTCCCCTCTGAATGTCATGTTGTGAGTCTTAAAAGGCCTTGTACTGTGATGTATTTACCCCTGGATAAAAAGGGTAATAAATGCAAAAAAAAAAAAAAAAAAAAGCCATTATGACTGGCTTGGTGTGAATCAAATGCTGAAACACACACACAAAGGCCTGCGGAGTAGAAAATTAATGTAATGGAAATATAATTCGGGTTTGAATTTTATATAAATAAATCATAACCTGCTCTTTAAATGAGAAAAAGGAGTGAATTTTGGATGCAATTAAAAAAATAGAGAAAATCAACACGAAATAAGAGAATGATAGGAATTGAGCACAATCCATTGACTTATTCCACTTGGCTACATATGTCCCCTTCACCCTTTTAGTCAACTTTTCTTTATTTCTTACTCTTGTTCATTTATATTATTTGCTATTTATTAGAATTTGTTTTGAGCATTTTCTTCGTAATTTTTGTTTCTGAGATATTCAAATGTTTCATAATGTAACAAATAAAAGAAAATAAAGAAGCAATACCACCCATTTGTAGTTATTTGCTTTTGTAAAACGTGCTAAATGGGTAAAATATTCTATAATTCTTTGACTACAGCAATATCTCCCTCTCTTCTTCTTTTTTTGTGTACATATCCCAATATAGATTCACAATTAATAACAATGATTTGAGAAACATCGTGCATTGGAGGCTCATGATGAAAGTTCAAATATTTTATTTTGCGTTTTAGCTTTCTTGCTTTCTAATCACTTCTTCAATTTCTGAAATAAAATTTTTGATGGCCATAATAGTGGTTAGGAGAGCTGATTCTGTAATATAGTAACCGGCGGTACTACAAAGAGAGAATTAATAAGGATGCCAGTTTGATGTGGTGGTTATATCTATATTTCTATAGTAGAGGTCACTAGTTGGACCCATTCAGGTTGATGGTGTGAAGGAGCCATCTCTGTAACGGGTACTATGAAAGCTGGAATCCAGTTAGACATTTGACTTGCCTCTTTAATGACATTTAGCTATATTTCCTTTGGAAGAAAGGAAAAAAGAATTTTTTTGGGGGGAAATTTTCAAAGCTGCAAAACTAATATAGTCAGATGTCTTACGAATTATTATCTGAAGCCATATCCTTTAATTTATTGCCATAGCCTTTAATTTATTTGTTCTTTTAAATAACAGTCTAGTTACTCTTGAAGGTTCATTTTTCTAAAATTTCTTCCACAAACAATTCAATTAATTGTTGAATGAGTTAATCATCTTTAATTTCTTTGAGTGTTCAATAGTAATAATAATAATTATTTGTGCTGCCTGAGTTGTTGTTTGCTTTTGAATTTGTAGCCCAAGATCCAGGATGAACTGATAGCTCGAGAAATTGTTATCAATGATGCTGACTCTGCTTTACGCTATAAGCTTACGAAGCGGCAGACTCAGGAAGAGGTGAATTTTCTCCCAGAAGTATTTTGGTGGACTATAATTCACTTGTCAGTTCCATAATTTCTACTTGACTATCATTTCTCTTTTGCAGATTCAGAAGTGTACAAATGCGATAGTAATAACAAGGTATTGTGCTAGTATTCTTGTGTACTCTTTTATTGTTTTTTCTGTTTCATACATGGTGTTAATGTGAGATAGAATTGCAGGGGTAAATACAGGCCTCCAACTGCTCCGCTTGATGGGGAAAAACCATTGTATCTTCATATATCTGCAGGGGCACACGTATGTATATGCATTTCAATTCTTTTCCCTAAATTCTCCCATTTTTTCATTTGCCGCCCTTCTCTGAGCTCCTGTGGTAGAAAGGGAAATTCTATATCCTGATAGGAGCAGATTATAGCTTCTTTGTTTGTCTGGATACTGCTTCTCTATCGTATTGTATACAATTGTAGTTTTTTACCCTGGTGATGGTAATTTAATATGTTGGTTTCGTATCTAAATTTTTAAGAGATTTCTAAGGTTATTTGATTATTTACATTGTCAATAAAAGCTCAAGCTTAGCCTAGTGAATAGTAATTCACTTTTGGATTTTCTAATGCTTTGTATACATTTGGCCAAAATGGGTTTAAGATCATTGAAGTGGTTTGTCTGTCAGCTGGTTGTCACTAAGTTCTCAACCAACATAAGATGCATATTTTTCTTCGTACAAATTTGATGCACAAATGTTAATGTATTTGCAGTTAAAAATCAACCTAAACTTACTTTGAGCTATTGGGTTTGTATAATTAGGCCTCTTCCCTCTGTTGAGTGATTTTCAACTATTAAATTGAATACTGAAGTTTTGTGTTTACGTGTCATTTTGTCTTATTTCAGTTGGAAACAACAGTGGAACGGATCAAAGCAGTTGATTCTGCTGCTGCCATGGTAGAAGAGATATTGAAGAATGGGTGTTCAAATAATGGAGTGAAGGTAATGATATTTTGGGAAATCATGGACAACGTTATAGAGCCAGACTTTTGACAAAATCTTGCTTTTTCGCAATCAGGTAAATAATTCGTCCAGTGCGTGTGTCTTTCTGGGTTTTGAGGTTGACCCATCTTTGGACGTTGCTGCTCGTATTCGCGGACCAAATGTGAGTCTCTCTTATCCTGTCTTACTATCTCCGATTCACTTCTTGATGTCTCCATTCTACCTATACCTCCCTTGATTGGAGTTGGATGATTTTGTTTTATTTTATTTTTTTTCTTTTAATAAAGGAACTTATTTATAAATATTCTTTTATTTTCTATCTGCTTCAAGATGTATGATAAGAGATTCTAATGATCTAGCTCTCTCTGATATCTCCAAACAATTCGGAGAGATTGTTTTTGTTGCTGCTGGTTGGGTTTTGTAAATGCAGGACCAGTATGTAAATCACATTATGAATGAAACAGGAGCAACTGTCTTACTAAAAGGACGCGGTTCAGGAAATTCAGCAAGTATAGAGGATGATGGTAATTATTTATTGTATATAATTATCTCTCTTTGTTGTTTGTTAAACTCATAAACTCTTGCATTGGCATAATGTTGTCTGGTTTTCACTATGTTTGAAGATGGTCAGCAGCCATTGCATTTATTCTTGTCGAGCAGCAACTCAAAAAATCTTGAACGCGCAAAGCTTTTGGCAGAAAATCTGTTGGATACAATTGGTGCAGAGTTTGGTGCGTCCAGGTAATTGCCTGTAACTAATTTTCGTGTCAAATGCATGTAAGAAAGCTCATTCTTTTTATTATTCAGGTATTGAATTCTCATCCAATGCACAAGTATTGTTCACATGAGATGACAATTTTGCTTCATCATGGCTTGCCTAATCCTTTTGATGTGATTTAGTTGTCCACAGATCCCATTTTAACCCTTCCTGCTGTGACCACCCCAAAAAAAGAAAAAAAAAAAAAAGATAAAGAGAATGTTCTATGTAGATATGTTACTGTTATGTGTTTGTATTAACTTGATTATAAATGAAGCATGTGATGCTTGATAATAACTTGATAATTTTTGTGCATCATCGATACAAGCAAGTGGGTTTTGTGGTAGTAATTCATTTTGTGAAGCAATAACTTGTTATTAGTGCTCAAAGATAATAACTTGATGCTGTGCTGTATCTGAAAGGGTTTCATCATCTAAAGTTTATGGTGCTGTTCCTCCGCCACCGCAGTTACTGGCTGGAGTTCAGAGTTCTGGTGCTGAGTCACCACAAAACAATCTGTCAACTGTCAGTCTTTCTGCATCAACTCCCATCTCTGTATCATCAGTGGTTTCACCGGCCATAGTTTGCAGTGCTTCTGATGTTGCTTCTCAAGGGATAGTACCCCATCCTGGGTGGTCTAGTGCTGGTCAATCCCTAGCAAGTACTTGTAGCAGTTCTTCACTGACTCATGGAACAAGCTATATTGGTTATGGTGGAATATACCCTCAAGCAACACCATTGCAACAAGTTGCCCAAGTGCTAAGACAGTCAACTTCTCCCGTGACTGCCACGGTTGGTCCTGTCAGTATAGCTGGGTGCTTAACATCACATACAACTGCAGCTTCCTCTTTAGAGAAGGATAAGCGTTATGCACAAAAACGAAAGTTTCAGGAGCTTCCAGCAGCACTAAAGAGACCATCAAATCTCAACCAGGTATTAATATTGTTATTGTTTTTAGTTTATTTAGAAAGTAGCTGCTATTGTCTCTTAGTTAGAAGAAAAATGGGAAAATATTGACATTTCAACCATACAATAACACCATCAATCACATTCAGAGAAAATATGGATACTCTATGAACTTCTAAAAGAAGACCCTTGGAGTACTTCACTTAGAGATGGTTAATCCTCATACTATCTGGGACATTCTTAAGTAGACCAACTGAAATTTTTTGCATATACATATGTGGTCCATGAAAACCAAGCTCATGAAGAATTTTCCATATTATTGTCCATAGTATTAGAGTCTTGTGAACTTTTGTCCTTATACACATATGGAGTGAGAAGTTAAGGGCTTTCCACATATTGTGGTTCCTTTTCAGCTTTCCACTAATGTGCTGTGTAACTATGCTAATGTTGTGTTTCTTATAGACCAAATCACATGATACATTGAAAAGTTTCCTTCTGTATCTTTACGCTTACTGAAATAATTTGGAATGAGGCAATCTCTATTGCTTTCTTGTCTCTTACTAAGCTGAATTTTTTTAGTAGAATACATATTGAATTCTCTTTTCTCCTTTCTCTCACTCTCTCAGTATTAGCTTAACTGAAACTTTCCTCTTAAGAGTTTATTTGTGTACAAAGGATGTTTGTTTCTTTGTTCCTTTTTTTTTTTGGGCTGATCATAGTTACTTATTCTTCCAGGTATTTTCTCTGACCTTGTATGAAGCTAACAGGCTTATACTGGACCTCTGTTGGACATTTCTGTGTTCCACAGGGTTTCTGCAACTGAGATGGCATGGAGCTGCAGCTAGCTTTGCTGTGCCTTTTTGTCTGACATTGATTTATAACTTTCCTGTTTCGCATTGTTGCCTTGTGATTTTGTCTATTACTCCTGCAGAAATTATTTTTGCTGATGATAATCAATACATTTCCTTTATTTAAGCTCCATCTTTTAGATTTTAGAATATAAGTATGTCTTTAAGTTTATTTTGTTTCTTTGTAATGGTTCTTATGTGTATTTATTGCATATATCTTGCCATTTCATGTAGAATTTTAAAATTTTAGACTCAGGAAATGAGATCTATTGGTTCACATATTCGCAGTTGAACACTTCATTGGAATTCTGAATGCACTCGACCTTCTTGTTTCATTTCAATTTGTTTAAAACTTTTGAAGGAATAATTTTGACTGTTGAAAAATAGGTTGAGGACTTAAAATAACCTCTTATTTTGGAAAACATCTTTCAATTTCTTTTATGGCTGAAATATCAGATTATGAGAAAAGAGATGAGAGTACCCGCAATTATGATGTTGATCATTCTTGGCTTAGAAATCTCTGCTATTAATGAAAATTTTATCTTAGGCTGTAGTCATTAGGTTCTTAATTCATGATGCTTCTATGCGTTTGTGTTTGTGTTTGTGTTTCTTTGTAAATATTCTTGATGCAGGAGCATCTGATCTACACCTCAAGGAGTTACTAAGTGTTTAATTTAATTAATTTGTTGCTACCTTATTTTACGTTGTGGTTGAGGGTTCTACTGGTATTTTCCAGAATGTTTTACAGGGATCAGAACTTGCGAAGTTACATGATTTAACCCCCAATGTTGGTGCTAGAGATACTTCAAATATCCCTGCTTCAAGGAAGCTGATTGATGAGCCATCAACCAGTGTTATGCTTCCACCTCCGTCAAGGAGGATATCACCCTCACCGTTGCCACCAACATTTTTAAAATCCAACTCTACATCAATGCCACCGCCGCCACCAAAATTCAGTTCAGCACTTGGTGTGTGCGGTAGCAAAAGTGCAGCTACTGAGTCAAGAGCTGAAAGTGTTCCTGGTAGGTTCTTGCCTTCTTGGCCCTAGATTTTTATTTCCATCAGTGATTAGGTTTTCTTTTGGCAGAATATCTAAAAACATGTACAGTGTTGTCTTTTCTTGAATTTGAGCGCATCTGCAGCTTCCGAATTTAAGTTTGCAATGTGCAATTTTCTGAGATATTTTTTCCTCCGGTCTTAATCTGATTGCTTAAACTGGCTTTGGTTTCAACATTTTGAATTTCAGATACGTTGGTTAAGTTAATGGAGTATGGTGATGATGATGATGATGATGAGCCTGCGAAGATCAGTGAAGAATCATTGAAAAGAAACTCTACGGATGCTCCAAAACCATTCTGGGCTGTTTGAAACAAATGTTGTAGTCCCCTCTTTTCTGGTCACAAAAGGACTGGAAGGTGTATTATGCAGTAGGAAGAGCTTTTCATAGGAGAATTTTTATGTGAATTTTCTGTATGGTTCGATAACCGTGTGGTCATTTCCTTGTTTGACCTTTGTAATAATAGTGTATCCAGTGGATATAAGATCAGATTTAAGCAAAAAATTGCGTCACAATTACTCCTCGTTCTTTGGCCAAGTCTTCCCTTCCCTTGGATGACCAAGTTGAGAGCTTATTTTCAACTTCGAGTTGGTTCCAATCATTACACTATTATTAAACTCATGCGGGAGTCCCTTTTTAACATGAATTCACAAACTTTTCTTGAATTTACAAAAAAAAAAAGAAAAAAAAAAGAAAAAAGGAAGGAAAGTCTCAACAAGCTTCACTCTTTCTTCTGGACGGGAATTCTTCCGGTTATAGACCAGAAATGAAGATAGCAGCCCACTTTAACTCCATGCTAATTCTTTCTTCTGGACGGGAATTCTTCCGGTTATGGATCAGAAATGAAGATAGCAGCCCACTTTAACTCCATGCTAATTCTTTCTTCTATAATCAGCTAAACTGGTTCAACATGCCACAGTTATTTAATGACGCTTCATGGAAGGCTGAGCATCTCCTACCCCTTTCTTTGGCGAACTGCTACAAAGCAAACGCTAGCTAGACGATATTGATGATCTGCTGGAAGTAATGAAGCAGATTCTGCAAGAGTTTTGCAAGAAACCGTTTCCATTTCCATGCCCGCTTACTTTCTGATCCAGTTGGATGATCTCATTTTTTGCTATAATGATTAATATTTATTAATTTTATTTTTATTGACAAATATAATATATATATATATATTAAATCTTTCTTTATTTGGGAGTAAACAAGACAATGACAATTGTGAATGTGAAGGTCACCTCATCAAAGAAACATGAAAATACAATACGTGGTGGGTGCAGCACAAATGGCGGAGTTGACTGCCACCCACGAGCGAGCTCAACCAAACACTCCCTCAAAATTGCTAAACAAAATAAAGAGACAGAAAATCCTTCCTCCGCCACTCTCACCTTCACCACCACTCCTTTATTACTCATATTCGAAGCACATGGAAATTGTTCCTCATCTCATGCTTTATAAGATTTTCTAGTTTGGACTTTCTTTTTTCCTTTTTTCTTTTTTCTTGATATCCTTACTTAGTTGAGTATCTTGAATTTGCTGCAGAAGGGAAAAGAAAGTTTTGCTAAAAGTAAGTTTTTAATTTTCAGGGATCATCTGATTGATTCCTTGGAGTTTCAGCCGGAAAGGTGCCAAAAGGATTCTGTCTTTGTCACTTTCTAACCTTTGGTAAGAATATTGCCTTTGCCCATATTATTTTCTTTCTTTGGCTACGATGATTTATATTCTCCTACAAAGATTTCTGTTCCTTACTTTGTTTAAAGATGACCCTTTTTTCTTTTTTTCTTTTTATGGATTTATGAATTATGATTCTCTCTCGTCTCCCCTTTTACCCTTACTGCTCTGCTTGCGATGGACTATTAGGTTTAGATTTAAATCCCAAGAAAAACGATTTATTTTTTCTTTTATTCAGATAGTTTTTAAGGTCATTTTCTTTCTCACTATCCCTTCAATTTAGATTCAAGGTTATCATTTGAAAGAGAATTAAAAAAAAAAAAAAAAAAAGAGTTTAGTTTGAAAACTGGAATTGTAGCTAATATAAGAATCTGGGTATTGGAATTTGTTTATTACTATTATTATTTATGATGTCAACCCAGTTAACCTATGATTCCCATTTTGCCTGTCTTCAGCATTTCATCAACTGCTGTTACTTTATGGGAGTTTTTTTCCTTTTTTTCTTACTCTTCACAATACCAACTCTTTTTGAGAGCATATTCTTTACTTCATCTGTTCTTCAGTTTTTTTTTTCTTCTTAAATTATCTACTTAATCTTTTTGCTTAATAGGACATTTTGAAGTTAATCATATACACCATTAAACAACAAAGGGATACATTTCTTTTAATTAAGATCTTTAAACACCAATAATACAGTCAAAACTAATGGGATTGAATCTTTGCTATCTGTTTGATGAATCATGTTCATAGATGGTCCATTTCAGTAGAGTTATGGGCCACTTGTCAATGCATTTATGTGGCATCTACTTTATGAAGCTGGAATCATCT
Source organism: Asclepias syriaca (assembly GCA_027405835.1). NCBI lineage: Eukaryota > Viridiplantae > Streptophyta > Magnoliopsida > Gentianales > Apocynaceae > Asclepias > Asclepias syriaca. The sequence continues at coordinate 24,514,613 of CM049930.1, forward strand.
ATTGGAAGTGTATCATGGATCTTGCTTGATGACACTCTTGTCATTCATATTGCAACCAATCTGAATCGTATTTTTTTTCATCTATGAGAATAGATACTCTAATAATCTTTGTTTTGAAAAATAATAAAAGATAAGGGCATGCAAAGTTTTCTTGAATTCAATTATAACCCCTATTGAGTTGAGGAAATCAAACGAGTTCATTAAATTTCTATAGTATACATATTTCTGATCTTTTATTATTATTATTATTATTTATTTAGCTATCTATCATATTCTCATTCTCATGTGATACGTTTCACCTTCAGAGAACATAGTCAAATCTTCTTCAAAATCCATGCACGTGTACCCTTTTCATTTTCATTATCTGATTTTAGAGCTGTTGTGACTTTCCAAATTCTAACTGCTTCCTTCGTGTTTGGCAGAACATTGTTCAAACTCAACTCAGAATGGGAGGCGTATTGCAGAAAACTGAATCACGTTCTTCAATACCACAAACAAAGCTTGAGGCCAGAATCACTGAGGCAATGCGGAGGAGAGCAAAAGATGGGAGTTCTATGAAATCATTTGACAATGTAATCTTAAAATTTCCCAAAGTTGATGAGAGCTTAAGAAAGTGTAAAGCTACGTTCCAGGAATTTGGTAAGAGACCAATTATTTTTTTGTTAATACTTTCTCATCAATATATATATATAGACATATATATACATATATATATATGTATGAGTGGGAGTAAGATGGAAAAGCGTTTATGTGTATGTTTCATGCAAAATCACTTTCCCCCGCAACTCCTTTGTGTTTGATCCACACATAAGGAGTTGTGTTGAGTGTATAAATTCAACCATTCTCTATTAACATGAGCCTTTTAGAGGAGAAAATTTAACGATTAAGGTTTTAACTTTTTTTTCTTTTTTGGTTGTGGGGGGGTGTGGGGTATGTATAGATGAGGATGGTAATGGTACAATAGATCGGCAAGAGCTGAAGCATTGTTTCCAGAAACTGGAGATGAATGTTCCAGATGAGGAAATCAATGATCTATTTGAAGCATGCGATATTAATGCTGACATGGGAATGGAGTTTAATGAGTTCATTGTTCTTCTTTGCCTTCTCCATCTTCTGAAGGATGACCCTGCAGCTATGCGTGCTGTATCCTTTTGATTCCTCCTGTTTCTTTATTTTATTCCTTTAGTTGGCTTCATTTGGAATATTATCATAGATGACATATGCAATTCTTATATATATTTTCTCTACAATATTTGACATTTTTTCTAATTGAAAGAACTATTTATCTAAGCGTTTACTTTAGTACTTTGGAATTATTGCCCTGCTTTGTTATGTCAGTTCCTTGTTTATTAGTGTTGAAACTACAATAGCAACTTGCACTTCTTGTCAAATAACATACTTCACAATGTTGTCATCCAAAGGTCCTTGACATTAAAGAAAGAAATCAAGAATATGCACGCCGGACCTTGATTCGACATTTGAAACCCTAGTCAATGCTTTTGTCTTTCTAGACAAGAACAAGGATGGTCATGTCAGCAAGAACGAGATGGTTCAAGCAATTAATGAAACTACTACCGGAGAGAGGTCATCTGGGCGTATTGCCATGAAAAGATTTGGTGAGTTTGTTTGTTATCACAGCTCCAAACACTATTCTTTTTAGCTTCATGTATGTGTAGATTCACCATGGGAGTGATTGTGCTCTATGCCACTGTGCCTTGAATGTATAATTAGGACTAGAAACTGGGATTATGAATGAACCTCAAGATACATCTTCTTGGAGCCCACCCTCCGCCATGACACTTGAAAGATTAAGAAAGATGCTATTAATTTTACTTTCAGTATAGATAGAGAAATCCTGGATAATTGAATGCATTTTGGTCATCTGCATTTGAAAAAATAAATAAATTTCCATGCATGTTTAGGTGCTAAAGTGAGGGTGACATGCTTCAGTTCATGTTCTTCAATTACCCCAAGATACATCTTTATGATAGATGTGCAGTGCATTAGGTATTGTGAGGAATTTAGATATGAAGGAAAAACTGTGATATTGAAGGGTTATGATTCTCTGCACAATACATAATAACTTTTGATTAAAATCAGAAGAGCTTTGTCTTTCTATTCACTTGATCTTGATTACTTTCTTATTTTGGGTTGATCTTGATACTACTACTATTACTTTTCACTTGAACAAACAAACGTATGGTTGTTGTGTTTGTTGCAGAAGAAATGGACTGGGATAAGAATGGGATGGTCAATTTCAAGGAATTCCTTTTTACTTTTACCCGTTGGGTTGGAATAGAGGATAATGAAGATGAAGATGCTGAAGAGAATGCCTGATTTATAAACCTTTTTCTTATTTGCTTGATATGCATGCTTATTTAGGGTTTTCTATTAACAAAAATGTGCTTTTCTTAGTTTAGATATCACTCTTGGCATTTTCAGTTGTTTTAGTACCACATAGATACTTCTAGCTAGCCCAGATCTCCCATTATGATTGATTTTATATGTCAGCCCCAGTTCTCAGGAAAAATGGCCTTTTGTCTTTTTTAACAGCTTTGAAGTACCCATGGTACAGACTAGATGGTCACTATCTTAATCCTTAAGCAAATTATCACAAGAAACAATGCGACCGACCTCAATTTCTTATCAAACCCCCTCCTACCCACACTGCATCTAACACAGCGGGCACGCCAAAATGAAGAAACGTGTAAATTATAGAAAGAAAGTTCATAGATCAAAACACCTAAAAGAAAATGGGAGAAAATTATAAAAATAATAATAATATTAAAATAATAACAATGATGATGATAGTATTAATAATACCTAGGGTAGAAGTCCTAGACTTATTGTACAAGACAATATAAACCCCACGATGGATTCGGGATCAATAGCCTTGATAATGTACCTTGTATATATATACGCCCTTCCCTATGTCTCGTAGGGGACCCACACGAGCAAAACTTCTATCACAAGCTTACACTAGATTCAATATATATATATATATATATATAACAAAAGACCAGTGTTTATAGATATGCTCTAACTAAACTGCCAAAAAGGAGAAACATATGCAAACCCACGGACCCATATGGTCCATAACCACGTTAAGCTCGCGCCAAACCTCTTTCAAGTAGAACCTAACACACCTCATAATAATATAGAAACAAGTTAGAACTGGGGCATAATGGTGCCAGTGCCCCGATGGCATTTGGAGGGCTGACTTGCACAGCAATACCTTTGTTGTGGGGAACTCTCACACTACTATCAGTTGTTGAGAACACATGAGCTCCAAAATCCCACACACTCATGGCACAATTCTTTCACCCCCTCGTTTTGGCCCTCTTCATTCCCAGGGTATTGTTGAAAGGGGACACAGATCCAGACATTTGGGAACCTTCATCACGAAGTGTACCATTAAGCATGGCAAGTTCTCGTAGCTGCTGTTTTTTGTAGAAATCCTGAGATTCATCCTATTTTCAGAAAGGAGAAGGCATAGAATTAAGACATTTTCATGTTTCTGTCAAATAAGTAATGTAAAGGAATGAGGATATACATAACTCCCTTCCATTACAATTAAAAAATAACACACAGAAAGTAGCTACCACAGGTTTCAGCAAGTCCTCAAGTATCTCGCGTGCTTGCATTAGCCGAGCATCAATTATCTCAACTGGCAATTCTGCTTCAACAAGTATATGTAGAGGTTCATTCAAGTGTTCGTATCCTGGTTTGCCTCTCATCAACTCTTCCTGCATTTCTGAGACTAGTCATTGTGCTTTCTCTAGAATGTTAGAAGAAATAAAGGAGAAAATGTGTAGATAACTAGATGTGTTAGCACAAAAGTCAAAAGTATTTGGAATGGTACAGAACATTTCATGAAACGTGAGCGTTTAATTTTAATTCAGAATAAAAGGACATGTATTTGGAGAAGGAATTAAATATATGTGATAGCTCAGAGTTGCCGCTCTTGAAAACTTAAAGCAGTTAGTTTTACACCCACCACCCAAAACTCCCTGGGCTAAAAAGAAATCCAGGAAGATTGTTACCAAATATCATGAATGGAGTCAAAATGGATGTCATTGAACTATTCTAGTTCCATGAAATAGTACCACAAATTAATTGATGCTTCATCAGTACCCAAATGACTCCAAAGCAAACAGCCTCACCTCTCATAGGGATCATGCTCAGTAGCACCATAATGAAATTCAGATACGACCCAAATAAAATAACTAAATGGCAGGATGCAGTTGAAATTGAAAGTAAAAGCTATCACCAAGCAGTCACTTCTACTGAAAATGCTATGTTTTATTATTATTCAATTTATCTAGTCCACAATTACCTTTGTTGGATCCTTGATACTACCACGGCCCCTAATCAAAACACGGCACTCGGTAGTTGCTTCCACTCGCTTGAGTGAGTTACCTCTGGGCCCAAGAAGGCGTCCAACAAAATTATACTGCAATCAATTCTTCCATTAAAATTTAACAGAACAAAACACATCCCAAAAATAATAATAATAATACAGTAAAATGGCCTCATACACTGGGATATTGGCCAACAGGAATGTCAACCCTGATGGTTCGCTTCACTATAAGACCGGAAGAGCTAGTCTGAGACCCTAACCAACTTTGTGCCGATGAGGGCTGCATTATACCAGACATCTGCAGAAAATGATCCCAAAGAATATAAGAAAATAGGGAATCTTCTGCATTTTAATTGACAGAGAGGATCCCTTGCACTGTTTCCCACTCATCCACCAGAGATTCTAAAATTTCCTAAACCCCTCAGGAGTTCTGGATACTAAATTCATTAAGAAAGGATAAAATAAGAATAAAAAAAAAGTAAACATCGTTAAGAAATCCCAACAAAAGCCTGCAGCAAAAATTTGTACCAAGCAGAATTAGTTAATCAGTCCAGAGTTCTGAAGGGATAATTCAATAATGATTAGATAAAAGAAGATTTTAACAAACAAACTAAGAAATAGCAAAAATTTGCATCCATCCAAAATTACTTGAACTCAAAAAGTTACCAATTTATCACCCATTCAAGAAGAGAATCCTACTCCCATGTATGCCAGTAGTAAGATCTAAAAAACTAGGTCTTGCTAACTCAATTTGAAGCATCCTACACCACATGTTAGCAGATTTATAGGTTACTGCATTTGATAGAATCCTAAAGGACATTTAGTTTATGGGTAAACCCTGAGGTAGTATTAATCTGCTGACTCTTGAAAATTCTAATTTTCAAGCTAAAGCCGGAAAAAAAACAAAGAAACTGTGCATCTATCTGACTTCTCACAGAAATTTGGAAACAATATGCCCAGTTAAATCTACATTGTCATTCCTGGTGTTGTTAGCTTCAAACTACCTGTCATGCCAGAAAAACGAACTTGAAAAAAGAAAAAAAAAAGGTTAAATACCACTGTAAAAAAGAAGTAATCAAGTTAGCATGGAAAGTAAAATGATCGTGTCAACAATGCTTCTAAAAACAGTAAAAAAATTAGATCAGAGTCATGTTAATAGTTAGTATCCATACTTCGGATTGCAACGGTGACGCCCATCTGTTCACATTAGCTCCTCCATTTGAAAATATTCCTCCTGAAGCCAGGGGGCTAGCAAGTTCAAGCCCACTTTGATCTAAAACTGATGCATTCCCCAAGAGTGTGGTTACACGCAATATTTCTGCTTCAAAAAGGTCAATTTTCAAGAATAAGATGTACCAGTTAGCATTAGTTAAGAAATTAGTTATCAGTGACCACAATATGGACAAACTCTATGGGCTGGTTAGTTAAAAAAGAATACTGAAGCTTGGAATAATTTAGTCTTTTAAAACAATACACCTTGGGAGACAGACAAAAGAAAACTCAAGGAACTTAACAACCTCCAAAGAAGATTGGTTCAAATATAGTGGAAATAGGAGAGAGTAGCAATTAGTGCCTAACTATAGTGACTCCCATTAGAGAAACAAAATTTTCAAAATAATAATGTATTGCAGACCTCTAGGTTAGACACCTCTAAAAATTAATAACATAAATCAAGGGGAAAAGACGCCCTTTACTCCAAAGGAGGATAATTAAACATGTTCTTAATTAGAACACAGGAATTTACTGTTAACTGAGCTAAATGCCTATTCCTATATATTAAATATAACAGGGAAAAACTAAAACTTGTCTTCACCTTTCTACCTCTGAAATGCCCTTGAAACAATTAATGCATATACATACATAATTATCGACCTTCCCTTCCCAGGGCACAAACTTACATATTTTCCCCTATTCACACATTCCTTAACCATCATACCTCATCTACCTCAAAAAGCAAACATACCCAGGAATGCTAATATTTTTTTTGCAAAAACTTTTGCAGTTATTTCATTTGAAAGTACTTCAAAAATAATACATGAATGAAAGCACAAATTTACAACAGAAATTAGACTCAATACTCCCAACGGAGTGATTAGCATCTGCTGTTGCATATCAATGACTTAATTTCTAAGTTTGACAATACAAGTCAACTATTGTACTCAAACGAGATTTCCTTTAGATCCTTACTCCAAGTGCTATTTTCTCAGGAGGACTCCCCCCACCCCTCAAAAAAAAAAAAAAAAAAAGATAACAGGGGTTCCCTTTGCCCCTAGAAAGCGCTACATTAATACTGTCGATACCTCCACCCCCTTTTTGGAATTGCTTAATTCACATCAGATGCAACCAATACAAGGTTAGAATTCCACTGGATCATGCACATCAACAATCTGGAACAAATTATTCTACTAAGCTGCTCTCCCAACCACTTTCTGTTAGCTACTGCAACAATCACCAACAATATATTCTGCACATCAATCATTCTATGGGATCATATCTACATCTGATGGGAAATGGCCTTGAGGAATAATAATTAATTTCAGAACAAGTTTCAAGACACGGTATATGTCTGTGCGTGGATGTACATGTGTGTCCGCCAATGGAGTTCAGACATGGTGGAGAGAAAATAAACTGGTGAAGTTTCAGATTTGTAGTTATTGGGGTGATTGGGTTGTGGCCAATGCATAGAAACAGGAAAAAGAAAAGAAAAATAGTCAAAGTCCTAAAATTCTACCAGAAGCAACCATTTGCTATGGCAGAAAGTTACACCTCAAAAAAATAAAATCCCCCACACACATATACCTTCACCTAAATATTTTGCTCCAGATGTGGTGCACAACTGAATTAACTGTATTCTTCTAATAAGCTGAGGGGTTGGGCTAAGGTGAAGATTGTACCAATGAACAAGGATAGACCTTGTAAGAATATGACTATAACATAACCTTACTGAGCTGGTCATTTCAAGTAATAAGAAAACGAAGGAAATCAACTTTACCAAAGTCTGAGCAGCGCTCAACATTAAAATTATTCCCAACTATGTCTCCCTGGTGCTTCTTATCATGGAAACACTTCTACCCAAAACCTTAAAGTAATTCTTGGTCCACTTTATTCTTTTGTCTAAGGTCCTGCTCCTATTTCCATGCCTTGAAAGAATAGTGGATATATTATAATTTTCTCTAAGCTCCTGGTTCTGCCCCCAACTCCAAAGCCCTGAAATAAGAATCGGTGCATTTTGTTTTTTCTGTCTAAGCTCATGGAACTCTCGATACTCCCCAAGCCTTAAAATAGTTATCCGTGAGTTTTGTTCAACTAGTAACAATACAGACTCGGCAAAAAAAAAAAAAAAAAATTAAAGATCCAACTCAGTAATTTTCTTGTTCTTTTTTTTTAATCATTTTATTCCCTAAATGTTCATTCAACGTCTCAAAAACTGTGTAACTTGGAAGATTCTATGGCCAGATGAAATATGAGATAAAACCTTCATTTTGGCGCAAGAAGCCCATGTAAATAGATATTTCAAGTGGACATAAATTTTTTCAAACTCACCCTGATTCAGCAACCGATAACTATGAGGAAGCACTGGCGTAAATGGACTGAGCTTATGCCGTTCTTGAAGCAACTCCGATAAATATCTGCGAGCCAGCCAGATCAAGATACATAAAAGAACTCAAGTATGTACCAAATTAAATAAATTTTAAAAAAAACAGATTGTGCAACTACAAAATCAAACCCACGAACCAAACCCTAAACCACTGCTCCTATCAAGAACTGAAGGGGGAAAAAATAATTATAATAAATCTATCTACAATAGGCGCAAAGTGGGCTTACTTCTCTTGTTCGACGATGGCAGAGGAGGCAGAAAGAAGTCCACCGGCAGCGCTAATATGAGGAGAGTGAGGGGCAGAGGGAGAGGGTGAGTATGCCATATACCTTCCAGACGACATGTTTTCACCGGCCGGCGATGTCCACTTCAGATCCACCGACCAGTCCCTCTATATTTCTTCTCTCTCTGAAGAATCAAGTAGTAGAAGTTATGGGTATAGCTGTAGATATTATTATGGCGTCGGTGGATGAAAGCAATGGAGAGAAAACCCCCTAAAAAAACAATAAATAAAAGCGAGAGAGAAAAAAAAAATATTAGAAGCCCTTTTGTAAGTAAGTCATGAAAGAAGCGTCCATGGAAACTAATTGTATAGTTTTGTACAAAGACACCAAACCATAAAGAAAAAGGACTCTTCTTTTATCTCTGTCCTCATACACACATCCCCGCACAAGAACTACTCCATCGTCCCTTCAAGAATGTAATATTACAACTACCCTTCAGATCTCCTTTTTCCTTTTCTCAACTTCTTTGTATGAAAATTAGAATCTCGTGTATCATGAGGTTAGGTACTTTAAGAAGATCCCACTCCTTTAACTTTAAATTTTGCGTACGAAATATATACTCGTTAATCTTGTTTTAACATATGAATCCGCGTTTAGCAAATTAATCGTACTCGTTAACTTATTATTTGCTAATATTGTAACTTCTATTTTTAATTTGTTATGTTTTTTATTTATGGAAATTATATTTATAATTAGTATTTGTGATATTTTTATATAATTTATTTTTTAGTGTACAAGATACTATATTTTATTGTAATAATAAATCTTAATGCAACATGTTTAAGTTTTTTTTAGAGAGATGTTTAAGTTGTATAACACATAATTGAAGTGTTTTTTAAATAAGATATTTTTAAAAAATAAAATCAAAGATTTTTTTTTTAAACCAAAATAAAAGATTTAAATATTAGATATTAAAAGTTTTTCAAATTAAAAAATAAATAAATGAAAGGTTTAATTATTGAGCGACGAAACATAATAAATTATACTATACCCCCAAATACTAATATATTTATTTTCAATTATCATTTGAAATATCAAATTTATACGTATGAAGTCCCAAATATCAAATTTATACGTATGAAGTCCTAAATGAAAAATTACAATTTTAATAAACAAATAAATCATTGTAATATATAAATTGTTTTTTCTTTATGTTATGAATATCGAAGATTCATTAAATTAATGTATGTCTATCGTATAATGGTTATTATCATTTAATATTGAGATAATTACGTAGTTTTATGATAAATGTCACCTGATGTCTATCTCTAAGGTGACATATATCACCTATCAATTTATACCGGTGACAAGTATCAAGTATTTATCTTTATCCCTTATTCACCCATATAAATAGATATTTTGTAGAGATAACCAACAACCAACAAGAAATCACATAATAATATTTTCTCTATTTTCTACGTCTCTCGTTTACTTTCTATCTTGTTTATTTTATTGTTTTTATATAATTTCGAGTCTCTACCACCATGTAAAGTATTTTTGAAGTTTATTTGAAGATCAAAGACATACGTTTTTTACAAGTACGTTTTCTGTTATTAATTGGCAAATTTTACTAAACTCGAATTTGTGACTCTTGATGTCACGAGAAAGAACTACTTGTGATGGACACTAAATGCCGAAATGCATCTTGCTGCAATGGGTCTGGCAGATACTGTTGTACAAAATAATGTGTCATCAATACAAGATCGTGTCAAAGCTATAATATTTATCCGTCATCATCTTCACGAGAATTTGAAAAATGAATATCTTACCGTGAAAAATTCTCTTATTTTGTGCGAAAATTTTTAAGAAACAATCGACCACCAGGTCGTTCTCCCAAAAGCACGGTATAACTGGTTACACATGAGATTGCAAGATTTCAAATGAGTATAACTCCGTAATGTTTAAAATAGTTTCGCAGTTGAAATTATGTGGAGATGATATAACGGATGATGATATGTTGGAGAAAAAATACTCCACTTTTCATGACACGAATATTGTTTTGCAGCAACAATATCGTGAGAAAGGATTTTAAAAATACTCTGAATTGATTTTTTGTCTTCTTGTTGTGGAACAGAATAATGAATTACTGATAAAAAATCATGAGAGTCGACGTAATGGCTCTACTCCATTCCATGAAGTGAATGCTATTAGAAATCATGATCCCAGAAGAGATTGTGGTCATGGTCTAAAATATGATCATGAACGTCGTGATAAATTTGACCCTTATAATCGTAATAATACTTTAGGTGCAAAAAATGTTTATAACCACCTGAAGTATTGTTATGAAGACACGAAATACTTTAGGCACGAAATATTGTTTCAAAAAAATTATGAAGACAAATGTTATCATTGTGGCATAAAAGGTCACTCTGGTCTCGTGTCTGTCGCACGATAAAACATCTTGTTGACTTATATCAACCATCTACTGAAAAGAAATGCAAAGACGTTGAGACAAACTTTACTCTCAAAATTTGTTTCATTAAAAAAATGATGACGATATTGAAAATGTTGATGTTAGTGTGACTCACCTAGATGTTGCTGATTTTTTTTAACATTCAGAAGAAAGAATTGACCACTTAAATGAAAATGAAAGTGTCTAAAATAATTAAAATATTATATTATGTGTTTTATGTTTATGTTTATTGTTTAGATACTGTAATGTAATATGCTTAATTTTTATGTTTGTAAATATTTTGTTTTTTTTTTTTTGAATAACGATATTGAAAGTGAAATTACGCACACCATACTGAAATATGAGAAATATGTTTCTCATTTGAATGTGGGAGAAACAAGTGTTACCACAATAAATGGTAGTGTAAAACTTATTGAAGGCTCCGGAAGAGCTAATATAATATTACCGGGAGGAACTATGATTGCTATTGATAAAACATTATATTCCTCAAAGTCTCAAAGAAATTTATTGAGTTTTAAAGATATCCGACGTAATGGATATCATGTTGAGACTATGGAGGATAATGGTTATAAATATTTGGGTATCACAAAAGTGACTTTATGTAATAAATTTTTGTTGGAAAAACTACAATCTCTATCCTCTGCCCTATATAATGCGAAAATAAATGCTATTGAGGCGCATCATTTAGTAAACCAAAAGTTTAATAATCTCGTTACTTTTAAAGTTTGGCATGACCATTTGGGTCATCTGGGATCAATTATGATGCGAAAAATTATCGAGACAATGCACGGTCATCCTTTGAAAAATTAAAAGATTTTAACTTCTGATAAACATTCATGTGTTGCATATTCCAAAGGAAAATTGATTATAAGACCATCACCATTGAAAATAAGAGCTGAAAGTTCTACATTTCTAGAAAGGATTCATGGAGATATATGTGGACCGATTAGTCCACCATGTGGGCAATTTTGATATTTCATGATCTTGATTGTGGAAAATTGATGCATCGACCCACCATGTGGGCATGTTTGTTTATTATCAACTCGCAACTTGCCGTTTGCGAGATTACTTGCCCAAATAATTCTCTTAAGAGCACAGTTTCCTGATTATCCTACTAAACGAATCTGTCTAGACAATGCTAGTGAATTTTCTTCGCATACATTTGATTCTTATTGCATGTCGATTGGAATAATTGTTGAAAGGCTGTAGCTCATGTTCACACACAGAATGGTCTAGCTAAATCATTTATTAAAAGGCTGCAATTCATTGTTAGACCATTATTGATGAAAACAAATCTTCCTACAGCAGCTTGGGGACATGCAATTTTGCATGTTGCAGCACTTATGCGTTTAAGGTCATCGAGTTACTATAAATTTTCTCTCATACAATTGGCTTTTGGTTCAGAGCCAAATATTTCTTATTTGAGAATTTTTGGGTGTACTGTATATGTTCCAATTGAATCACCCCAACGGACAAAAATGAGTACGTAAAGAAGATTGGAGATATATGTTGGGTATGACTCCCCGTCCATTATAAGGTATATTGAACCTTTGACAAGAGATGTGTTTACAACAAGATTTGCTGATTGTCATTTGATGAAAATTTGTTTCTCAAATTAAGGGGAGAGAATAAATGACATAAGATTGAACTTGCGTGGAAAACATTTTTGAATTATTTAGATCCACGCACAAATTTGAGTGAATTTGAAGTTCAAAAGATTATACATTTACAACAAATTGCAAATTAACTGCCAGATTCTTTTGCTGACTCCAACAGAGTCACTAAATCGTATATTCCAGCTATAGATGCTCCTATACAGATAGAAGTTCCCGAAGGTAAAAAAGTTAATCTTATAGCTATTAAATCAAAAACACGCCAGAAGCGTGGTCGGTCCCTTAGTTCAAAAAATAAAAATTCTCGAAAGAAAAGATGATTAAAAGATCCAGAAGATCATATTGATGAAACAGAAAAAGAAAATTAAGGGACAACTGATGAAAAGATTCCAACTACAAATGATGAAGAAAATTCTGAAATCTCTATTACTTATACCAGTTCGAATCAAAGTTGGGATCGAAGAAACGTTGTTATTGATAATGTTTTTTGCATACAACGTAGCCCTTGATATTTTCAAGGATAATGAGGATTTAGATCCTTCATCAATTGAAGAATGTCGGCATAGAATTGATTGGCCTCAATGGAAAGATGCGATTCAATCGGAGTTAAATTTGCTTGCGAACGAGAAGTTTTTTGACCTGTAGTCCAAACGCCAAATGATGTAAAATCGGTTGGCTATAAATAGGTGTTTGTGCGAAAATGAAATGAAAATAATGAAGTCGTAAGATATAAAGCACGACTCGTCGCACAAAGCTTTTCCCAAAAGCCATAAATTGATTATGATCAAACTTATTCACCTGTTATTGATGTTATTACACTCCGATATCTTATAAGTTTGACAGTTTATGAAAAAGTGGACATGCATCTAATGGATATTATTACAACTTATTTTTATGGAAGTCTTGAAAATTAGATTTATATGAAAATCTTGAAGGATTCAAATTACAAAAAACTTCTAAAGGCCCTCATAAAAATTATTATATAAAATTACAGAAGTCATTATATGGGATTAAACAATCTGGACGCATGTGGTACAATCGCCTTAGTGAATTCTTATTGAATTTAGGATATAAGAATGACCAAATCTGTCAATGTGTTTTTATTAAGAAAACATATTTTGGTTTTGTGATTCTTGCTATATATGTTGACGATATCAATCTCATTGGAACTCCAGAAGAGCTCCGAGAAGCTATAGATTGTTTGAAATGAGAATTTAAAGTTAAAGATTTTGGAAAAACCAAGTTTTGTCTTGGGCTTCAAATTCAACATATGAAAGATGGAATTTTTGTTCATCAGTCAACATATACAACTAAAATGTTGAAAATATTTTTCATGGATAAAGAATATCCATTGAGTATTTCAATGGTCGTGAGGTCACTAGATATAAATAAAGATATATTTAGACATCGAGAAAATGATGAAGAACTACTTGATCCTGAAGTACTATATTTGAGTGCTATTGGTGCACTGATGTATCTTGCAAATAATACTCGATCTGATATAGCATTTACTATAAATCTATTAGCAAGATTTAGTTATTCGCCAACACGACGATATTGGAATGGTGTTAAACACGTCCTTAGATACCTCCAAGGGACAATTGACCTCAGATTATTTTATTCAAATGGTAAATGACTCAAAACTGATTGAGTATGCAGATGCGGGTTATCTTTTTTATCCGCATAAGGCACGTTCTCAAAATGGCTATTTACATATGGTAATACTGCTATATCATGGTGCTCCATGAAGCAAACAATAACATCAATTTCTTCTAATCATGCTGAGATAATAGCCATTTATGAAGCAAGTTGAGAATGTGTATGATTTAGGTCAATAATACATTATATTAGAGAGAGTTGTGGTTTATCCTCCAGAAGAGATATTCTAACTCCTCTATATGAAGACAATGCAGCTTGTATAGCTCAATTAAAATGATGATATATCAAATGAGATAAGACGAAACACATTTCACATAAATTCTTCTTTACTCATGAACTTCAAAAGGATGGTGAAATTGATGTGTTCAAAATTCGATCATGTGATAATCTTACAGATATATTCACTAAAACTCTTCCGACTGCAACCTTTGAGAAATTGAGATATAAAATTGGTTTGCGTCAGTTTAAAGATCTCGAGAATTCATCTCATCAGATGGAGAAATCTACACATAAAGAATAATGTACTTTTTTTCCTTCACTAGAGTTTTTTTGCCACTAAGTTTTTATCTACTGAGGTTTTAACAAGGAATATTCTTTATGTAATAGACATCCAATGGGGAGTGTTATGAATCACGAAGATTCATTAAATTAGTAGATATCCATCGTATAATCGTTATTATCCTTTAATTTCTGAATAATTACGTACTTAATGAAATGTGATAAATGTCACCAGATGTCTATATCTAAGATGACACATATCACCTAGCAATTAACATCGGGTGACAAATGTCACCCTTTGTGCTTATCTTTATCTCATATTCACCCCTATAAATAGATGATCTTATACCCTTTTGTAGAAACAACCAACAAGAAATCACATAATAATATTCTCTCTATTTTCTATGTCTCTCGTTTACTTTTTCATCTTATTTGTTTTATTATTTTTATATAATTTCGTAATACTTTAAAATAAAATTAATTTTTATATTTAAGTTTGAAATCTAACTTAAACGAATCCTAATACCAAATTCCCTTAATTACAATAAACTTATTTAAAAAAAAAAATCTATTCAACAACTTTCATCTGTACCCTATCTTAAGCTCATGATCTATCAGTCATAAGTGAGAGAGTGCTTACCATCCCCGCAACGTTTCTTGACACAACCTTAATTAGATGATTTTTTTTTTTATTAAAAACTGAAAAAGTATTCAATTAATAATTAGTTAGACAAATTCAGATATTTCACATTTAATTTTTTTTTCTTCTTATAATTTTTTTCTTAACAAAAATATACATTCTAAAATTAAATATTTAATTTCAAAAAATATATATTTAAAATGCTTGACAGCAGTTAAATACTTTTAGCTGGGAAATTACATCAATTCCTGAATACCTAACTTTTACATTGAATAATAATAATATGAAAAAAATACTCTCTTTTTTCTCCTTCAAATTATTAAAATTCAAATTCAATGATTAAACTACAAAAGAAAAAAGGAAAAAAAAAAAAGAAAAAAAGGGGAAGGAAAAAAATGGCACATCAAGGAATGGTATGGACTAGCGATGAAAGGTAGTTGGGATGTTATTTTTATACATTCAGTAGAGAAAATAACATGACGTATACACCAAAAAATAGAAAAGTAAAAAATAAAAATTGACGTGCATCTTTAATCTCCCAACATCTCGGAAGTTGATTGGAATTGTTATCTGTTTTATCAACGATTATATTTTAGATAATTGTCAAATTTTATGTATTAAAATTTAATTATTAAGCTTTTTTCATAAATAAAATGAATGATTTATATTGTGTAAATACATAATTTTAACTAATAATTAACAACATTTGTCCAAAATTTTAATTGATGTTAGTACATAGTTTTATTGAAGTACAATATCATTTTATTCCAATTTTATCGATTTAGAAGTTATTTAATTTTAGAGGACATTATCTCACATAACAGATGTTTTAATTTCTATAGTATAAATCCAAGATGCCTTGAACTCTTTGATACATACATGTATTTGTGTCATGTTATTTATTTATTTTATTTTTTTAAGAGGAGGGGTTTGATGGAGTTATGTATTATTATTATTATTATATGGTAATAATGTAATTTATAATTTTATAATGTGATGTAACATTATGCTTATTTTGATAATATAAAATTATTATTATTATTATTAAGGTCATGTAAATTAAAAAACAATATTACTGGTGATCAAAACGAATGTTTCTTTTCTTTTTTTTCTTTATCAATCATATATATATATATATACGATTACTATCATATATTTAAAATTATTTAAATTTTAATTATTATTTTTCAGTTAGAAATTTACAAAATCGCAATAAACATGTTTTAGTGGCAAAGATACCCCCTACACTGAGAAATATACTAAAAAAATAAAAATAAAATTAAAGGCACATTTAAATATATTTTAATTTTGAACACATGGTAATTAGATGTTTTAAAATTATAATTAAAACACTTGTTGTTTTTAATGAAAATAAAATTATATAAAAATATAATCTCTAATGTAACATAAATGAGTAATTAAATCAGAGATGAAAATTATAGATACAACTGTAAGTTTGATTTCAAATAATTTTTTTTAATAAATTGAGTTTTAATTTTTATTTTTTAATATTTTCAATTTTTTTACTTTAAAGTTCTAAATTTTTTACTTAAAGAAACTTAAGATCCTATTTTATAAAATTTGTCAATTTTTTAAATTAAACATTTAATATGATTTTAATAAATAAAATAAATAATAATTAAGTTAATTTGTATGAAATTTTTATAAATTTATTGTAAAAAATTAAATTAAATTATGACACTTATTTATAAATTATTACTAAAAGGATAAAAAAATATATAAACATGCATTTTATTTCATGTAAAATTATTTAATTATCATTTATTATTATTAAAAATATATATCATTTATTTTTATTAGCAAATTGCATAGATAATAATAATTTTAAAATTTATTTAATGAAATTCTGAATAATGACTTTATTGTTTTTTAAGACGAAAATTTTGATTTTTTTTCGTTAGAATATAATATTAAATAATAAAAAAATACGAATGTCACGAAAAATTTGATGTATTGTTTGAATGATTTACTTTTTTTTTATTTAAATTTCATAACAATTTCAACCTTCAGTCTTTCATCAATTTTATTTATTATTTTTTTTATCTCTTCTTTCTCTTTCTTAAAAAATTATATATGAGTTGATGAAATTAATGGAGAAGATTTTACAAATTGTCTAATATTAACAGAATTTAGATTTGCTATTTTTGTTGGCAGATTTTCTAAATACCGTTATTTTTCTTTCTTTTTATTAATTTAACTGTATGTTTAGGTTAAACGTAAATTTAATATTTATAGAAATAATTGCCAGAACATTGTATAGGATACAATATTTTAGAAGCTTATTAATTTTATTTTAATTTAAAATTTTCTTTTAGCTCCAAATATTTAAACCCTAATTCTTCTTGTTAACACGCAGAATACTTATTTAATTTGATGACAACTTTCTAATTCACGATCCAAAAAAATATAAAATATATAATGAATATATTTTGTACATAAGTTAATGATAAAATTACAATAAAATAAATATAACATTAATTTTTAATAATAAAATTTGTATTATCGCTATTTAAAAATAAAATATTTTTAAATTTATCTCTTTTTTAGTAAGTGAAGTGTTACCACTACTTAATTAATATAATTATACCTAAAGGGAAAAGTCCTCCATTATTATGGGAAAGGAAACTTCTAAATTAATTTTTCGTCACCCATTAGGTAAGCGTACCGTCCTTTCACAATTCTTAAAATCCCACCAATAAAGCGACTTTCTAATGTAACTAATAAATTATCAAATATATACGGAGAATTAAATTATAAACTGTTATAAAATTGTGTATATATAATATAGTATATGGATTTTGTAATTAAAGCAATATATATATATATATATATATATATATATATATATATATAATATATATATGTATGTATGTATATATATATTGCTTTAATTACAAAATCCATATACTATATTATATATACACAATTTTATAACACGTTATCAGCACGAGTCTCTATCAACAATACGATTGTCTACCACAGGTACGTTATCAAACAGGTACGTGCTGTTATAATTATGTCACATCTTATTAAACTCAAATTCGTGACTCTTGATGTCACCAGAAAGAATTATTTGTAATGGACACTAGATGTCAGAATGCATCTTGCTAAAACGGGTTCGGTAGACACCGTTATATAAAATAATGTGTCATCAACACAAGATCGTGTCAAAGCTATAGGCTTTGAAAAAAAAATGAATATCTTACCGTGAAAGATCCCCTTATTTTGTGGGGAAATTTGAAAGAAATATTCAACCACCAGAAGATGGTCGTTCTCCCAAAAAACACGGTATGACTAGTTGCACCTGATGTTGCAAAATTTCAAATCCGTGAGTGAGTATAACTCCTCAATTTTTAAAATAGTTTCACAGCTAAAACTGTGTAACTGATGATGATATGCTGGAGAAAACATACTCCACTTTCCATGCCACGGATATTGTCCTGCAGTAACAATATCGTAAGAAAGTTTTAAAGAAATATACTGAATTAATTTATTGTTTTCTTATTGCGGAACAAAATAATGAATTACTGATAAAAAATCACGAGACTCGACCTACTGGCCTACTCCATTCCCTGAAGTGAATACATGATCCCAGAAGAGATCGTGGTCATAGTAGTGGTCGTTACCGTGGTCATGATCATGAACGTCGTGATAAATTTGGCCATTATAATCATGATAATAATTAAGGTGCCAAAATATTTATGACCACCTGAAGTGGACAAAACATAATGAGAAAGAAATATTGTTCCAAAAATTATGAGGACATATGTTATCGTTGTGGCATGAAAGGTCACTGGTCTCGTGCCTGTAGCACGACAAAATATCTTGTTGACTTATTTCTCAAAATTTGTCTCATGAAATAAATAATGACGATCTTGAAGATCTTGATGTTGATGTGGCTCACCTGGATGTTACTGATCTTTTCGAACATCCAAAAGAAATAATTGACCATTTGATTGGAAATTAAAGTGTCCAAAATAATTAAAATAGTAATATTATATATTATATGTTTATATTACTTTTGTAATTATATGCTTAATTTTATTTTTGTAAAAATTTTGTTAATCAAACAATGACTGTTGTTCAAATTTCTGGTATGAACAACGATATCGAAAGTGTCTGTCTTATTGACCGTGGAACTACGCATACCATATTGAAATACCAGAAGTATTTTTCTCACATGAATGTGGGAGAAACATGTGTTACCACAATAAATGGTAGTGCAAAACTTATTGAAGGCTCCGGAAGAGCTAATATAATATTATCGGGAGGAACTATGATTGCTATTGATAAAGCATTATATTCCTCAAAATCTCAAAGAAATTTATTGAGTTTTAAAGATATCTGACGGAATGGATATCATGTTGAGACTATAGAAGAAAATGGTCATGAATATTTGGGAATCACAAAAATGACCTCCAGTAATAAAGTTTTGTTGGAAAAACTACCATCTCTATCCTCTGGCCTATATTATGCAAAAATAAATGCTATTGAGGCGCATCATTTAGTAAACCATAAGTTTACTAATCCCGTTACTTTTAAAGTTTGGCATGACCGTTTGGGTCATCAGAGATCAATTATGATGCGAAAAATTATCAAAACAACGCACGGTCATCCTTTGAAAAATCAAAGGATTTTGACTTCTGATAAACTTTCATGTGCTGCATGTTCCAAAGGGAAATTAATTATAAGACCAACACCATTGAAAGTAGGAGCTGAAAGTCCTACATTTCTAGAACGGATTCATGGAGACATATGTGGACCAATTAGTCCATCATGTGGGCAATTTCGATATTTCATGGTTTTGATTGATGCATCGACCCGATGGTCGCATGTTTGTTTAATATCGACTCGCAACCTGACGTTTGTGAGGTTACTTGCCCAAATAATTCGCTTAAGAGCGCAATTTCCTGATTATCCTATTAAACGAATCCGTCTAGACAATGCTGGTGAATTTACTTCACATGCATTTAATTCTTATTGCATGTCGATTGGAATAATTGTTGAACATCCTGTAGCTCATGTTCACACACAAAATGGTCTAGCCGAATCATTTATTAAAAGGCTGCAATTAATTGCTAAACCATTATTAATGAAAACGAATCTCCCTACAGCAGCCTGGGGACATGCAATTTTGCATGCTGCAGCACTTGTGCGTTTAAGGCCATCAAATTATCATAAATTTTCTCCCATACAATTGGCTTTTGGTTCAGAGCCAAATATTTCTTATTTGAGAGTTTTTGGGTGTGCTGTATATGTCCCAATTGAACCACCCCAACGGACAAAAATGGGTCCGCAGAGAAGATTGAGGATATATGTTGGGTATGACTCTCCGTCCATTATAAGGTATCTAGAACCTTTGACAGGGGATGTATTTACAGCAAGATTTGCTGAAATTTTGTTTCCCAAATTAGGGGGAGAGAATAAATGGCATAAAATTGAACTTGCGTGGAAAACTTCTTTGAATCATTTAGATCCACGCACAAATATAAGTGAACTTGAAGTTCAAAAGATTATACATTTGCAACAAATTGCAAATCAACTGCCAGATTCTTTTGCTGACTCTAGCAGAGTCACTAAATCGCATCTTCCAGCTATAGATGCTCCTATACGAATAGAAGTTCCTGAAGGACAGAAAATTAATCATATAGCTATCGAATCAAAAACACGCCAGAAGCGTGGCCGACCCCTTGGTTCTAAAAATAAAAATCCTCGAAAGAAAAGAGGAACAAATGATCCAGAAGATCATATTGATGAAACAGAAAAGGAAAACTAAGGAACAACTGATGAAAAGATTCCAACTACAAATGATGATGAGAATTCTGAAATCTCAATTAATTATACCAGTTCGAATCAATGTTGGGATCGAAGAAACGTTGTTATTGATAATGCTTTTGCATACAACGTAGCCCTTGATATTTTCAAGGATAATGAGGATTTAGATCCTTTATCAGTTGAAGAATGTCGGCATAGAATTGATTGACCTCAATAGAAAAATGCGATTCAATCGGAGTTAAATTCGCTTGCAAAGCGAGAAGTTTTTGGACCTGTAGTCCAAACGCCAAAGGATGTAAAACCTGTTGGCTATAAATGAGTGTTTGTGCGAAAACGAAATGAGAATAATGAAGTCGTAAAATATAAAGCACGACTCGTCGCACAAGGCTTTTCGAAAAAGCCAGGAATTGATTATGATCAAACTTATTCACCCTTTATTGATGCTATTACACTCCGATATCTAATAAGTATGGCAGTTTATGAAAAGGTGGACATGCGTCTAATGGATGTTATTACAGCTTATCTTTATGGAAGCCTTGAAAATGAGATTTATATGAAAATCCCTGAAGGATTCAAATTACCAAAGGTTTTTAAAAGCCCTCGTGAATAATATGAAAATCCATGAAGGATTCAAATTACCAAAGGCTTCTAAAGGCCCTCGTGAATAATATGAAAATCCATGAAGGATTCAAATTACCAAAGGCTTCTAAAAGCCCTCGTGAAAATTATTTTATCAAATTACAGAAGTCATTATATGGGCTTAAACAGTCTGGACGCATGTGATATAATCACCTTATTGAATTCTTATTGAATTCAGAATATAAGAATGACCAAATCTGTCAATGTGTTTTTATTAAGAAAACAGATTTTTGTTTTGTGATTCTTGCTATATATATCAATCTCATAGGAACTCCAGAAGAGCTTCGAGAAGCTATAGATTGTTTGAAACGAGAATTTGAAATTTAAAGATTTCGAGAAATCATCTGATCAGGGGGAGAAATCTACACATGAAGAATAGTGTACTCTTTTTCCTTCACTAGATTTTTTTTCCCACTGGGTTTTTATCTAGTAAGGTTTTAACGAGGCCTATTCTTTATGTAATGGACATCCAAGGGGGAGTGTTATGAATCCCGAAGATTCATTACATTAATGGATGTCCATCACCTCAAAAAATTACGTACGGTGATAAATATCACCTAATAATATTGGATATATATATATATATATACACACACACACACACACGTATGTATGTGGTTAAGTCCACTCAATTAGTGGATTCACATATAATGGCAATGACACTCAAAATATAATTGTGACTCATCCACTTATTTGTATGTGTATATATATGTTTGTATTGTATGAATTGACATGGTAATAAAAAGAGGAAAAATTGTGATTGTAATTGTGATTGTAATTCCCTTCCATTCTCTCCCTCTCTTCCTCTCTTCCTCTCTTTCCCTTATATATATCTTACATACATATATACATATATATATATATATATATATATATATATATATATATTGTTTTATATAATTTTATAACATAAACAGTATTTAATAAAGTTTATATAAAATAAATATTATATCATTAATTTTCTATTATAACAAGTCGAACATTAAAGAAAAAAGAAAAAGGAAAAAAGGGTGGGAGTAATGAATACGAAAAGATTTATCCGGAGTTGATTTGAAATATTGACACAAGGGTTTAATAAAA
Source organism: Asclepias syriaca (assembly GCA_027405835.1). Lineage (NCBI taxonomy): Eukaryota > Viridiplantae > Streptophyta > Magnoliopsida > Gentianales > Apocynaceae > Asclepias > Asclepias syriaca. Next base: position 24,537,193 of record CM049930.1, read on the forward strand.
CGTCTTCGACTCATGGTAAGGGCGACTTTTGCAGTGGCGCAAATCAATTCCTGGAGAAAACAAGAAAAACGATAAAGTACCGGCTCTTTCACCATCGGAAGAGGAATTTCATTGCCAAGAAGAACTAGCAGCAAGAGGAGAAATGGAGGAAACTATACCCTTCAAGAACATCCACAGCAGAGAGTATCAAGGTCACAAGAAGAAGGTAATTTAATTTGCTGTTCATTTTGTAGGACACTGATAGAAATGTCGGAGCAAAAAACCCTAGCGTTTTGTAGATTCGTGTTTCAAAGATGTTGATCGAGATTTTATTCGATTATGATTTGATTTGTTTGGGTTGATTCATTTGGAAATATTTACATACGAACAAAGGTGCATTCGGTTGCCTGGAACTGTACTGGCACCAAACTTGCTTCTGGTTCGGTTGATCAAACTGCTCGTGTTTGGTACATCGAGCCACACGGTCACGTAAGATTTTTAATTTCGCTAGAACTTTGATATTTTCCATTGAATTGAATTCTATTTATTTTTTTCTTTCTTGTTTTTGAACAATTAAATTTAGCTCAATTATATTCCAGGTTTTATGTTTTGCTTTGTATTGAATTGACTGAAGAGGTGATATAATATATGCTGGAAATGATTTATCTTAACATGTATTTAATTCAGGGTGCTGAATTTTCTGTTCCATTGGTCGCGACTAGTAAAGATGGAATTTTGATATACATTTTGGACTTTGATAAGCTGCTTATAGCATCATCCAATTTTTGTAGGTTTTGCTAAGTTGTTAAGCAACTATGATTTGCATTTATGTAAAGTAAAACACTGCCTGCCCTACATCTGTGGAAGGACTGGAAAAGTGAAGTATCTAAATGCTTAACTTTGACAAAGGGTATCTCGTCTTAGTTCTTGCTGCATCGACCATGTATTTTTGCATAGTTTATTCAGAAACACTCATCCAGTGTTGGAAATTGATATTTTCCTGGCTATAAGCTTGACATATCTAATTTAATATAGAAGAATTTTACTTAATAACTAAACCATCTGCTTGCTGGCCAGTTGATTCAGCCAAACTGCCAAGCAAACATTTTGGGTTAAGTTTTGGAACAAATGGACTTTCAATTGGTATAAATATGTTTACTTAATATACTCTTTTCTTTTTTCTTTTTTCTTTTTTTTTAAAAAAAAACTTTTCTTTTTCCTATTTTACAATATAAAGTGCTTCTTTAGGGTAAGGTCAAAGATATCGAATTAAAGGGCCATACTGACAGTGTGGATCAGTTATGCTGGGATCCAAAACATGCTGATTTGATTGCAACTGCATCCGGCGACAAGACAGTTCGGTTATGGGATGCACGTAGTAAGTAAAGTTTCTATTATACTAAAATACATCAATTGTGTTCGTAAGACCTACAGTAGAAAATGATAGACTGTTCAATTTCCAAAATTTTTAAGCATTTCACACCATATAGTAAATGTACTGTTGGTCTAGTTATAGATTCTTCATCTTTGGTTTTCCTAGATAGATGTAGAAAGTGGAGAATTATGTTAACTTGTGAATTTATATGTGGAATCTTTGGAAGAGCCTATTTGGACATTGAGAGGAAAATTGTCAGTAAGGGCCTGAAATACTATTGAAAAGATATTCTCTTTCAAAATAAATGTTTGCCTATATGGTTTGTGCATATGGTTGTATATTTCTAGTTGCTTCGTCATAACTGAGATAGTTTCCTTGGATATAGATAATCATGTACCCCATCCCTTAGGAAAGAGTAAGTAGGATATAAAAAATATTATATAGGCACATGGTACGGTGCGTAGTGCTACCAATGATTCTTGCTGTTTTTTCTGCATTTTTACAGGTGGAAAATGTTCACAGCAAACGGAACTTAGTGGGGAAAACATCAATATTACCTATAAACCTGATGGAACCCATATTGCAGTCGGGAACAGGGTACATAGGACAGGCCTTTGTAATTTCATTCTCCACAGTATAGATTCAGGGATTATATTATCCGTTCAGTTCCCTGAAACTGTTAGGTTTTCGCAGCTTGTCAAGAAATTAATCTACTTTCTGTTATACTTCAAACAAGTTGAAATTATATACCTATTCTTTTTAAACTCTTGATATGTTGCAGGATGATGAATTAACCATTCTGGATGTTCGCAAATTTAAGTCTACGCATAAGCGCAAGTTCAACTATGAGGTGAATTCTTTTTGTATTCAATGCCTTCCCCGCATAATTCTTTCAAAAGTTAAATTTGAAAAAGAAGAAAAAGAAAAAAAAGAACGAAGAAATTATTGTCTATTTAAAAACTGTATAGAATTGTTGCAAACTCCAGAACTTTCTCAATTGGAATTAAGGCATAGGTGAGTCATAATGTATTTTATTTGAGTTTTATTTGTTACTTGTTCTGACTATTTCAGTAATAAAGTTGAAATTTAAAGTATTAATATTGAATTTGAATACTTTATATGAAACATTAGATCCAATTTTGATTTGATTCCTTTTTAGGTTAATGAGATTGCATGGAACATGACAGGAGACTTGTTCTTTCTAACTACAGGGAATGGTAAGGAAAAATAAATGTGGGCAAATATATATTTCTTAATTTAATATTCTTCTATCCTTTTGCCCTTAGGCACGGTAGAAGTGTTAGCATATCCATCTCTTAGACCAGTTGACACCCTAATGGCTCATACAGCTGGTTGCTATTGCATTGCAATCGACCCACTAGGAAGGTATACATTTTCGATTTTATTTTTATCATTTTATAAGATAAACTTTTGAGCTCTAGTAACAAAGTTGATTTAATTTTGCAGATACTTCGCTGTTGGAAGTGCCGATTCATTGGTCAGTATTTGGGATATAAAAGAGATGTTATGTGTTCGTACTTTTCCAAAGCTTGAGTAAGTTCTCTCCTCCATCTTACGTCTCTCAAATTTTAAGAAAGAATTTAGAACAAAAGAGGAAAACTTTATAAAAATGAATCAAACTTGGTTATTTTATTCACCTTTATTTGTATGAGACTCTATGAACCAGGGAAACGTTCATGTCGTTCTTATTTTTGTTCAAACATTTGTGTCTTTCAGATGGCCAGTGAGAACAATAAGTTTCAATCATACAGGAGAATATATTGCTTCTGCTAGTGAGGATTTGTTTATTGATATTGTACGTTTCTCTATTTCTATATACACTTAAAAAATGTTTCAATTGCATGCCACTTTTCAAAATTGATCAAAGGTTTTTATTATATATATTACAGTCTCATGTTCAAACTGGACGATCTGTTCATCAAATCCCATGTCGGGCTGCCATGAACAGTGTGGAATGGAATCCAAAATACAACTTACTTGCATATGCTGGAGATGATAAAAATAAATATCAGACCGATGAAGGTAAGTCACTATTACTTTGATTATAATTATTATGTCGTCCTCGCAAGACAAGGTAATTAGTTAACCTACTTTTGTTTGCAGGTGTATTTCGGATATTTGGTTTTGAAAGTGCTTAGCAGTTTTTTGTTACCGTGTTTTAAGAGGCACCGAATTGTTGTTAGATCAGATTGTACTCATTGCAGCTTCTTGTCCATAGTTTCTCATAAGAGAAGAACAGATGTTTTTAAGATTTGATTTTTGTATAAGATTTAGTTTCCGAAGGTTATAAAAATTAGTTAAAAACTTCACAAGAAAAATAAATAAAAAATAAGACACCATAACAATAGAGAAGAAAACGAGAATAGTTATTAATCTTTCCCAAAGAGAGAAACAGGTAGGTGTACGCATGCTCATTCAGATCGAAACACAAGCAGTGTTCATCATCAATCAATCAGATCTTGAATTGTAAAGAACAACTGCTGTGACCAAAATTACAAAGCATAAGAGGTTCCAAAATGCCCGCAGACAATATCATTTTCGGTGGTGACGGCGGCGGCTCGGTTCTGCTTTGCAGGTGATAATGTCTCTATATATAGGCTTGAACAAGACGCTTTCCAGGTGATAAGTTCAAACATTTCACATAAATCTGTCTCCAGTAACCGTCGGACCAAGACGCTTCATCCCCCTCAAGAGATGGAACTGGAAGAAGAGGTATGGCAAAAATTATCTGCCTTGAAATGTCTTGATTGGTTAAAAGTATAACGTTTCATCCTCAACGGAGAGTTGGAATTGTGCTGATGACAGTAGTCAGCACATATGCAAAAGTGAAGAGGAGAAAGCCTAACTAAAATAATAAGAAGATGGCGACCATTCTTCCTAGTTGGTAACTAGGACATATATCAAAGTATAGTGACCCTCAATAACTTTTATCATTGAGAGTAGGAAATATTTGTACTCACCACCTTCCTAGTTTTTCTTGTTCAGGATCTTGTCCTCAAAAAGTTCATTTGGGGAAGAGAGATATCTATCTATCGTAACCTAAGTACAAAGCATGAACCTGCAAACGGGGAAGATTAGACCTGCAAAAATAAAAAGGCAAATGGTAATCAGATACTGAGAAAGCCAAGTAAGAGGCTTCCACTTGATCTCCACGCTGGAACTCTTCATTCTTTTCCCCCCATTGTGAGGATCTTTAGACAAATCAAAACTGGACCCCTTCATCCTCAATTCTTGAATATATCTGGTGAGGGTTCGATTATCGTTCCTCTCCCTCTGTAATTGATTACTCACTTTCCAGAATCTGAAAAGCTTAGTGTGAACCAGAAACACCACCACAAGGGAAGTAGACAGAGATACGAGAGACGGAATCCACCATTGGCGGCAAACATCATCATTGTCTGAATAAGATGTGAAAAGAATGGTTAAGAATAATGTGTGGAAAATGAAAAAGAAACAGCAGAGTTGAAATATTTCTCTTCTAATAACGTCTAGTCTTGTTTCTTTCATGGCGATTCGACGACCGAAAAGGTCTTCTTCTCTTTGCCAAAGTTTGAGAAGCAATAGATGGCCGGGGCTTTGTGAAATTTCCATTAGCGGGTGATGTTGGATGGCAGAAAAGGCGTCCATAGTAGATATTAACTCCTGCTGATGCTCTTCGTCGAAGACTGGGATCTCCACGACATGGGCACCTTTCATTTCTGCCATTGATGACAAAAATTCTGGAATGAAAAGTAAGTACGGATTAGATGAATCGGAAGAAAGCAACAAAAGAAAGGATGGATGCTAGAAAATGTTAACAGATATCAGGAGTTTCTGAAATATTGTAGGGAAAAAAGATGGGGGAGGATTTGATAGATTTGTTGGCCTTGAAATGATCAGATATTTAAACGTTGCAATTAACTCCTGAGGATTGCATATCTAACAACGGTCATATTTCGCTGCCGCTGATGGGGATACTAACGGTCACATTTACAATCCGAGCCCATAATTAGATAAAATATTTAAAACACGGCAGGTTCGCGTAGCAAATATTTGCCCACTAGAATTTAGTCAAGCCCAAGACTGATAATGCAGCTGAAAAACCCAAAGATATGTAATCTGAAGGCCCAACTATTATTATATACATCTTTTTTGGGTAAATGAAGGCCCAACTAATATATATTTATATATTTCTTTTTCATTCTCATAGGAAACCGTCTTTTATTGGGATTTGGGACAAAACAAGATTTTCCGCCAAAGTCAACTGAAATTAATCAAGGCCGACTTACATTTTTACCTGCGGTTCCGGTTACAAGTCAACTACCAGGGGGCCAAATTTTCTCTCTTATTTCTTGCAAAGAAAGAATGAATCCCAGTATATATATAGGTAAAATTATACAATCTCCTACAAATTCTTAGATTACTGAAATTGTGCACAAGGGTTTCTCCTGGTTCTCTCATTTCAATTCAGAAATTTTGTAACAATTGAAAAAAAATGCATTTGTATAATGCCTGGTTGCCACCTCCGGTTGCTGAGGAGACAAAGCGGGAGAAAGAATCCTTCGCCGAAGTTGTGAGGGCCATGAAGGAGTCGTACAGAGTGGATGATCCTGAATCTGTTTACGCTACTCTTAAATGGGTGTCTGTGATTGACCTGTAAGTTTCACTTTATATCTTACCTATTCTGCTATTGTTTTCTGTATTTTTTTTCTTCTTTAAATTAAATTGAATATCTGGAATGTGTTCCTTTTTCTGGATTATTTAGTTCTTAATTTCAGTGACTTTTTCAGCCGTATCCTTTTAATTTTTTGGTAACTTAAGGGTTTACTGCAACTGTCATTTGGGATACAGAATTGGCATATATTTTGTGTCTATTTTCTGCTTAACATTTGAGCACAGGCTACATATTTGGTTCTCTTATTGAAGTTTCTTTGGATAATCTCTTCATTTTCATGAAGAAAGACACAACGGTTTGGACTTTGAACTCATTCTTGGCACTCGAAGTTTATTTAAATATTCCTTCCTCGTCGACTGCAAACTTGTGAGATGTAAACTGGATTGACGTTGTAAAACTTCTTTCACCTCTTATTTTTTCTTGTTTTTGTTTATCATTTTAGTGATAGTTTTTTGTGATGTTGGAACTTGTAACCCCCTTTTGTATTGTACCCAATGATTTTCCCAAAACCCAACCCTTGTATTATCTTCACATTATATTTTTTAAAGTCTTTATGTTACAGGAAGCAATATAATATAGATCTTGGTACTAGATTTATAAATAACATGTAGAGAATGCCCATCTATGCAATAATTCATAAACTCGAATGATGAGTCGAAAAGTTTTTTTGGTACTGATATTAAAAGGATGGATATCTTATTTGCAGTTTCATAAAGGCAAAAAGTGAACTTCTGTTGGAAGATGTGACAGCTGTAGTGGACATTGGTTTGGAATTGTTCCGAATATCAGAAAGCAAGCTTTACGCTCAGGTAATATTTGATATTGTCTGTGTATGTCTGCTGCTTTTTTCATTGCTAGAGTTTCTGAAGTGTCCACATTTTGATTTGTTTTCTCTAGGTTAGATGGGGAAATGTGCTGGTAAGAATGATGAACAAATATAGGAAGAAGTTGTCCTTGCAGGTGCAGTGGCGACCTCTGTATGATACATTGATTCACACACATTTCACAAGGTAAGTCGTAGATTTGTCCATATTTACTGTTTTCTCTGGCAAAACTTGGCATGAAAGCTTTATTGTCATTGAAATTTATATGATATAAGGGGGGTTGCTTCTTTTCATCCAAGTTTTTGATTTTAATTAAGTTACTGCAATATACAAAACTGATTCATGCTGGAAAAGAAAAAGAGTAAAGACTGATTTATCAGCACGTTCAATACATGCCTATGGCAAGAATGCTGACATAGCACTTTTGTGCTAACAAGGCGTTCTCTTTATTGGATCAATCACTGGATTAGTAAGCAGAAGAGGACATATGTAACCATTGAGGCAGAAGAATCAGGAAAAAGAATTGGCTCTTGGTTGAACCAAATATAGAATTGGTTTTATGCATCCTAACCAAGTAACTGTTGGAGACTTTTTTGAGTGTAGTTTTTCCCGATTTGTATGAGTACATAGTGCCAAAATGATTATTTTCCCACTTGTTTTTCTCTTCTGAAAGCTTCTTCATAGCAACAAATTAAATATGCCTATTTGATTCAGGAATACAGGTCCAGAAGGGTGGAGGTTGAGGCAAAGACATTTTGAGATGGTTACTTCCCTTGTTCGTGCTTGTCGGAGGTTTTTCCCCCCTGGATCTGCCCTGGAGATATGGTCTGAGTTCCGGTAATTGTCTACAGTCTTTGTTCTTGGGAACAACTTAAGACACTCAAATTACTGATGATTACTTCATTTGTTTCTATTTCAGGATAAGTCTTTGTGAAAGGATATAATGTTATTAACATGTCCCTTTCTAGTCAATTACTATTATATTTTCCACAAATTTATCTGAAAATTCTTTGGCAGTAGAATTCATCATATTCTTCTTCTTTTTTTTTTCTTTTAAAATAATTTACTGAATGAATCTTCTCTAATGTGACCATGTGTAGGCTTTTGTTATTTAAATAGGTGTAAGCTAACTAGCATATTGTTTTCTTTTCAACTATTCATTTATGTGATTTTATAGTATTTTCTTACCTTTTTGTTTTGCTACTTCTTAAGCATTTATGTGAATTGTGTAACTCTTATTTTTATGTCTGTATCACGTGTGATTTTATTGTTTCTATACCTGACCTTGCGATAGGCCTTTTTAAATTCTGTTTTAGTTTGCAGCGTAACCAATTTATGAATATTCTAACTGTATGAGACAACAACGATTTTACAGGTCTTTATTGGAAAATCCTTGGCATAATTCTTCTTTTGAAGGTTCTGGGTTTGTACGATTATTTCTTCCAACAAACTTGGACAATCAGGACTTCTTTTCACAGTAAGGAAGTATTTCCCGACAATCTTCATTGGGTACTATACATGACCCTACAGATTAATTAATTTCCTACCCTTTTATTGCAGAGGATGGATCAATACTTGCTTGGAACATTGGGATTCCATACCAAATTGTCCATTCTGGAATAGTCAATGGGCTTCCATAATAGCTCGCATCATCAAGAATTATAAGTGTATTGAATGGGAAAGTTCATTACCAACTCTTTTCAATAGGTACTTGAATGTGTTTGAGGTGAGTTCATCTGGCTAATGGGTGCTTGTATTGATGGTTCTAGTATTCTACTAGACTTAGATATGACTTTCCATAAATGCTTTAGGAAAGAACTGAATATTTCTCAGTACATATTAACACATTTAAAGTATATAGGAGCTGGAATATAAAATTCTTTCCTGCATGACTGATGAGCAATGTTATTTTGAATTGAACTGTTAAATTAAGTCTTTGTATGTACTGCATTGTTATCATTGACATAGTGGTGTTGTGAAGTTTATAATTTCTAGGAGTTTAGAATATGGAGAACCCTGAAGAAGGAAAGATAGTCATGTGTTATTGGTTCAAATTTGGTTACTTGCAGTTTTCTTGAAACAAAGGAAATTTAAGTGGTCATTCTGTCGATATTTTTTTCATATTGTGTGGCAAGAGGATTTTTTAACTATTTTGTTTGGCTTAATATGGGACAAACATGAATTAGGAAGCAGTTGGGTCTCAAAGGAGGATGTTAGTTATGGTAGTTGATTTTTTCTCAACTCTGAAGGTGTTTAGTTTGAATGTTTAACTACTGTGCTTGATGTATATCTCAGTTCTTCTTTCAATATTGTGAGTCAAGTTCATCAGGAATTTTTGATAGGAGGGAATTTGTCATACTCGGGTTTTTCACAAATTTCTCTGGCCATGTTGGTTCTTCTGTTGTATCTTCATTTTACCATTATAATTACTTGGATGTGCTTTGATATTCTTACACCAGGTTTACAAGTTTTGTTTTTTTTTTTTTTTGCCTTGTTCATGTTTTGGTGTTGCACACATCTATAAATTGTGATAGCTCCATATAAATCAGAAACATGCTATTTTGATGTCCTATTCTATTCTTATGGAGGCAATGAACTATATGTTGCAGATTTAAATTTTATGGCGGCCACTTATACTGAAGAATATGTTAAATCATTGTATTCCTGAGTTTGCATTACTAAGGTTATTAGTATATAAAGTCACATACAAATTATAACTGACCTTCAATTGCAATTTACAGGTTCCTGTGGGTAATGGGAGTGGTTCCAATCCATTCTCTGTAGATGTTCCAAGGAATACGAGGTTTTTATTTTCAAATAGAACATCCACTCCTGGAAAGGCTATTGCCAAATCAATTGTAAGTTAGTTTCTTCAATGAAATCTACAGTTTCTAAAAATTAGAAGAGATAAGGGGTCAGAGTTAAGTGACTATTTACTTATGATGCAGGTTTATTTAATAAAACCTGGAGGGTCAGCGCAACAGTATTTTGAGAAATTGGTCAACCTTTTAGAGCAGTATGTGTTCTCCACTATTTGTTTATTTAATCTCTGGAAGTAACTGATTTTCTCAAATAAGATACACTTGTCCTGTTTATCGTGTAGATATTACCATCCTTCAAATGGTGGACGCTGGACTTATGCACTGGAGAGGTTCTTGTACTACTTGGTGAACATATTTCAGAAACGCTTGCAACATGAGCAAATGTAAGACCATCTATGAAGAGACATCTTTGTCATTAACACGTGAATTGCTATCTGACTGAAGAACTCAATCTACAGGAGCAAAGATAACGATAAAGAAAGTGAATTTATCTTACAGCAGTCTGATAGGGTTTCTTTTGTTAAGACATTGCTGAAGTTGATTGATCGTGGTCAATATAGCAAAAATGAGCATCTTTCTGAAACAGTTGCCTCTGCAACTTCTATTTTATCTTACGTGGAACCTTCACTGGTTTTACCATTTTTAGCATCTCGCTTTCATATGGCTTTGGAAACGGTAAGTGCATAGCTTATTATTGGACTTACAAAATTTAGTTTAAGGACAAAATTATGTCTTAATCACATGGTCCCCAAAGGTCTTTGCTATCTCCTGGTTTGCACATTCTGGTAAGAAGAATGGCTATTCTTTGATTTATGATGATTTTTATTGAACAATTTTGATTTCTTGATTAGGTCACAGCTACTCATCAGTTGAAGAGTGCAGTGGCATCTGTTGCATTTGCTGGACGGTCGCTGTTTATCGCTAGTCTGAGTGACCTTTCTGTGAATCTAGCGGATGTTAGTGGTGCTAGTTCATTTGTTGATCTTCTGATGATTTCTTTGTCCAATGCATTGCTTGGTATGGATGCCAATGATCCACCTAAAACCTTGGCAACCATGCAACTTATTGGTTCTTTGTTTTCCAATGTAAGTAAAAATATTTAGTTCACATCTGTTATTACATCTATAGTCTTTTAGAAAGTTTTGTTACAGTTATATTTGACTTTTTAGATGGTTCTTCTGGAAGACAACAATGAAGAATTATCACTTCTACCAGGATTTCACTTTTCTGAGTGGCTTGATGAATTCTTGTGTCGACTCTTTTCTTTACTTCAACACTTGGAACCAAGTAGTGTTCTGTAAGCAATGATGTTCATATGCTTCATTACTCATATTCTTTCATTCCAAATATCGATACAGAAATATCAGTTTTATGTCTTTTATTCCAAATGTCCATACAGAAATATCACTTATTATGGTGCTGCAGGAATGAAGGAGCTCCTTCTCCTACAACTTCTGGAACATTCCTAGTTGATGATGGTCCCTATTACTTTTGCATGTTGGAAATCCTACTTGGAAAGCTCTCAAGACCACTTTATAAACAGGTGTTGGTTTCATCGCTGGAGAAGGGAAAATGTTTAATGACAATGCTTTAAGTTTCCTTCTTGTACGCTAACTGATTTCTGTATTTCTCAACAGGCTTTGAACAAAATTTCAAAGTTTGTCAGATCAAATATTCTTCCTGGTGCAATTGCTGAGGTTGGACTACTTTGCTGTGCCTGTGTTCACTCAAACCCTGATGAGGCTGTTGTTCACCTTGTTGAGCCAATTTTGCTCTCTGTTATATCTTCTTTAAGGGAAACACCAACCACGGGTTATGGAGGGAGAGGAACTTCTGATGCAATAATGACAAGCAAGGTTTCTTCTCTGCAATTGGTGCTTATCTTATACCTGAACACATAGTGAATTTCTCTTTCTGATCACTAAGCACATTTCTTTCAGGCAAAGCCAACACTCTCTCCTGCCCTTGAAACTGCTATCGAATATCAGTTGAAAGTATTATCAGTTGCGATTAGCTATGCAGGCCCTTCATTGCTTCGCTACAAGGATGAGTTTAAAGAAGCTATCTTTTCAGCCTTCGATTCAACATCTTGGAAGGTTTTCTGCTAATGGATCTATTAATATCAGCAATCTAATAAGTAACAATTTTACCTGATCTGCGAAAGAAGACCTGTCTAAAAGGAAATCATCTCAAGTAACATGTTATTTTATTTAGAGATCATTTTTGGCATATTGAATGCTGGTGCTGTACTGATAAATATGAAAATCAGAATCATATACATTCTACACATAATGAAGAAATCTTAACCATTAAATTTCAGCTTTCATCAGGAAAAATCAAGTTTTGTCTTGACAGAGGAAAAATAGAGGGTGTAAGAGACAGGAAAGATGGGATTTTATTTGAGTTTCATTAGAGTCAGCTGCAATGCTAGTTTTAGAATGTAGATATTTGAGGGTCAAATTTGTGAGTATCATTTTATTCAATATTAAATATGTGACATTTGGACATTAGCATATATGCTTGTAATGCTGATAGTTATGTTTTGGTTTCCTCAGGAACACACCAAACCAAAGTCTTTAGATTTACTTTTTGTTCAATGTTTCTATATTGTGACAATGACATATAATCTTAACAGGTAAACGGTGCTGGTGATCATGTTCTCAGATCTCTCCTTGGAAGCCTGGTCCTCTATTATCCCATTGATCAATACAAGTCTGTGTAGTTCCTTCATCTTGATGATTAATATGTTTAAAGAATATAATGTTTATATATTCAGTAACAAGTGCAGCTGCAAAAAGAGAAAAAGTAAAAAAAATAAAATAAAAATAAATGACTGGCTTGCTTGCTTCTCAGGTGTGTTTTGCGTCATTCAGCTGCAGCTTCACTTGAAGAATGGATCAGCACGAAAGATTTTCTAGATGACAAACTGACGCTTGGTCCCAAGTGGCATATCCCTTGCAATGAAGAAATTCAATTTGCAGATGAACTTTTGAATGCACATTTGGAAGGTGGTTTAGATGACCTTCAGAAGATATGGCAATCTAAGGTTCATTCTGATCCAGGTGCTGTAATTCTGATATTTTTGCTCACAAATTTTGTGTAGGATCTGTTTCTACTGTCCTTGTAGACACATTTGCAAAATTTTGATATCAGCAATGACTTTTTGGGTCTTGTTTGTTGCAATATTCGGTTATATCAATAATCTAAATTATGTTCTATGATTTGGTGTGATTAGTTACTACATAATGTGTTTATATTGAAAATATTAAATGCAAGGAAATCAAAGATGTACTCTGGTACAAATTTGAAATTTTGCTACATTTTCAGCTATGTTTTTGGCCAATATTTCTTAAGCTGATTTCTTTTACTCTCTGATGCCCAGGAAATGAGAAAGAGCACTTGAAGGTGACTCTTTTGCGCATTGATTCTTCATTGCAAGGTGTTTTATCCTGTTTGCCTGATTTCAGGCCGTCCTCTAGGAATGGGATGGTTGAAGATCCTGGGCAGGTTTCTTTCTTAATTGCTGGAGCAACAGGTTCATGTGTTGGCAGTACAGCAATGCGTGAAAAGGCTGCTGATGTTATTCATGCAACTTCCAAGTCAGTCATTTGTCACTCTTGCATTTATCTCTCTTCTTTCCATCCATTTGTTGTTTATGCTCAAATCTCATTGTTGCTCTATTTGCAGATATCTGTTGGAGGAAAAATCTGATGATAGTATTTTGCTGTTACTTGTCATTCGTATAATGGATGCTCTGGGGAACTATGGTAATAAGTACACATTTCTTCCCCCCACCCCTTTTTTATTTTTTCTTCATGATTGATGATGTCTTCCCTTATTTCCTTGTTCCACAGGCAGTTCAGAATATGAAGAGTGGTCAAATCATAGGCAAGCCTGGAAGCTGGAATCTGCTGCTATAGTTGAACCTTCAGTTAATTTTATAGTGTCATCTCATGCTAAGGGAAAAAGAAGGTGGAGTTTCTTTTGCTTGGTTTTTTTTAAGTAATTAGCATATTGAACTATCGTCTAACTATATTGTTTCTTTATAGGCCACGATGGGCACTTATAGACAAAGCTTATATGCATAATACTTGGAGGTCCTCACAATCAGCATATCATCTGTACCGAACAAGTGGCAATATATCTCCATCAGAAAATGTTCTTCTCCTGATGGATGATCTTCTCAGTCTCTCTTTACACAGCTATGAAACTGTCCGCACGTAGGTTCTCGAATCCTATATCATTTTGTTTCTTATTGACCTATTATTCTATCATAAATCCTCATGTATGTTTTGTTGAGCTTCTCTCTGAGTGTATTCTCAATTTAGTTCATCATGTGAATGGAAAATGATACAATTATAATTTATGGGTATATTTATGAAGTATTTCTTTTGGGGATATTTTTTTTTTTTATAAAATTTGACAAACTTTTAAGTTATTTAAAAAATATATTTTCAAGTGCGTCAATAGAAACTTTTATATTTAAATATGAAATTAAATTTTAAAATTGCATATAATTTAGTTTCCCTCCAAAATTTGAATATAATTTTCCTGGGAATAAAAAAATGCTTATCCTAGTGGATCATACATCTTTCTTTTCCTTAGCTCCTCTATTGGCTTAAGTTTTCATTCGATTTATCATGGTATTAGAATAGAGATTCTGAGTTCAAATCCCTGCATTTGGTCCCATTTCTTGATTATTGCACATGTATTAGGTTTTGTTAAGAAAATTTGTGATCAGCTCACAAATGAGGACGTGTGTTAGATTAAGTTTTTAGAGTAGTTGATAATTTAACTCGATTTATTTAACAGTGGCTATTTGAAGAAAATATACTATCTTCTTTTGGTTCTGACAGTTCGTACTGTTGTGTGAATTGGTTGCTTTTGTTCGATCTTTACTTAGAAAAGAGGAGGAACCACCATAGATACTTTATATTACGATTCTATTGTTAGTGGGGCTAAAAGAAGAGGTGTAAGGATCTTAAATGATTTAATTTATGAGTAGTAGAAGGTATGTGTACACTTACCAATGGAATAAGGCATGAAATAACCTGGGATGGCCTTTGGTACACGTTTGTGTTGAGAGTTAAGATTGTAAATGCATGTGGGATCTGAATTTCCAAGGTTGCATTTTTAAAATTTTTAATGTGCCCAATCTTTAAAAAATTGATTTGACACGACATGCATGTGAGTCATAATGAGATCATTGTGCTAGTATTATGCAACAAGATGTCTTCGCAGTCCTGTAACTTTTTCTTTCTGATATTGCTAGATATGCTGTGAAATCTCTTCTGAAAATGCTGAAGAGATGGCCTTCTACCATTTCAAACTGTGTCTACAGTCTCAGTGAGAACCTAAGGGTTTCCACTTCACCAGAATATGTTGTGTTAGGTTCTTGTGCAGTCCTTTCAACTCAAATTGTTCTCAAACGGTTGACAACGGTAATTATTTTTAGAAAACTAATTATCTGAGACGTTAATTTAATAAATTTTGCTAAAACTTCTTATTTTTCTGTCTGCCCTAAGGATGGAAGGGCTCTTTCTTCATTTCTTCTTGGAATTCTTTCAAGGTAACATTGTTTTCAAGTTTAATTATTGATTGATAAGGATATTGTATTATGATGTTTGATAACATGTTATTTTTTTGGTTAAAGCTCCCACCATGAATCACTAAAAGCTCAGAAAGCGATTAATGAGGTGAGTTGTTTTATCAAATAATTTGGTTTTTTTTTTATTATTTTTCTTTCTCGTTATCTGTTCTCTACTTGATTCTTTTCTCTGTGGAACTTCTTCTGGTGTCCAATAGCTTTTTGTCAAGTACAACATATATTTTTCTGGTGTATCTAAGAGCATTTTCAAGACACCCAACAATCACTTAGATGCAACTGATTTCACGGTTTTGGTTTCTGAGATTATTTCTATGAGCTTTGAAAGCAGTAACTTGCATTGGAGGTAAATCTCTCTCTCTTTCTTCTTATTCTTCCCTTTTTCTCTAATTTATTCAGTCAGGCCTACTGTCTGCTTGGTGATTTGTGATATTCTTACAGGTTCATACTTTCAATTTCTGATTCAATGAAATAGTGGCTTAGTTCTTTTTCGTGTTTCAGGTATAATCTGATGGCCAATAGGGTTCTGCTTCTGTTGGCTATGGCATCTAGAAATGATACAGATTCATCAGCAAAAATTCTTAGTGAATCTGCAGGTCAGTTGTTTCGTTCATCCTGTGGTTTCATAATAAATGAGTAGCACCTAAACTGCTAAAGTTTTTGGGGGTATTATTACTTATGATTGCAATATAATATTTGAAACATTTTCAGGCCATTTCTTGAAAAATTTGAAAAGTCAGCTTCCACAAACACGAATACTGGCTATCTCAGCTCTAAATACACTGTTGAAAGAATCGCCATACAAAGTGTCTGCTGAAAATTCAGGGGATTTTCAGGGGAAAACCAAGTCTTTGCTTGAAGGAACTTTGCGTGATGTCTTTCAAGAAGAGGGCTTCTTTAAGGAAACATTGAATAGTCTTGCTCATGTTCATATAACTACTGATATTGATAGCACATCCTCCAGAGGAAATCAGGGAAACTCTTCCTTTCAAAGTTTGGCAGACAAATCAATAACCCGTTTCTATTTTGATTTTTCTTCTTCATGGCCTCGTACTCCTAATTGGATTTCTTTATTGGGTTATGACACTTTTTATTCGAACTTCGCCAGAATTTTCAAACGGCTAACTCAGGAGTGTGGTATACCTGTTTTATCAGCACTTAAAAATGCATTGGAAGAATTTGTTAATGCTCAGGAGAGGTCGAAACAGTGTGTTGCAGCTGAGGCATTGGCAGGTGTGATGCATTCTGATGTCTCTGGCATCTCAGAAGTTTGGGACAACTGGATGATGGTTCAGTTACAGAATATTATTGATTCCCCATCTGTTGAATCTATACCGGAGTGGGCAGCGTGTGTTCGTTATGCGGTTACAGGGAAGGGAAGACATGGCTTGAGGATTCCTCTTCTTAGACAAAAGATCATGGATTGTCTGATGAACTCATTAAGCAATACAGTTACTTCTGCCATAGTTGCTAAGCGTTACACTATTCTTGCAGCTGCACTTATTGAAGTATCCCCACCCAAAATGCTTGTCCCTGAAATACAGCTTCATCTCAATTTGCTGGAGGAGTCGCTTAGTAACATGAAGCATTCATCAGCTCAAGTAAGTAATAATTATGTGTTTTGATGTAAATCCTTTGCTTTTCTTCTTTACTAAAACCTAGCCTTGTAGCATCCGTAATTTTTCTTTATTATCTATGGCCTCAAAGCATCATCTAGCTACGGGAATAAGAGAGGAATACAAGTATAGGGTTATTGCAATTTAAGTCTCTTAGCTTCCTATTGAGAGATTTGTATGGTGCATGATGCAAGTATTTTCTAGTTTTGCAAACCGATTGTAGATTCTTGTATTCTCTTTTGTAGTTGTTTTACAGAACTCCATCATAGTTCCAACAGCCCTATATATTTTCAAAATTTGCAATCTAAGTTTATTATGGCAGAACCATTTGAGTCAACAACAATATATTTGCATTGTAGGCTTGAAAAAGGATTGCCTTTGTCTCTTATTCTCTAACTATTAGATATTCTTTGTATTGCTGAAGCTGATTGATTGAGCATCTCTCCATGCATGTGCTACCCTTCAACCCTGGCAATGTAAATGATTAGTAACTACTTAGTTCAAACAAATTTATTTGATAACAATTAGTAATTTAGTTCTGTAAAAACTATCTAAATAGTGGGTCATTCTCCCTCCCCCAAATGTTTAGCGTTTATGTCTCTGTAGAGTCCCTTTCTTTTCTTCATATGTGGAGTTTCAAACATTTTCTTTCAAAGTATTTGATCTCCTTCCCTCTTTTGCTCATATTAAATTTGTTCTGGATAGGTGAGGGAATCAATTGGTGTAACCCTCTCAGTGATATGCTCAAACATTCGGCTTCATCAATCTTTCTCTTGTCTTAGTTTTCCTAACGGGGACACCAGTGACACACAAAAAAATTTAGCTGTAGGAAACTGGGATGAATATTTGGTGCAGGAAGCTACAAAACTTGCAATAAGTATCCAAAATATTAGTCCATCTGACATTTCTGAGATCCCCAAAGATAAAATGGAGGATGCCAAGATACCAAAAGACCATGCTCGAGATGATGTTAATTGGATTGAAACGGTAGTTTTCTAAACTTATTTATTTTATTTATTTATTAAGAATGCATTGTTACACATGCTTTAGCCCATCCTACTTTAATCAATTATGTGTTATATACAGGTTTTCCATTTTGTCATCTCATCTTTAAAGTCTGGAAGATCATCAGTTCTGCTGGATGTTATTGTGGGCCTTTTGCCCCCTGTGATCTCCTTACAGGTGTGTAGTGTAGGTCTGGGTGTTGTTTCTCTGCTATTATACTTGAGATTGCAACTTGCATGCCTCTCTCTCATCAAGTATTCGAGTTCTAGAAAAGGATTGACTTATCATGGGCTGTTTAATTGAATCCTAATCCAGAGTCATAGAATGGAAGTTATTTGGTTCATTAATCCAAAGTCATGATTCTTTTTGCTTCTATTTTTGTGACTTACTAGAAAAAGAAAAGTGTTCTAAAGGAGGGAGTAGGGGGTATTTTTTTTTTTTCAAGATAGTATAACAAAGCAACTTATCCCAAGAACACATGCACACAAAAAGTTGTGAAGGATATTCCGGAACATGAAACTTCAGGTGCTTCTTTTCTTCTTTCCTGAGGAAGTTGATCTCGTACTATTCTCTTTGTGGTGGAAAATGTTAAACATGCTAATAAGTTGGAAGTTAACATTATTTGCGAAAGTTGAAGAAATGTAGGGGAAAAGGGAATTCAAGATGATGTCATGTAAACTTACTTTCAGTTTGCTCATGAATGGATTTTTTACATAACGTTGTTATTCTTTATGTGAAGGAAACATCATATAAAGATCTGGCAACTCTGGCTAGAGCAGCTTTTGAATTACTAAAATGGAGGGTTTTTCGTGAACCACATCTCCAGAGAGCTGTAGCCCTTATCCTGTCTTCAGCTAATGATTCCAATTGGCGAACTAGATCTGCATCTTTAACTTTCTTGCGGAGTTTTATGTACAGGTAAACTATATTTCTCCTTTAACAGTCTGAGAACAGTCATTTTCTTTTCCTAGAGGATAAAGTTTTAGTTTAGTACTTCCTAGTTTTGCTATAAATTCTTCAAATTTCTCTATGCGTGTAAAGTTGAGGTAAGTTTGAACTTAAGCTGACGAGTGGGTTCACCATTTCATTTCATGGGAAATTTAAAGGGAGAGAAGGGAAGATCCATTTTTTGGGTTATATATTTACTCATTCATTTTATATAAAATGATCAAATTTTGGTTTAAAAAAAAATGAAAATAGGCTATTTAATCTTGCATGGAGGGATCTAGGAATATAGTAGAACTCTTGCACTGATAATTTATTTTATCTTTTCTGTCTCTTTACCATCATCTCTTTACTTCCTCTATATATTGTGATACAGGCATACTTTCATCCTCACAAAAGTGGATGAGAAACAAATCTGGCGAACCGTTGAGAAACTGCTCACTGACAACCAAATTGAGGTGAGTTTGAGCTTGGTTACAACAGGTGTAAATTTAAATGGCACTAAAAGAACTAAGCATTTATTCATGTCTGTTCCTGATTTGACGCATGGAAATCCATCCTGTTCAGGTGAGGGAGCATGCAGCAGCAGTTTTAGCTGGCCTCATGAAGGGTGGGAATGAAGATCTAGCTGAAGATTTTCGTCAAAGAGCTTTTGAGGAAGCAAAGGTCATCCAGAAGAAGAGAAGAGTGAGGTAAATTTTCTGGATTGATTTTCTAACATTTTTGTCTGTGGCCAATTTACCAAATATCATTTGTATAATATGCTTAGATGCTATTGGCAATTTGTTTTGGTCAGACTATGGTGATTAATTTCTATGATTATCTGTGTAATACTATTTTTCCATGAAAATTATGACTTCATTGCACACACTGGAACAGGCATGTGTAGTCTTATTTATGTCCTAGGACTTCTAATTGTTGAGGTTCGCATGTTTGTTTTCTGCATCACAGCGATTAGATCACATTTTGAGTATGAGTGGTAATTTACTATTGCAGAAGCAAGCTATCAGGGCTTTCTGTAGCATCTGTGCATGGCCCAGTTCTTGCTCTGGCAGCATGCGTTTTATCAGTTCCTTATGATATGCCAAGGTAGAGTTCCTGTATTCTAAGTTAATATTTTAATGGAGAAAATATTATGGTCAACATGTATTTCATCTTCTGTCAGCAAAGTTTCCTTCAACTAACATTATGGTTTCTTAAATTTCATGACATGTTCAGCTGGCTTCCTGAGCATGTCACTTTACTTGCTCATTTTGTTTCGGAGCCATCACCTGTCAAATCTACAGTGACTAAGGCAGTTGCAGAATTCCGACGGACTCATGCGGATACATGGAATGTTCAAAAAGATTCTTTTACTGAAGAGCAACTTGAGGTATACCATGTGACTAATTTTTCAGTGTAAATTGCTTTATCTAATTGAAATAT
This sequence comes from Asclepias syriaca, assembly GCA_027405835.1. Lineage (NCBI taxonomy): Eukaryota > Viridiplantae > Streptophyta > Magnoliopsida > Gentianales > Apocynaceae > Asclepias > Asclepias syriaca. The sequence continues at coordinate 24,557,464 of CM049930.1, forward strand.
ATGAGCTGCTTTCTCAATTAATTTTCTTCCATCCTTTCGGGGAATTCTTGCAGATTCTTGCTGATACATCTTCTTCATCATCTTATTTTGCTTGAAGTACATAGGAGTCTTCCCTGAAAGTGACGTTGAACACTCAAGTGTAGGATGGAATTTGGGGGACAAATTTGTTTTATTAATGAGTTCGTTTACATACTGTTAATGCCAGAAACTCATTATTACATAAAAAATATATTTTTGCCCCTTTTTTTTATATGTTTCTTTTATTACTCCCATCTCAAACTATAGGATTCATTAGATCGTCAGATGGTAAATCCCACAAAACACAATCTGAATTGAAAATGTTTGAGCCATCTCTCTTTTGGTTCCCTCCCTCTGAGTCCCCACAGCTCTCATCCTCAAGCTTCTCATCTAACTGGACTTGTTGATCTCCTCCAGCTGTGCTGCTTCCAGCAAATGTGCTCGGATTCCATTCGTTTACAAGAGGTGGTATGCTGTAATGATACCCAGAAACAGATGCAGGAATTGCACCAGAGGTACTTCCAAAACCCCTTGATGGTCCTTCAGATTGGTCCCATGGTTTTTTTGTTTGTAAAGTATCAGGATCTTTAATGGCCCTTGATAGTCCGTATTTGATCCTCTCAATAGTTTCGGCCTTGTCCTCATGCTTAACATGAGGTAGAGTCGGACTATTTACACCAAATTGCTGCATTTGGAATCCCAACCTTTTCTTGGTTAGAAGATGGAGCATTTCATCCTTGAAACACCCCAATGCAGCTTCGGCTAGGTGAGGAACTTGCGGTGGGGATAAAGTGGTGGCTATCTCAGTTATAAGGTGAGAGAAAGGCTTGTGGGTTACTGGATCGATTCCCATTCCGGATAACTTTTTCTTGAGCTTAGTATTCCAATGATTTTTTACGTCATTATCCGTGCGGCCAGGTAGCTGAGCAGCGATTACAGACCATCTGTTACACCCAATGAGATATACACATACGAATGAAGGCATGTTAAGGCTGTGAAAGAAAGGCAAAAGATTGATGCTTAGGTATATCGAGTGAGATATGATCATATTATTAGATAAGAAGTACCGATTGCCGAGAACTGAATGAAGAGTGACGATGGTCTGTTCTTCTGCATCAGAAAACTGGCCGTGTTTTAGGTCTGGCCTGAGGTAGTTAGTCCATCGTAGCCTGCAGCTCTTGCCGCACCTCTGAAGTCCGGCATGTTTTGGTATGAGACGCCAGTTGCGAGTGCCGTGTTGGGCAATGTAAGAAGTGAGCTTGTGGTCTTCCTCGGGCGTCCATTGCCCCCTCTTCACGTTGTCTTTCTCGCAGCACGGTATCCTTCCCATCTTTCTTGATCGACCACCAAATTTAAACTTCTTCGTGGGTAGTATGGCAGAAGAAACCCAAAAACAATGAAAAATACTTTTCCGTGAATTTGTCTTTCATATTTTAACTAATGGAGACAATTTATACCAGAAACGAAGTTCAGTTGTCAGTGGTCAGTCCATCACCCCCTCGTGCAAGAAGATGGCATCAAAGGTGCATGATCCCATTAAAGAATTCAACGCTGTTAAGCGTGTGAGACAAGGGCCGGTAGCTCACCCTCAAGATGCTCGGTCAACCCACTCTCTTTCTCTTATAGGGTTGACTACTTAGAGAGAGAGAAAGAGGAAGAAAAGAGTTTATGCAAGGAGAGGAGAGAGTTGGGTGGTAATATCAGTTAGTCACACAAAATAATCAGAATCTGTGATGGAGTTTTGTCTCTCTTCCTCTCTTTTCTATCCCGGGTTATCAGAAGAGCATCATCTTTGTCCTCTCGACACCATTATTCAAAAAGGTGCAGCCAAAAAAATAGGGGTCTGTTTGGCTCAGCAAACACGAAGACCAAGAACAGAACATGTTATTAATCCAATTCGTTCGATCCTATTCGATATAGCTGAACAAAGTTGTTTCTCAAGTAGAAGCGCCCTCACTAAAACGCAGAAGTTATCATTTTCATCTAAGCCCGACTCCAATTAATCCTTCACAGAGCCAATAAAGTTAAATACAATCACAATCAAGCAAATGAGGCTATACAAACGAAGAATGACCGAAGCAGCTCCCCATGATCCTATGCTTTTCTGCACCAGGTACATCTCAATTGGGAAATATATAACTACAGGCCAAAAGTTAATCGCCCCAGCTACTCCGATTACTTGGTTAAAGTAAGGAAAGGCTATTCCGACGCCTGTAATTGATGCAGTCCGGAAGATTCAATGTAACTCTTGGTACTAAAGGGAGCTTCAAATTGTAGATATCTCGAACCATAATGCTATCTGGGAACTGGGCGGTAATCCAACTTTCAGCAATTGCAAAAAATGGTTGACCGAATACCTGAGAAATCATCATTTTGATGCCGAAAGAAAGTAAAAGAAACACAAAATTTTAGTTGATTCAGCAAAAAAGGGAGGGGCTGAATCTTGTGGTTTGTTTATCATGGAATCTAGGGTCAATTTTTATTAGTTGTATTCTGTCAGAGCATGGGAGGGACTGACCAGCAATGCAGCTTCTTCGTCTTTTTCTGCTTCAATAGAATGATCAACCATGATTCTACACCTCTTGACTTGAGAGAAAAATAATAATATATTTTCAACTCTCTTTCTCTAAAATTTCATAAAGTAATTAAGTAAGAATACATACGTACTCTTATGGACTAACTAATCAGCTGGTAATAGTGAAGCTTAATTTGTGTTTTCCTTGGATTAATTAGTTTCTCTCAGTAGTATATGCCTTTTTTTTTTTTTTTTATGTTTCCTGGTTCTAGATGCGAATTGCTTAAGTATTTTTGATTGCTGCAATTATTGCACCAGTGGACTTTTACCATCCGTGCCTTTTATTTTATTATTTACTACGTTTGTTTATCTCTCTCTATATATCTATATGTAAAAGTCGTGTAAGCTAAGATTATATTTATCATCTCTTCTTCATAAGATTCATTTTATTACCCAATTAAGAGAAAAGGAGAAGAAAAAAAAAAAAAAACAGAAACAGTCGCAACAACAACGGAAGATCATTAAAATATGTATGCAGTTGTTTTTTGCATGCTGGATTAATATATATTGAAAGGGTTAAATGGTAATCGAAGTAGAACAAATTTGAGAAGTGTCGGAGTAAGGAGAATTATATGTATGTACCACACTCCGATTTATCTACATGATCTTTGTAGACGGAGTACGTCATTCATTAGAATACACTCCGATTGTTCTAACCGACTTATACAGTAGCGGAGTAAAAGAAATGCTGATGTAAGCGGACAGGTGTACAATGACTCATCAAGTAATGATACCGTTTTGGACAGCTGTCCGATGACTCATCAAGTAATGATGCCGTCTTGGATAGCTGCCCGATGATTCATCATGTGATGATGAAAATAAACAGCTGTCCCGTGACTCACCTAATTAGGGCCAAAACTTTGTTTAACCCAAGGTAAAAGAGGTAAGTTTTCCATTATAAATAGGAGGAGAGAGTAAGAGTAAAGGACTTTTGAATCTCTAAAGAAAAAAGAAGCCTTTACTCCAACGAATTCCTCCGCTACACTATATCTTCACAAGTTTATTACCTCTTCCTGATATATTCTAACAAAATCATCGGAGGGTCATCTTCGGAACCCCACCGTCGTGTGACTTCATATTTTGCAGATGCTCAACCCAGTTCAACAACATTCGAAATTTCATTATAACCAAATTTCGCACAATCAGTTTGGTTCCGTTACCGGGAAACGAATTGAGAAAACTCTCATTCCAGATATCCAACCATAAAAATAGTGAAAGCCAACATGAATGATCAAAAATCATCCCAATCTACGTCCAGAATTGCACCTAAAATAGCTTCTATGCTAAAACCACAATAAAAATCCAGAACAGTAGTCCTTCCCGAAGAAAGAAATGTGCAGGAACCAGCAGCCCCCATGACGTCAATACATGCTGCACCAGTTCCTGCAGATATGCAACACTTGCAAGAGGAAAATGAAAGGCTAAGAAAACGCCAGAGGTTACTCGACAGTTGGATTCAAATACAGCAGGAAGCTGCCAACTTAGGAGAAAACTTACCTCCCATAAATTTCCAGGCAACACAACCAGCTTGTCAACCTACATATTCGCAAGTGGCTCAGAGTGTGCTCAAGAATCCTCCTGTCCCTTCAAACGAATTTCAAAGAGAACATCAGGGCGCGATGAACATGGGTCCTATGGCCTATAGAACAAGAAGGGAAATGTCAAGAGGACCCCTGAGAAGTGAGATGGGAGAAACGGGACATCTTCGTACAAAGCCATCGCCCAACGACGACCAAAGGCAAAAGATGAAGACAGCTCCAAAACAACAAACCATCACAAAAGCTCTACCAAAACCCACCCCAAAGGGGATCTCGCAACAAAAATCTATCAAGGAGGGAACAGAGATGATTCGCAAAGCATTTGAGATGGGACCATTTGACAAATGGATCAGAGACACTTTCCCAGATAATCGTTTGAAGTTGCCATCCTTTGTTCTGTATAATGGCAGGACAAAACCGCAGGAGCATCTGACCAGATATAAGGCATCTATGAGTTTGATTTCTTACAATGAAGCCATACTATGTAAAGCTTTTCCCAGCACTTTGACGGAAAAGGCCCTGACTTGGTTTAGTTCCTTGAAAGCCAACAGCATCGATTCATGGTACACGTTGGAAAGAAATTTTCTAGATAAATTCAGTACGGCTGGTGAACTTCCAAAGACGAGAGGGGATTTAACCAATGTTAAACAGAAAGACAACGAACCCCTTTTGGAGTACTTAGAAAGATTTAAAAAGATACACGATGAAATTGACGGTTTAAGCCAAGATACAGTCATAACCTGCTTTGAGGGAGGTTTGACTTCGCATGCCCTTAAGACGGAGTTCGGACTCCGACACCCTCAAACCATCGGGGAGATGTTCAAGACGACGAAACATGTGGCCTTGGCCATGGAACACACAGATAGAAGAATGGCAGCACTTAAGGACGTAGTCGACTTCAGTAAGAATGAAAAACCAAAGTACGACTCACGTAATGATCTACCGAGAGGAGTCCAAAACAAAGGAAAACCTTTCACATCGGTTAACAGATCAAACCCCAAAACAAATTTCAACAATGGAGGAAGAGTCCGGACTCCCAAGGCGGAAAAGCTATTTGGGTTGAATATACCAACAGATAACATAGTCGCGGTGTTAAAGGAGAGATATGGAGTAAAAGACCCACCACCAATGAATCCAAATACGGATGGAATGCGAGATTGGAGTAGATACTGTGATTTTCATCAGAACTACGGTCATAGTACAGAATTTTGTTACCAACTAAAAAAATCATTGAGTCCCTAAAGCGAAGGGGATTGTTGGCGGAGTTCATGAGAGACGAACCACAGAAGGAGCAACAGTCATTGAAAGGGAAGGAAAAGGTAATAGATGTGATCCTGAATGAAATCCCATCAATGGCACAACTGAAGAGACAGATTCATCTGCTGAAAGAATCTTACGATATCCCGATGAGCTTAGAGAAGGAAGATATCATTTCCTTCACCAAGGCGGAGTTAGCACCAACGAAAGGAAAGAAGCTCAATCCTTTAATTCTTGATGTGTCAATGACTCACCCGAATTTCCAACAGTTCCTGATCAAACGAGTCCTAGTCGATTCTGGCGCATCGTCGAACATACTCTATTATCAGTGTTTCAGGGATATGGGACTGGGAGAAGAGATGTTACGCCCAACTTCAACCAAGTTGGAGGGATTCACTACGCATAAGGTACCAACCAAAGGCATCATGATACTAAACGTAACCCTTGGCGTGGGGCAAATGAGCCGAACAGAAGAAGTGGAATTCTATGTGGTGGATGTCCAATCAGTATATAATGCAATAATGGGCACTCCGGCCCAAGCTGCTTTTGACATGGTGGTTTCAGTTCCACACCAACGGGTCAAATTCCCTACCAGCGGAGGAATTGGATCAGAGATAAGTAATCCAAAGGGAGTATTGGATTACCTAATCAGATATAAAAAGGTAAATCCGGAGATAGAAAGTACATCTCCGATTACAGCAATAAAAGAATCAACCAATACTTCGACTCCGGAAAAAGCGCCTGAGGAGAAATTGCAAGACTCTCAAGAATATGAAGAATTAGAGATTCATCCTCACCACCCAGAACAAAAAATTAAAATTGGGCGAAGTCCACTCGAGGAAGAGAAAACCCAACTAGTGAAGTTCCTGATAGAGCGTCAAGACAACTTTGCCTGGTGCACTTCGGACATGCCTGGGATCGACCCTCAGGTCGCTGAACATTGTTTAAGTATGGATCCCGCCGTTACTCCGGTACAACAAAGACTGAGAAGTTTCAAAGATGAGAAAAAAGAGGCAATCAAGGTAGAGGTCGAAAAACTCCTCCAGGCAAATTTCATCCGCGAGATAGCTTACCCTTCATGGTTAGCTAACGTTGTCATGGTAAAAAAACCTAACGGAAAGTGGAGGATGTGCGTTGATTTCACCGACTTGAACAGAGCTTGCCCCAAGGATTGCTATCCACTTCCGAAGATTAGTTCGCTAGTGGACGCAACCGCAGGTTACAAAACACTCAGTTTCTTAGATGCATTTTCCGGTTATCACCAAGTAAGAATGAAAGAGGCAGACCAGAGACATACTTCCTTTCAAGCAGCAGGGAAGGTGTTTTGCTACAAGGTAATGCCGTTTGGGTTGAAAAACGCTGGGGCAACCTATCAAAGGATGGTTGATCGGATATTTGAGAAGCAAATTGGAAGGAATGTCGAAGTGTATGTAGATGATATGGTAGTTAAAACTCCGACAGGTAAATCCCATTTGGAAGACCTGAAAGAGACATTTGACACTCTCTCAAAATACCATCTCAAGCTCAATCCAACCAAATGCACATTCGGAGTCCACTCAGGGAAATTCCTCGGTTTTATGATGACTGAACGCGGGATTGAAGCAAATCCTGAGAAAATCGAAGCACTTGTCAACATGATGGAGCCCCGATGCATAAACGATGTTCAAAGACTAAATGGATGTATTGTAGCACTGGGAAGATTTATCTCGAAGTCAGTCGAGCGATGTCTCCCGTTTTTCAAGGCTTTGAAACAAGTTGCCCGAACCTTCAACTGGAATTCGGAGTGTAGGGAGGAATGGGAAAAATTAAAGATTTATCTCCAAAATCCACCTCTCTTGACTTCGCCAAAGACCGGAGATGTTCTATATATGTATCTATCGGCTTGCAACTTAGCTGTTGCTTCTGTTTTAATCCGGGAGGTTGATTGTAAACAACTTCCCGTGTTTTATGTAAGCAAAGTTCTGAACGGGCCTGAGTCAAGGTATCCTAATATAGAGAAATTAGCTTACTCTTTGGTTGTTGCGGCAAGGAAGTTACGAATTTATTTCAATGCCCACGTTATCATAGTTTACACTAACGCACCACTTAAACAAATTTTTCATAAGATGGATCAGTCCGGGAGAATGTTAAAGTGGTCAATCGAGCTGTGTGGGTATGATATAAGGTTTAAACCGCGAACTGCCATTAAGGCACAAGCATTGGCGGATTTTCTAGTGGAAACTTCCTTCACGGAAGACGAAGGATCGGCCATAATTCCATATGAGGAACCTCCACCTCGACAATTACCAGAGCATTGGACCATGTTCGTTGACGGATCTGTGAATGCTCGGGGTATCGGAGTCGGAGTGGTCATAAAATCCCCAAGTGAAGAGCAGGTGATTCATAAAAGTATCCGACTTAGTTACTCCATATCCAACAATCAAGCTGAATATGAAGCCCTTATTCAAGGCATGTTATGGGCAATCGAAGCAGGAATAACTTCAATCCTTGTATATAGTGATTCACAAGTGGTTGTCCGACAGATGAACGAAGATTATATGGTCAATTCGGAGAACTTAAAAAAGTATGCCGAGAAAGCCTCCCGATTGAAAGGTCACTTCGATCATTTCCAGATAGACAAGATAGACCGACAGCAAAATAGAGAGGCCGACCAGCTCTCTCGCATCGCTTCAGGGGATATCCCTAACAACCTCGATGTTGAAATCGAAGTTCACTCTTCGTCCTCATTATCAGTTGATCAAGAGGGTTCAATAAAAATGATAATCCCGAGTAAAAGTACTTGGATTGACGAAATTAAAGATTTTATTGAAAAGGACGAACTTCCTGGAAATTATATCGAAGCTTGCAGAATCCGCAGACAGAGTGCTAGATATCTCATTCACGAAGGAATCCTATATCGAAGGTCATTCACGAAACCCTTACTCCGCTGTGTACCCCCGGACATGATAAAACCAATTCTTGAAAAACTACATGAAGGAACTTGTGGAGGTCACCCGGGAACTAGAACTTTGGCTGCAAGAATACTCCATCAGGGATACTATTGGCCGACTCTTCAGGAAGACACTTCGAATTTTGTTCGAAAATGTCGAACATGCCAAATTTTTGGTAATGTGCCAAGACTCCCATCAGTGCAACAAACCCCAGTAATGACAACTTGGCCGTTCGATATGTGGGGATTGGATCTCATGGGAAAATTTCCTAAAACTCGAGGCGGTTATGAATATCTAGTGGTGGCAGTGGATTATTTTTCCAAATGGATCGAAGCCAGACCGTTAGTCAATCCTACAGACGAAAATGTCATTAAGTTCCTTCACGAATCAGTCCTGTGTAGATTCGGAGTCCCACGAGCTGTAATAACAGATCATGGCACACAATTCTCAAATAAGTTTTCAGCGGAGTGCGAACGCTTTCATATAAGGCATTGGAAATCATCTGTGGCACATCCCCAAGGCAATGGACAAGCCGAGGCAGCCAACAAGCTGGTACTCCGAGCATTAAAAAAAGGCCTCGAAGGGACCTCAAAGAAATGGGCAGATCAATTGCACTCCGCACTTTGGTCAGTCCGAACTTCGGCTCGGGGGCCAACTGGAGAAACCCCTTTTTCTTTGATATACGGAAGCGAAGCAGTCGCACCAGCCGAACTCGCCCTTCCCACACATCGGATTGTAGCTTACAACATCAAGGACAATGAACAGAATCGCGTCTATGACCTAGATCTTCTAGATGAGAAACGCAAGATATCTCGACTTCGCATGGAAGCCTACAAAGAAAAGACCAAATCTCACCATGATAAGAAAGTCGTGTCGAGACCATTACATGTTGGTGACTGGGTACTCCGGAAGATAGAGGGTACAGCCAGAGCCCTCGTCACAGATAAACTATCACCAAATTGGGAAGGCCCATACAAGATACATAGCGAAATCAAAAAAGGTACATATCGTTTGGCCAATGAGGAAGGAATTTTACTCCCAAATCCATGGCATTCAGATCATTTAAAAAAGTATTTTATGTAACCTTAGATAGGCAGAATAGTCAAGCCTTTGTTAGTTTCTTTTAAAATATAGGATGTTAATGTTATACCCTATGCATAAAAGAGACAAAGGTCGTCTAAAATTTTGTTATGATAATAAATATTCAAGGTTCATCAAAGTTAAGACCTCGTTATGCATGTTGATAATTAACAATGCAATTTAACTGCTTTATATGCCTGATAGCTAATGATGCAAGTTATCCATGCTCAAATGCCTAAGGCATCAAGTAAATAATTAGTTATCCTTTTACTGCGAAACCTTGTCAAAGGTTAATTTATATTTAGCAATAACTTAAACGCATTTGCTATTTATATAAATAATCGGAGTAAGATAACACCAAAATGATATCTAAGGTTCATTTATACCAATGATAATCAAATACCCTCACATCTACGAATATTCGGGGTAAATGACTTGAAGGGTTTTCACGTTTAATGTCAGTTGAAAACTTCGATGTCTATATTTACAAACGGAGTACAATGACTTGAAGGGTTTTCACGTTTAATGTTAGTTGAAACCTTCGATGTTTATATTTACAAACGGAGTACAATGACTTGAAGGGTTTTCACGTTTAATGTTAGTTGAAACCTTCGATGTTTATATTTACAAACGGAGTACAATGACTTGGAGGGTTTCCACGTTTAATGTTAGTTGAAACCTTCAATATTCATATCTATAAACGAAGTCTTGACAAAAAATTCCATTCATCAAAAGATTACAGTAGGTGCAATACATATGCGTATTCCCAAAAGCCTACATGTCCAGAAACTAAGGAATTACGACCCTCGAGATCAATTCTCAGTGGAAAGATCAGTTGGAGCTGGATCATTCGGAGTCGTATCAGTTGGACCTGGGTCAATCGGAGTAGGATGGGTTGGGATCAAAGCAGCCTCGATCGACTGCTTCTCCAAATCTGGAGCTCTTCCTATCTCCCGAACCAGATCTTGAAAACTTGGCGAAGTGAGTGCGGGAGGCTTCCAAACCCTCCCATCCTCTCGATCTTTCTCCTTGATCTCGTCCAACTCCGCTTCAGTGAAAGGCAAGAAATTGCATCCACTTCGAAAGCGTGGATCGGTATAATCTCCCAAATACACATGTACCATGCGGGTTTTATCAGGTATAAGCTCGTGGAAGTTACGCAATATATGTGCACATCCACGGTTGAAAAAGCTGAAGCTCTTTTCGAACAAATCATTGTCATAAGCTTCGGTCTCCTTATACGTTTGAATCACTCCAGCGGTAAATTCCACGGACTCGAGAAACTGTATTCTCTCCGTGGCAGCTCGCTTCCCCGCCTCAGACTCTTTCAATTTATCCTCCATCTCTCGGAGTTGGGCCCTCAGTTCCTCGTTGGCAGTTAAGCTAGACTTAAGCTCTTCACACTGTTTTTCCTTCTGCTCTATTACTAGAGCCAGATTCTCTTCAGCGGACTTCAGCTTAGATTCGGAGTGCTCTAACTCCGAACATTTTGAGGATAACTCTTTCTCCAAGTTCACACTTTTCCTCTCTTCGCGTATCAACATGGTCTTTGCAGTGTTAGCAGAGGAAGCCATGTTTCCCACATGGCTAATATAAGAGCAAGCCTGAAGGAAAAGGATGGAATGAATGCACAAACATACATTAACAAACGCCAAATGGAATCAAAGCACATACCTGAGAAAGCAAAGCACCTATGTGACCCAGAGAGTCCTCAATCCCGAAGGAATGACTCTTAGCTCGATCAAATGTGTCGGAGTCCATGGCCCGAGACAGAACCGCTCCCCCAAAGTATTTTCCGATAATTGGGTCGGAAATCATTAAATTCTTCAAAGGCGGAGTGGCTCTTTGGATATCCCGGGATAATTGGAGAAGTTCCCTTTTATCCTTGGGCAACCTGAACCCCTCCTGGGTCCAACGAAAGGTTGTGATGCGCACAGGCGAGTCCCCGCATCCCCTGCTAGAACTCGGAGTCCGCACTATTTCCATGGGCTCCTCTTCCTCCTCAACAGCAGGAAGATGAGAGTCGGGGGCCGGCCTTTTACTTGGAGGCTCAGTGTCAGACTCCCCCGATCGTCTCCTACTCTGAGGGCCAGAACCAACGGTTTTCTTTCTTTTCCGTTTTTCGGTCCTAGTCACCAGAGAAGCGGAGGCCTCTTCCTGAACGTCGGCAGGCGGAGTGGTAGTTGCGCCCTTCGATGAAACCGGCGGAGCAGTCAAAGAAGCCTTCTCAACTGCCTGAGCGGGGTTCGGAGTCGACTGACTTATCCCCTCCTCCCTGGAGCTCAAAGCGGCATTCCTACGTTTAGCGAACTTGGAAGACATATCTGCAAAGATAAGAATAGATCGAAGTCAGAAAGGACAAGGTTACAAAAAAACGTCGAAGTAAATACACTTAAGTTTAACCTCTGCTTTTCCTAGGAAGACACATTGTACTTCGCGAGTCACTACACTCTGGACATTCTGTAGAAAACACCCTATTGGGATGAAGCCTCCACATTGGGTATTCACCATCATCTTCCATACCCAATTCTTTCCTACGAGCCTCTACTCTCATGCCCCCTATCCCGCAAAATTCCCTACTAGTTCTCTCTAACAGATCCTTGGTGTGGAATACTTTGGTTTGTGTTTTGGGATTATCTCCCAATTCACTTGTAACATAATCCAGAAATTTTCTATCGGAGTCGGAGTATTTTATCCTCTTGGTCACTTTACTAAGAGAGAGGAGAGCTTTGCGTTTGGGATAAAAAGGAAAACCCAAGTTAGACTCGACACAAACCCACGTATCCCGCCAAGAAACAAGTTTGCTGGGAGCAGGTTCGAAAAGGGTGACCACGCCTTGATGAGGTTGAAGTGACAAAGTTAAATTGTTCATTCGAAGTATAGAGAAGAAAGTACGGAGTAAGGCATCAGAAATCTCAACTCCGATTCGTCTACACAAAATGGTTAAAGAAAAGAAATATCTGACTCCGTTGGGATGTACGTGGGCTGGCTGAGAACGAATGGTTTGGAGAAAGTCGCAAAAGGCTGGGTCAATAGGCAAATCCAATCCGCAAAGGAAATGTTCAAAAGGAATAGGAATAAAATGATCAGTCATTGGGGGACAGACAGACAAACGAAATGTCCTAAACCTAGACTCATCTATCTCTTCTCTCAAAAGACCCAACTCCCCACCGATTTGGTTCACTCTCAGAGCGAAGTCCCCGGATAACTGCTTTTTGGTATTAGGGACTACTTCATACTCATCGGAGTCGCTGCTCTCACTAAAATGGCTGGGGCCCGGAATATCCCTAACATTAAAACCAGTGGCAGTCACTCCGGCGTAGACGGTTTGAGGAGTAGATGGATCTAAAGGTTTGGCTACCAGAATGGTTAAGTTAGTTTGAGAAGTTCTAGTCGAAGTCTGAACAACAGAAGCTACCGGTATTCCACTCTTTTCCCTTATTTTTCTACTCTCCACACTCTTCTCAGGGGAAGTATCATTGCCTTCTTCAAACATCTTTTCGATCGAAGTAGATGTTGAATCACCAGACTCCACTTCGACAAGTTCAGTAGATAGGTTCGTGGTACTATCAGTATTCGACATGATAACCTGAGAATAAATGCAAAGTTTAGCACTCCGCCTAAAATCCCAAAAAACCCTTCTTTTTTCAAAAACCAACCTAAATATATGCCCAAAATACCCTTTTTAAATTGGAAAACGAAGATTGGTTCCTTTCGACTTTCAAAACAAATAACTCAAACAATCTCCGAGAACAAACTGACAGCCACACTGTTCTCCTCAAAACCAACGGAAACAAAATTTTTCTCAGATACCATAAACCACAGACAAGATTTTTCCCTTTACCTTTTTTCAGAAGATTGCAATGAAGATGAAGTCTCAAAGGATAATAGGGCCTGAGTAAACGGCGGACGAAGAAGTATAATGCAGTAATTTTCAGACTTATGGAAGACAAAGAATAGAAGAAATTTCAGAAGATCATAAGGATGCCTTAAGAAAATTTCAAAAATTATAGGAAAAGAAATTTTTATGATATGAATGGAAAGAAAGATAAGGCGATACACACATCATGTATCTATATATTTATTATTTTATTATTGTTTTGAAATGATGTTTGGGAATGTGGACGGGAAATCAAACCGATTTCCTAATTTAAGGGACACTCGAGCACGCAAGCCATCTTGTCCTGTTCCCAAGAGCAGCTTTTTACAACATCAACTCCTCGATATTCGGACCGCAATGATGAATGCTTTTTTACCCTTTCGGCTACCGATTGCATTAATTGTGTATATGAAGTTGAAAAGTTTTTTTTAAAATCTCCAACTTTAGAGACTCCAACGACTTTCCTAATTCCTCATTCTAAGATCGAGACGACAGTGCTTGTTATCTCAATCTTGGGGGCCACTGAAAGGGTTAAATGGTAATCGAAGTAGAACAAATTTGAGAAGTGTCGGAGTAAGGAGAATTATATGTATGTACCACACTCCGATTTATCTACATGATCTTTGTAGACGGAGTACGTCATTCATCAGAATACACTCTGATTGTTCTAACCGACTTATATAGTAGCGGAGTAAAAGAAATGCTGATGTAAGCGGACAGGTGTACAATGACTCATCAAGTAATAATACCGTTTTGGACAGCTGTCCGATGACTCATCAAGTAATGATGCCGTCTTGGATAGCTGGCCGATGATTCATCATGTGATGATGAAAATAAACAGCTGTCCCGTGACTAACCTAATTAGGGCCAAAACTTTGTTTAACCCAAGGTAAAAGAGGTAAGTTTTCCATTATAAATAGGAGGAGAGAGTAAGAGTAAAGGACTTTTGAATCTCTAAAGAAAAAAGAAGCCTTTACTCCAACGAATTCCTCCGCTACACTATATCTTCACAAGTTTATTACCTCTTCCTGATATATTCTAACAAAATCATCGGAGGGTCATCTTCGGAACCTCACCGTCGTGTGACTTCATATTTTGCAGATGTTCAACCCAGTTCAACAACATTCGAAATTTCATTATAACCAAATTTCGCACGATCAATATATATATATATATATATATATATATATATATAACTAACACCATGCTGGCTAGTCAAGTGTTTGTACTTTGTAGAGAACCCAATCAATCTTTCACATGCTCCTCACGGTCACGGCTGGTCGGACTGATGATGATAATCCATCTTCAACTTAGGTCCCCTACTACTCATCATACCATCAACAGTATCGAAATTCAGAAAACGCACTAATCCTAATCCTCCTTCTGATCTGTCCTTGAAAACCCACGAAATGGAGAACAGTCCTGCTAAACCCAAACATGCAGCTAATGCAAAGCCAGCCATCGCAAAGGCAAAGATACAGCCAGCACCGAACAGTATCGGACTGAAGATTATCAGCAACGGACTCGTCACCAGGAGGAGCGTCAAGCTTGCTAAGAAGCTAAAACCCATCATCACTAAAAGCGGTCCTCCCATTACTACTCCCGCAAATGATGCCATCAAAATCACCCTCCTCGTCTTCCCGGACATTTCATGCCGATCACGATCCATCACTTGGTAATGGTATCTCTCCGCCATTCTGTGATTTGATTTTTTACTTCCCTCAGCGACATTATATTTTTAATTGATTCTATAATAAGGGGGAGGGAAAAATCTTCCTGTACTTGTGCTTGTCTTGGCCGGCCACGTGTATCTCCCAGTGTGCGACATGCAGAAGGACAGCTACTTGGAGTTGATAAGATCGAAAACCCATCCCACGTACAACTTGTTGACTGCTTCCTCTAAGTTTGACACCACCCAAAAAGAAGAACTCTTTTTTTTTTTTTGGTAACACCAGGGCTAGACAAGTGTTGTATAAATGGTCAAACTTTCTAAAAATTTGTTTTTAAAACAATTGAACTTATTCTATGGCTTATAAAGAAAAAAAAAAAAAAAAAAAGAAGGTAAAAATTGAACTTGTTCTATCTCTTTATTTCTCTCTTAAAACATGAAAACATGACAGATAGAATAGAACCAGAGCAGAAGGAGCCCACGACGACGTCGTGTATATGGTTGGCTCTTAAGTTTTACCAGTCACCGTTAATCTATAAAATGGACTACTAGGTCTCCCGCTTTCTTTACTCTCTCAGCCCTGAAAAGCCCTGAACCTCTGTTTCTCCACCAAAGATGAAGCTAGTAAGGTTCGTGTCTTCCTATTTGTTTACGTATTTAAATTCTATGTTCATCTAACTGACCTCTTTGGAGTTAAGATTTTTCTCAGCAATGTGATCATTATCTGTTAACCTTTTCAGATTTTTGATGAAGTTGAACTGGGAGACTGTCTCCATTGAACTAAAAAATGGCTCTGTAGTTCATGGCACCATTACTGGTAAATCACATTTATGCTATTATTTGGATTGTTCTCGGTTCTCTTATTCTGGTTTTGGCTGCCTACTTTTATTTTAGATGTAGTTCGATTATTAATTGACGGCTAGGGTTTTCCTTCCGATTTACTAAACCGGGGACGTTTAGAAATTTTGGACCAATATTTTACCTGATTCGTAGTAATTTGTGGTAATGAATTTCTTATCTCTTTTGTCTCCTAGATACAGATAATTGAGGTTTGAATCCGGGTATTCTCTTCGTTCATTCCGTAGTTTATGTAATAATATCTGTAGCTTAAGAAATAGTACAATGTCTATTATTTGACAGATCATGCGAGATCTTTGGTACAAGATTGATAGAGCCTGGAGGGGATAATTGGCCCATTTTGGCCCTAATGTCTATTAATCTAACCACGTCCTACCTTCATAAAATTATATGAGATATGTGAACAAAAGATATCAGAAAATAAGGGAGACAAGAGTTTTTGGGAGGAATACTTCATCTTATTGAATAATAAAGAGGCATTTAAATAGACTGTACTTCTCATACGATAATAGAAAAATACAAAACTGACTCCTAGAATTTTGGAAAGCATAACTGTTGAAATCAAACACTAACTACTGCCTCTAGACTAGGTAAGCTACTGAAAATATCTAACAGACCCTCTTTTAGGCTAATATTGATTCCTGATATTACTTTAAACTAAGAGCTTTAGGCCTTGCTAACTCCAAGCATTCGCCTCAGCTTCTGAAATACTGCAATATTGAGAGCCTTTGTGAATATGTCTACGATATGATCCTCACCCCTGCAGTAGACTAGATCAATTTCCTCGCTACTTGTAAGATCTCTCATGAAATGGTATCTTGCATCAATATGTTTACTTCTCCCATGAAATATATGGTTGAACTATTGTCACAATAATTAACGGTGGTTCCCTTTTGCTGGAAATGAGTTTCCTTAAGAAGCCTTGCTAGCCAAATGACTTGACAGACACAAGTTGATGTAACTACGAGTTCTGCTTTTGTGGCAATTGGTTACTTTCATGATGACCATGAAATAGCTCCTGACCCATCTTAAAGACATAACCAGATGTCCTTTACCTATCATCCTGGTGTACTATGTAGTCACTATTTGTAAACCCAATCAAAATTCCATAATCATTTGTACCTTGCAAATACCAAAGGGATGCATTCCTTTGGACGTTCCATAAATCTACAAATGAGACTTACTACATACATTATATCTGGCCTTATTCTTAGTGAGATAAAGCTTCCCACAATTTGCTTATACAAAGTACTGTCATCGTTCTAAAAATTGTCATCTTTTACCAACTGTAAACTTCTTTCTGCTATGTACAAACTAGATTGCAGTCCACCCTTTGAAACCTTCTTAGAATCTCTTGCACATACTCTTTTTTGAGAAATGAAGATGCCTGCATTTGATTGAACAACTTCTATACCAAGAAAATAATGCATTCTTTCAAGATCAGACATGTCAAATTCAGCCATCATAGACTTTTTAAACTTATCAAACATAGTTTGATATTTCCCAGTAAAGAACAAATGATCCACATGTTTTTTCATAGAATTGTTGACCTACAATAATGAGATGACCATAACAAAAATGCAGAAACTGCACTTGATTGGTTGAATATGCTACATAACATGACTAAGATAGAGAATAAACTTTAATTTGCTGTCATAGCAACTTGAGCATTTATCCCAATTTGTCATCTAGAATTCAGCACACCCCATTTTTAATTGTGATCTCATAACCCTTCTCTTGCAACTGACCAATACTTAGCAAATTTGTCTTTAGATCTGAGACAGAAAGGATACTAGACATGGTTTGAGCAAGAGTACTTTTTGTTAGTATAGTTGCTTGTCTTTTTCCCATCACAGAGATCGTAGAGTTGTTTCCAAACTTCACATTATCTCTGAACGATTCATCTAGAATGGAAAAAAACAAACTTATCTCTACTCATGAGATTGCTGCACCATGTTTAAATACTGCTAGTTCGTGTTGGTTGACTCCTTTTCATGGCAGACCATTAACAATGATATCTCTCCAACCTCCTCTCTGTCCCTTTCTGCAAGATTGGACTCTACCCCATGTGCATTTGAAATATTTTTTTGACATTCTGATCTGTAATGACCATGCTTGTGACACTAATAGCATTCAACGTTTGATATCTCTACTGACTTTGCTTGAGAACTTCCTCATCCTCTTCCTCTTTCCTAAAATTAGTTTCCTTGATGTTGATTATGTTAATGACCATAACTTCCTCTTTCTCGACCTTGACCTCTTACTACCTTGGACTTTACTGTTGCCATTTGATCCACTTCTGGTGTTGCCAAGATGGGTGAAGAATTACGTTTTCTTTGAAAGATAAAATAAATAGACGGGAAAGTCACCATGGGAAACAGGACATAGATTCTTAATCTTAGTGAGTTTTTATATGATAGAAGCAAAGGTGGAGAGAAAGACTGGTGCTTGTCATGAGTTGATGTGGAATACAAGTGCTAAAACCACTGAAGTATATTTTGCAACCGCTGGCTGCCTATTAAACCTAGCTTTTAACTATAAAAGTTTTAGAAACCGAAAAATTTATGTTTTTTCAACGAATTAAAGTCTTGGAAATGAAGTCTAAGCAGAAAAATAGGATCTAGTAAAGATTCTGCTTTCTTATATCACCTTTGGACCACACGAGAATATTGAAATAGTTATTATTTCAAATTCTTATCTTACTACCGTTCTTCGTTTCTTTCAGTGGTTCTCATTGTAAGATTTTTCCATAGGATTCTATTTAGGTTGGTCCTGTTGCATTTTATTTTGTTCATATATGAATAGCTAGACATATTCATATAAATCTTGAAAATGTACTTTTATTTTTCTCTTTTTAATAAATAGGTTTATATTACCAACCTTACTATGATGTTCTGTCAATCGGGCATCATGATGACATCTAGTTAATAAATTTGAGAGCTAATTTTTTACTTTGTTCTTGTTAAAAATTAAGTTAAATATCACATATTCTAAAAGTTTAAGTTGATAAAAGAAGGATTAGTATGGTTCGAATACAATTTTTTATAATAAGGCTAACACATGTAACAATTAAATTATAAGGTTAATGGAGAAGGGCTATATTTAATCACTTAACATCTCTCCACAAATCATATCCTTTCACACATGAGATAGAACATCAAATTTTATAAGAAATTGTCAACCCATAAACAATAAGCAATATTTGACAAATGGTGTAATAACAGGAGTTGATAATCAATAATAATTTACTAGTGTAATAACAGGAGCTGAACCCAGTGCCGTCTGCTTTAATACCATATATTGCCACATGTAAAGCTATATATGTTAAAAGCTTAAGCTTATAGAGTTGTTAGATTTAGCCATTTAACAATTTTCATTTTGGGCAATTGCTTCAGGAGTGGATATTTTGATGAACACAAATTTGAAGAAGGTGAAATTAATTCCCAAGGGTAAAAATCCAGTTACTCTAGATCATCTTTGTGTCAGGGGTAACAACATACGGTATTATATACTACCAGACAGTCTCAATCTGGAAACTTTGCTGGACGAGACTCTGAGAGTAGCTAAGAAGTCAGCAGCAGGTATTCCATCCAGCGTTCAGTTCCGCTCTCTGTACATATTGTAATTCCTTTCCTCAATTTTTTTTGTTAAAACTGTCTTATTTTTGTGATGTAGCAAAAGCAATGGGTCGTGGCAGAGGACGTGGAAGAGCACGACGAGGTCGTGCTCGTCGGCTTATTTAGAAGAAATTGCCTAGATGTTTGTTTGTGAACTTTTTGGTTATATTGAGAATTATTTTCTACCTTTTGTGCTTTGTACTGCTTCATATCCAAATATCATAAAAAACTGTCGTTACTAAGGGCAACATCAAAGACAAGAGTTTTCAGGAAGATGTAATTACCAAGCTGCTGCTCTCATTTTTAGTACTCCATCTAGTTTCAAGGGGTGGAAAATGTGTTTTTGATGTTTATAAAAAGAAAATTGTGCAATGAAAAAAATGGATTTAGGGGGGGTGGGGGTAGACGCATTAACAAATTACCTGTTGGATATTAGATGTTAGGAAATTCCATCGGGTTACTAATTCTGTACCCAAAAATTTTAAATGAGACAAAAAAAAAAAAAAAAAAAGAAGTAATGATTGAGTAATTTTACACACTTAAAATTGCACGAAATTCTTTCAGATAGACTGAAAGACGAAGGAGAAACGGTGTAGAAAAAAAAGGAAAAAAAAATCTAAGTGGTAAATATGTAATTGAAGTTTTTTTTTTTTCAAGATTTCAAGATTTCAAGATTTCTTTTCATAAATATTTTATTTATGGCTCAATATAAAGGAAATGAAAAGAAAAATCTAAGAGAAAGTAAGACTGAATAATTGCAAATGAATACTCGGTCTCCCAAAACTCCGTCGTAGTTTTCTGTTCGTTCTCCCACACCCCTTCAATTGTTTGAGAGTAGCAGCTAGCAGGGCTGACTGGGTTCTATGAGAGGATAGAAGTATCTATCATATGCTTCCACCAGAAAAAGCCATTCAAATTACTCAATTAAGATCATCTCTACTATCCTCCCTTGCTCAGCAATATTTCTCTGATCTGTTCACGGCTGCTCAACCTCTTAATCACTTTTTCAACCAATCAGTACAATTGAATCTAGTCCCTCCTTACTGAACTTCTCCTTCCAAACCCTCGAAGATTAATTCCTCTCCGGCCTTCCCACTTACTTCCTTCCTTTCGAAATACATAGAATCCATCTGAAACATTCTTCTCTATCCCATACTTGTACAGGATCTCCTTTAACTTGGGTTTTTTCCCTAACTTGGTTTTGACATGCACAAGTTCTTCAAGCCCTCGTCGCCTTCAGGGCCAGCAACTACTCCTGCGAATCCAGCTACTCTTAATCCTCAAAACCCTAATAACCCTAATCTGATTTCCTCCCCGTTTGCTCTACCTTCTGCTTCTTATCCACCTCCTACCGGTGGCGCTCCTGGCGGGACCTTCTCCTACACGCCTCAGTCATCCCATTTCCACCACCCGCCTCCTCAATTTCATCCCCTCCATCCCCATCAACTCCAGCAGTTCAGCAATCTGCCTCCATCTCAGCCGGAGGCTTCTTCTCCATTTCCGGCCAACTTGCACCCTCAAAGGTCTTTGTCGTTTCCTACACCCCCACTTCAACCTCCGCCCGCCAATCCTCATCATCACCAGTTCCAGAACCCACAAAACCCTAATAACAGCAACCATAGTGGGAATAACATTAACGGCAATACCAATCTGAATCCTGGGGCTAAGCTAATGGCTTTGTTGAGTGCCCCAACCTCAACGCTTGAACTATCTCCACAACAACCTGCTGTTCCAATGCCTCCCATTCAACCTACATCTTCAGGAGGATCTGATTTTTTAATGTCTCAGAACTTGCCCATGATGGGTGGGCCTAATGTTGGGTTTGCTCATCCCGGACCCATGCGAATGCCAAGTAGTAAGCTGCCAAAAGGGCGGCATTTGATCGGTGATCATGTTATTTATGATATTGATGTGAGAGTGCCTGGTGAGGTGCAGCCTCAGTTAGAGGTTACTCCCATTACCAAGTATGGTTCTGACCCCTGTCTCGTTCTTGGGAGGCAGATTGCTGTGAATAAGACTTATATATGTTATGGATTGAAATTAGGAGCTATTCGGGTCCTTAATATTAATACTGCATTGCGGTCTTTGCTTAAAGGTCTTGCTCAGGTTCGTTGGTTGGAATGTTTAGTTTGTGTTTGTCTTCTATTCGCATGTTAATTTATTAGTTTGATGAAATCATCTTATATATTACACGCATAATGAATTATGCTGCATTGAGTGTTATCATCTTGAGTTGAAATGGCAGTGATAGCATGTACCCTATTTTAATCCTAAATAAATTAGAAAGAAAAATTTGTGTAGTACAGTGTTATTGAGGAAACATTTCTGACTTTTGGGCTGTTAATTGTCACTTTTTATTGTTTCCATTTCTATGGATTATTTACCTTTCCAGTATTACCATTTTTTACGATATATTTCATTAAATGTTTGGCCATTCGATCTGTCGGGTCAGAGTGTATGCTATGGATTCTGTTGTCTTCTGATGTGCATTCTCACAAGAATTGTGATAATATTTTATCTAATATCTTAGATGAGTTTTATAATCATTATTGTCAATGTTATCTTTGTTATATTATTGTTTTTTTTTTTTTTTTTTTTTTTTTCAGAGGGTAACAGATATGGCTTTCTTTGCTGAGGATGTTCATCTCTTGGCAAGGTAACAACTGTTACCTGTTTGTCAGTTCTACCTCTTGTTTCTTTCCTTGATGCTAATGCGTAGCATATGCAGTGCTAGTGTAGATGGACGTGTTTATGTCTGGAAGATTGCAGAAGGACCAGATGAGGAAGACAAACCACAAATTTCTGGAAAGATTGTTATTGCAGTTCAATTCACCGGAGAAGGTGAATCTGTTCATCCGCGAGTTTGTTGGCACTGTCATAAACAAGTATATGCCGTTCCGCAGTTACCATTTTAATATCCATTCTTCTATCTGAATAATCTTCTAAACTTCATCCCCTGTTACTGAATTTCAGGAAGTACTTGTTGTTGGCATAGGCAGACGTGTCCTGAAAATTGATACGACAAAAGTTGGAAAAGGGGAAGCATATTCAGCTGAAGAACCATTGAGATGTCCTATTGAGAAGTTGCTTGATGGAGTACAGCTTGTTGGGAATCATGATGCGGAAGTGACTGACTTGTCAATGTGCCAATGGATGACAACGCGTTTGGTATCTGCCTCAGTTGACGGCACGGTTCGTAAAACTTCTTTCATGGTGGAACTTTCGTTGCATTTTTAATTTTCTCAAAGAAGTTGAGGATTCTCATATTTATCATTACTCTGTAAGTTTCAATGCCTGATATGTGCGGATTTGGGTCTTGGAGTGGACTTCTAGAGACTTGTACCACCGAAAATGGTTCATATATCGCTGTGTTAAGCATTTAATTATTAATTGAACATTGATTCTTATTACCTGCATGCCTTAACAGATAAAGATTTGGGAAGATCGTAAAATGCTACCGATTGCTGTACTGAAGCCTCACGATGGTCAACCAGTTAGCTCTGTTACATTCCTTGCTGCTCCACACCGCCCAGATCATATCATACTTATTACAGGGGTAAATAATTTAGTTCTTGTTTTCAATGAATCATGTAGTTTCCTCTTGAATTATGCCAACCATTTGAATTAATGTTGTGTGAAGAAGCTTCCCTTCTGGAGCAGTGTTCTAATTTTCATATCAACTGGTTCATTTCTGTTTTTTGGTGTGAGGTTTACGTTTTCCATTTTTCTCTTGTTGATTTCCAAGATTCAATTTTAAATTATAATTCTATCTTAGTGGATTCTAAAGCACTGGTTGGTGCAGTTATGTGAGCCCACTCTGACACTAGAAAAAAGGAAAGTTGTCAGATGTTGAGGGGGTTAATAAGGTGGTAATAGCACCTTAGATAACTTAATAAAATAATGTTGGGCTCTGAAACTTCCCGAAATCTCTCATCATGCAATATTTTGGAGCGTCTCAACTGCTTTTCTGTTCCTAGTCTCTTGTCTCTCTAACTTCAAATTTATGTTCACAGGGTCCTTTGAATAGGGAGATGAAGATATGGGCATCTGCAAGTGAAGAAGGATGGCTGCTTTCTAGCGATTCTGAATCATGGCATTGCACGCAGACGATGGAATTAAAGAGTTCAGCTGAAGCTCTTGTAGAAGAGTCATTCTTTAATCAAGCTGTAGCATTATCCCAGGCAGGTCTTCTCCTACTAGCAAACGCCAAAAAAAATGCTATATACGCTGTGCATGTAGATTATGGTGCCAACCCTGCATCAACCCGCATGGATTACATAGCTGAATTTACTGTCACAATGCCAATATTGAGTTTTACTGGGACAAGTGATTTGCCACCTCACGGAGAACAGATAGTTCAGGTGTACTGTGTGCAGACACAAGCTATTCAACAGTATGCACTAGACTTGTCCCAGTGTTTGCCACCACCTACGGATAATGTGATGCTTGATAAGTCAGACCCTGGAACTTCTCGTAATACCGGTATTGATGGTTTTGTTGCTTCTGAGCCTTCTGAAAGTAAAGCATCAGAGACACCTCTGAATGCTTCAGCACCTAAACTATCTATACGAGATGGTGGCTCTGAGACCGTAGCTGCAGCAAGACATCTTGTGAACTCTGCTTCGATTGAGTCAGCAACTGTGCAGGAGTTTGTTTCAACTGTGGAATCTAAATCAGTTCCTTTACATGCGGTAATTGGTGATAACGATATTTCTTGTATTGCATCACCTGCACTTCCTGTAAGTCCTAGGATGTCTAGGAGTGTTTCTGGCTTGAGAAGTCCATCAAAAAGCCTGGATCCAGGGTCCTCAGTTATTGATTGCGGTGGAGATAAAAAGGTCATTGAATATTCAACTGATAGGCAGCTGGATGCAATTCATTCAACTTTGTCTGGTGTTCCTTCATTGGATGAAGAGTCAAGGACCGATGAAAATAAGACTTTACCCGACGATATTTCCACAACACTCAATCATCCTGTTCAGTTCAAGCACCCCACTCATTTGGTGACTCCTTTTGAGATTCTGATGGGTAATTCGTCGGCCGAAATTAACCATGTTAATGAGCAGAAAAGTGAGGGTGATCTAAATATCCAGGATGTAGTTATTAATAATGATGGGCGGAGTGTTGAAGTTGAGGTCAAGGTTGTGGGAGAGACAAGATTTAGTCAGAGTAGTGATATTGGTTCAACTGAAGAAGTTCCCACTTTTACTTCAGAAAGCAAGGAAAAATCATTTTACTCTCAAGCCTCTGATCTTGGAATGGAGGTTGCTCGAGAATTCCGTGCCTTGTCACCTGAAACTTTTATCGTCGAGGAGTCTAGACAGTTTGACGGGGCTAGTGGAAGTGAGTCTCTTTGTCAAACTTCAACTTCTGTAGATGAAGTCCATGACCCTGTGAAGGATGCATCAGCAAAAGAAGCCGAATCCGGTGCCCCAGTACCAGTTCATCAATCATCCTCACTGAATGCAAAAGGGAAACGGCAAAAGGGGAAGAATGTGCAGGGGTCAGGCCCAACATCACCATCACCTAGCACTTTCAACTCTACAGATTCTTCCAATGACCATGGTGGTGCCAATTCAAACATTCCTTCTGCGGAAGCTGCATTTTCACAGATTATGGCCATGCAGGAGATGCTTAATCAGGTGAATTGGTTTTTAGTTTATCCAGTCTTGTTTTTCTTCCTTTTTTTTTGCTCCAATTGAGTAATCTTTTTAGAATGAAGCTTGTGGTTCTGACCAAATGTCTCCTTGAATTCTTTTTTGATGAGATTTTGATTTCTTATGTCTTGCCCTTTTAACTTTTAGTTCGTTGTAAATTCAAATGCAATGAACTAGTAGTTTTTACTGTGATGGACATCTTGTTCTTGTGCTACTTGATTTTGTATTGATACCTTAGCAAGTGATGCTATCCCTCTGATGAAGAAATTGATGCCCTGTTATTCCCTCTGGAAAACAAGAAAATTTCTAAAGGGCTTGATGCTTTTCCCTTCTTTTTGGCTCTTTTCATTTTGGCATTCTAAAAGTATTGACTGGTGAAGGTCGTTTTATAATTTTATATATGTTTGTTAACATGGCTGTTATACTTTACTTGCCTCTGATGGATGATTCTCCATCTGATTCAGTTCTTATAATTTCTTGCAGCTCATGGGCTTTCAGAAAGATATGCAAAAGCAGTTGAGCATGATGGTTGCTGTTCCAGTTACCAAAGAAGGCAGAAGGCTTGAGGCAGCACTGGGTAAAAGCACAGAGAAGTGCATCAAGGCTAATATTGATGCTTTGTGGGCTCGTTTCCAAGAGGAAAATGTGAAACAGGAAAAGGTATCTCGCGAGCGCACCATTCAGATAACGAATTTGATCACAAATTCTATAAATAGAGATTTGCCAGCAATGGTGGAGAGGGCTGTCAAGAAGGAATTTGCTGCTGTTGGACAAGCTGTGGCACGTTCTGTCACTCCTGCCATTGAAAAAGCAGTATTTACAGCTATTACAGAATCTTTCCAGGTTAACATTCATAAGATCTCTGTTTCTGTTGATTTATTTGTACGTAGGACCTAATTCTATTTCCATTGTGCAGAAGGGGGTGGGTGACAAGGCAGTGAATCATCTCGAAAAGTCTGTAAATTCTAAACTGGAAGCTACAGTTGCTCGACAAATCCAGGCTCAGTTTCAAACATCTGGCAAGCAAGCTCTCCAAGTATGTAATGACTTAGTTACTGCTATTTTTGGTTGATTCCTAGGTTATTAATGTATTCATTCTGCATGAATGTGACTTGCAATATACCAATCTGTCATCTGCTCATTTATTCGAGTGCATGAATAGTAGTCATTGTTTGCTAGTCGCTTCCAATGTGATGTTGTCTATGGATTTTTTAGCTAAATTTGTCTTTTGAGAAGATGATTTTGTTTGATTTAGTGTCTACGTTTTGTTTTTCTAATAGTGGTGAATTTGCTCTGCAGGAAACACTTAAAACAAGTTTGGAAGCTTCCGTTATCCCTGCATTTGAGATGGCATGCAGGTCCATGTTTGAACAAGTTGATGCAACGTTTCAGAAAGGGATGACTGAGCATGCATCTGCAGCACTTCAGCAATTTGACTCAACACATTCACCACTAGCACTTGCTCTAAGGGTAATGACTCGAAGATGCCTAATGGGAGGCTAGCTTCTGCTCTTTTTCCCTTTTTCTGGCTTCATTTCCTTGTCATAGTTACTCTTTGTGATAATGATGACTCTGATGAAGGTGCAAACTTTTTTTAGGATGCCATTAATTCTGCGTCTTCTGTGACTCAAACACTGAGTGGTGAGTTGGCTGAAGGTCACCGGAAGTTAATGGCTCTTGCTGTTGCAGAAGCAAATTCCAAGGCTGCAAATCCATTGGTTAGCCAATTGAGCAATGGTCCGTTGGGTGGTCTTCATGAAAAGGTTTGTTCTCTTCTTGTTTTTCTAATTGTTGACAAGAATAAGCATGTCGTGTTGTTACTGATCATGTCCAGCCAACAGCTTGAGGCCCCTTTGGATCCTACAAAAGAGCTATCTAGATTGATAGGAGAGCGTAAATATGATGAGGCTTTCACCGTAGCCCTGCAAAGAAGTGATGTGTCTATAGTGTCTTGGCTGTGCTCGCAGGTATGATGTTTATTCCTGTTCCAATTATGGGAAAGGTTATGATATGGTAGAAGCTAACTGGGTGTAGGGTTGACTGATTTTGTACTCAATTGAATGTCCCATTCGAGTCAAAATAGATGAGTGCATTGATTCTATGCTTGTCATCCAATTGAATTTCCCATTCAAGTCAGTCAAAATATATATGTGATTTGATTCTAGGCTAGTTACCAATAATTTGTTAGCAGCAGCATTGTGGGTCTATAGGATTCATTTAGTAAACTAAGAGAAGGCTGTTTATGAAAAAATAATTAAGCAAAGGTATTGATTTTATAGATGTGTCGATTAGTATTTTTGACATCCCAAGGGTGTAATATTTCACTTAAACACCGATCTCCTGTATATGTAACAGGTCGAGTTGCAGCTAATTCTGTCAATGAATCCGCTGCCATTGAGCCAAGGAGTATTACTTTCTCTTTTGCAGCAGTTGTCCTGCGACATCAGCAAGGAGACACCCAGAAAACTGTCATGGATGAGGGATGTACTCTCTGCCATAAATCCAACTGACCCTATGATATCAGTACATGTCCGTCCTATCTTTGAGCAGGTGTATCAGATATTGAATCATCATCGTAACCTTCCAACAACTGGTGGCGCAGAACTTTCTAGCATCCGTCTAATCCTGCATGTTATCAACTCCATGCTGATGACCGGTAAATGATGCTGACCTGGACTATCCTTGGGAAGAATAAGGAGGAAGGACAGGTTTAGGTTAGAGAAGTTTTGTACAGAATTCTAGGGATTATCTTGAAATGGTAGTAAATATTACTACCTTTTATTATTTGTTTTTTCCCTTGTGCCTTTTTCGTTTGTTATTGATTTTCTTGCTAAAGAGTTAATATGTGCAGTAATTTGAGTGATTTTATTAGTCTGTTAGTCATTTGGATGGAAGCTTCTGTTCATATTTATAATGATGTTTTGTATTTGTATGCTACTTTTTACTTTCTGTTGGCAAAATTTTAAATGAGGATTCTTTTTTCTTTTTACTTATTTATTTAAAACTTTTCCCCCTTTTTGTTTCGTATCTTTGCAGCTTATGAAAAGCTCTTTTTTTGAAATAATATCCGAACTTTTAATGTAGTTTTAGTTCTCTTTACTTGGCAGAAATGTTACTATTTTATTTGTTTTACTTGAGTTTGAAATTCAAATTTTTACAGATATGATGCTTAGTTTGATGGCTTAGTTTATGTGTCATAACTTTTGGGGATGAAGTTTTCAAAAGAAACTCATTCTTTATTATTCTCTTGGAAAGTAAAAATGTCTTCAGTTGACTTGGAGTGGGGTACTTGTATTAGGATTTCCATTGAGGGCGGGGTGATGGGAAATGGGCGGGTTATGTCGCATAGCAGGTGTGGAGTTACCACACCAGGGTTGTTAGGGTAGCGAGGAGTTCATATATGCTTAAGAAATATATTGTTTTTTCTCTTAGGAGTTCATCTAGATTGTTTTGTTGGGGATTTTCAACCTTATTTCCTTCCTTTACCTTAGTTGCCCCCTTATTTCATCCAACCACCTTCTTGATTCCCAGATTCCACCCCTAAAAATCATGAAAAACGAGGCTGTCTACAATTCAACATTTCATGATTTTGAAGGCAATATTCATGGTAGGTCAGTTGCTAATCCACAAATCAATCAAATTTAAAGGGGGTGATTCTCTATCTAAAAAGATGGCAATATAATTATATTTTATTCTTGTTGATAAAAAAGGGTTACCAACACTGATCTGATCCGTTTCCCACCTTAGGGTAGGTTAAACCCGACCCTTCTAATATATCCACTGGATGACTCTTAACAACTGCTAGCGGTTGCTCTCGTAAAGATCCCATCCGGCAAATCGTACAATTCTCTGACGGACGGGCAGATCAGACGGAGTGGCTATGCGTTATTCATTTTTTTTTTCCTAATGAATCTTCATCTTCTCTGGTATCTGATAATAACTCAATAGTTTTCTGTTCATTCCTCCGAAAACCCCTTAAATTGTTTTAGAGAGTGCCTTCTGGGCTCTGAAGCAAAGCTAAGTGGCTTCTTGCGTTAGATAGAAATATGATATACGGAAAACCAATTCAAAGTACTCAATCTATTAATATATCTCTGATCTGTTTCACTTCTACTCAACCTCTTAATCACTTTTTCAACTCATCATACAATTGCATCTAGTCCCCTCATTAGTTAATCTACTTCTCTTTTCAAACCCTCAAAGATATACATATATATATATATATATATATATATATATATATATTTGAACATTATTAATTCCTCTCCGGCCTTCCCACCTAGTTCCTTCCCTTCTAAATATATAGATTCCATCTGAAAAATTCATTCTTCTATATCCCCTAACTTGATTTTTGACATGCACAAGTTTTTCAAGCCATCGTCGCCTTCTGGGCCAGCAACTACTCCTGCGAATCCTCCCACTCTTAATCCTCAAAACCCTAATCTGATTTCCTCCCCATTTGATCTGCCTTCTGCTTCTTATCCACCTCCTACCGGTGGCACTCCTGGCGTGCCCTTTCCATACCCGCCTCAGTCATCCCCTTTCCACCACCCGTCTCCTCAATTTCATCCCCATCACCTCCAACAGTTCGTTAATAACAGCAATCTGCCGGAGGCGTCTTCTCCATTTCCTGCCAACTTGCATCCTCAAAGGTCTTTGTCGTTTCCTACACCCCCACTTCAACAGCCACCCGCCAATCCTCATCAGTTCCAGAACTCACAAAACCCTAATAACAACAAAAACAGTAGTCACGGCAATACCAATTTGAATTCTGGTGCTAAGCTAATGGCTTTGTTGAGTGCCCCAACCTCAACGCTTGAACTACCTCCACAACAACCTACTGTTCCAATGCCTCCCATTCAACTTACATCTTCAGGAGGCTCTGATTTTTCAATGTCGCAACACTTGCCCATGATGGGTGGGCCTAATGTTGGGTTTGCTCATCCCGGACCCATGCGAATGCCAAGCAGTAAGCTGCCAAAAGGGCGGCATTTGATCGGTGATCATGTTATTTATGATATTGATGTGAGAGTGCCTGGTGAGGTGCAGCCTCAGTTAGAGGTTACTCCCATTACTAAGTATGGTTCTGACCCGTGTCTCGTTCTTGGGAGGCAGATTGCTGTGAATAAGATTTATATATGTTATGGATTGAAATTAGGAGCTATTCGGGTCCTTAATATTAATACTGCATTGCGGTCTTTGCTTAAAGGTCTTGCTCAGGTTCGTTGGTTGGAATGTTTAGTTTGTGTTTGTCTTCTATTCGCATGTTAATTGATTAGTAATGAAATCATCTTCTATATTACACATAATGAACTATGCTGCATTCAGTTTTATTATCTTGGGTTGAAATGGCATTGGTGACATGAGAACATATACTAAAAAGAAAATTGGAAATAAATATTTGTGTAGTGTTATACAAAGAGACCTAATTTAATCTAATTATTGTTATTATTATTTTTCAATTTTAAGAAATAGAGTCAGTAACTTCTTACATAAAAGAAGGTTAACATTGTGATAACAGTGAATGCTATTATACATTTTTTTATCCTTATAGCTCTAATTTATAGATTCAATTTTTTTGGCCCTAGAACTTGAATTCTTAAAATAAGTCAAGTTTTTATATTACTTTGCTTGAAGTGTAATAATGCTCTTAGGGCCCTCTTTTCAACTGTTTATTTTTGAAACTGGACTATTCAAGAATTGCAGGTCATAGGAAACAGAGAACTGGGCTATTTATTACTTTTGATTTTTGTTTTGAGGAAACTTTTCTGACCTTTGGGCTGTTCATAGCCACCTTTTTATTGTTTCCATTTCTGTGGATAATTTAGTTTTTCAGTATTACCATTTTTTATGATATATTTCATTAAATTTTTGACCATTCGATCTGTCGGGTCGGGTCAGAGTGTATGCTATGGATTCTGTTGTCTTCTGATGTGCATTCTCACAAGAATTGTGATAATATTATATCTAATATCTTAGATGAGTTTTATAATCATTATTGTCAATGCCATTGTTGTTATATTATTGTTAGTTTTTTTTTTGTTTCAGAGGGTGACAGATATGGCTTTCTTTGCTGAGGATGTTCATCTTTTGGCAAGGTAACACCTGTTGCCTGTTTGTCAGTTCTACTTCTTGTTTCTTTCCTTGATGCTAATACGTAGCATATGCAGTGCTAGTGTAGATGGACGTATTTATGTCTGGAAGATTGCAGAAGGACCAGATGAGGAAGACAAACCACAAATTACTGGAAGGATTGTTATTGCAGTTCAATTCACCGGAGAAGGTGAATCTGTTCATCCTCGAGTTTGTTGGCACTGTCATAAACAAGTATATGCCGTTCCGCAGTTACCATTTTAATATCCATTCTTCTAACTGAATAATCTTCTAACTTTCATCCCCTGCTACTAAATTTCAGGAAGTACTTATTGTTGGCATAGGCAGACGTGTCCTGAAAATTGATACAACAAAAGTTGGAAAAGGGGAAGCATATTCAGCTGAAGAACCATTGAGATGTCCTATTGAGAAGTTGCTTGATGGAGTACAGCTTGTTGGGAACCATGATGCGGAAGTGACTGACTTGTCAATGTGCCAATGGATGACAACGCGTTTGGTATCTGCCTCAGTTGACGGCACGGTTAGTAAAACTTTTTTCATGGTGGAACATCCATTGCATTTTTAATTTTCTCAAAGAAGTTGAGAAACAGATAAACTTTTTTCATTACTCTGCATGTTTTAATGCCTGATATGTGCGGATTTGGGTCTTGGAGTGGAGTAAGTATTCACTTGGCAACAGTTTTATGGATTTCTTAAGACTTCTACCACTGAAAATGGTTCATATATCTCTGTGTTGAGCATTTAATTATTAATTTAACATTGATTCTTATTACCTGTATTCTTAACAGATAAAGATTTGGGAAGATCGTAAAATGATACCGATTGCTGTACTGAAGCCTCACGATGGTCAACCCGTTAGCTCTGTTACATTCCTTGCTGCTCCACACCGCCCAGATCATATCATACTTATTACAGGGGTAAATTAATTTAGTTCTCGTTTTCAATGAATCATGTAGTTTCCTCTTGAATTATGTCAACCAGTTGAATTAATATTTTCTGAAGAAGCTTCCCTTCTGGAGCGGTGTTCTAATTTGTATATCAACTGGTTCATTTCTGTTTTTTGGTGTGAGGTTTACGTTTTCCATTTTTCTCTTGTTGATTTCCAAGATTCAATTTTAAATTATAATTCTATCTTAGTGGATTCTAAAGCACTAGTTGGTGCAGTTATGTGAGCTCACTCTGGCACTAGAAAAAAGGAAAGTTGTAAGATGTTGAGGGGGTTAATAAGGTGGTAATAGCACCTTAGATAACTTAATAAAATAATGTTAGGCTCTAAAACTTCCCGAAATCTCTCATCATGCAATATTTTGGAGCGTCTCACCTGCTTTTCTGTTCCGAGTCTCTTGTCTCTCTAACTTCAAATTTATTTTCACAGGGTCCTTTGAATAGGGAGATGAAGATATGGGCATCTGCAAGTGAAGAAGGATGGCTGCTTCCTAGCGATTCTGAATCATGGCATTGCACGCAGATGATGGAATTAAAGTGTTCAGCTGAAGCTCTTGTAGAAGAGTCATTCTTTAATCAAGTTGTAGCGTTATCGCAGGCAGGTCTTCTCCTATTAGCAAACGCCAAAAAAAATGCTATATACGCTGTGCATGTAGATTATGGTGCCAACCCTGCATCAACCCGCATGGATTACATAGCTGAATTTACTGTCACAATGCCAATATTGAGTTTTACTGGGACAAGTTATTTGCTACCTCACGGAGAACAGATAGTTCAGGTGTACTGTGTGCAGACACAAGCTATTCAACAGTATGCACTAGACTTGTCCCAGTGTTTGCCACCACCTACGGATAATGCGATGCTTGATAAGTCAGACCCTGGAACATCTCGTGATACCGGTATTGATGGTTTTGTTGCTTCTGAGCTTTCTGAAAGTAAGACATCAGAGACACCTCTGAATGCTTCAGCACCTAAACTATCTATACGAGATGGTGGCTCTGAGACCGTAGCTGCAGCAAGACATCTTGTGAACTCTGCTTCGATTGAGTCAGCAACTGTCCAGGAGTTTGTTTCAACTGTGGAATCTAAATCAGTTCCTTTACCTGCGGTAGTTGGTGATAACGATATTTCTTGTATTGCATCGCCTGCACTTCCTGTAAGTCCTAGGATGTCTAGGAGTGTTTCTGGCTTGAGAAGTCCATCAAAAAGCCTGGATCCAGGGTCCTCAGTTATTGATTGTGGTGGAGATAAAAAGGTCATTGAATATTCAACTGATAGGCAGCTGGATGCAATTCATTCAACTTTGTCTGGTGTTCCTTCATTGGATGAAGAGTCAAGGACCGATGAAAATAAGACTTTACCCGACGATATTTCCACAACACTCAATCATCCTGTTCAGTTCAAGCACCCCACTCATTTGGTGACTCCTTTTGAGATTCTGATGGGTAATTCGTCAGCCGAAATTAACCATGTTAATGAGCAGAAAAGTGAGGGTGATCTAAATATCCAGGATGTAGTTATTAATAATGATGGGCGGAGTGTTGAAGTTGAGGTCAAGGTTGTGGGCAAGACAAGATTTAGTCAGAGTAGTGATATTGGTTCAACTGAAGAAGTTTGCACTTTTACTTCAGAAAGCAAGGAAAAATCATTTTACTCTCAAGCCTCTGATCTTGGAATGGAGGTTGCTCGAGAATGCCGTGCCTTGTCACCTGAAACTTTTATCGTCAAGGAATCTAGACAGTTTGATGGGGCTAGTGGAAGTGAGTCTCTTTGTCAAACTTCTACTTCTGTAGATGAAGTCCATGACCCTGTGAAGGATGCATCAGCAAAAGATGCCGAATCAGGTGCCCCAGTACCAGTTCAGCAATCATCCTCACAGAATTCAAAAGGGAAACGGCAGAAGGGGAAGAATGCGCAGGGGTCAGGCCCATCATCACCATCACCTAGCACTTTCAACTCTACAGATTCTTCCAATGACCATGGTGGTGCCAACTCAAACATTCCTTCTGTGGAAGCTGCATTTTCACAGATTATGGCCATGCAGGAGATGCTTAATCAGGTGAATTGGTTTTTAGTTTATCCAGTCTTGTTTTTCTTTTTTTTTTTTTTTGCTCCAATTGAGTAATCTTTTTAGAATGAAGCTTGTGGTTCTGACTGAATGTCTCCCTGAATTCTTTTTTTAAGAGATTTTGATTTCTTATGTCTTGCCATTTTAACTTTTAGTTCGTTGTAATTTCAAATGCAATGAACTAGTAGTTAGTACTGTGATGGACATCTTGTTCTTGTGCTACTTGATTTAGTATTAATACCTTAGCAAGTGATGCTATCCCTCTGATGAAGAACTGGATGCCCTGTTATTCCCTCTGGAAAACAAGAAAATTTCTGAAGGGCTTGATCCTTTTCCCTTCTCTTTGGCTCTTTTTTGTTATACTTGACTTGCCTCTGATGGATGGTTCTCCATCTGATTCAGTTCTTATAATTTCTTGCAGCTCATGGGTTTTCAGAAAGATATGCAAAAGCAGTTGAGCATGATGGTTGCTGTTCCAGTAACCAAAGAAGGCAGAAGGCTTGAGGCAGCACTGGGTAAAAGCACAGAGAAGTGCGTCAAGGCTAACGTTGATGCTTTGTGGGCTCGTTTCCAGGAGGAAAATGTGAAACAGGAAAAGGCATCTCGCGAGCGCACCCTTCAGATGACAAATGTGATCTCAAATTCTATAAATAAAGATTTGCCAGCAATGATGGAGAGGGCTGTCAAGAAGGAATTTGCTGCTGTTGGACAAGCTGTGGCACGTTCTGTCACTCCTGCCATTGAAAAAGCAGTGTTTACTGCTATTACAGAATCTTTCCAGGTTAACATTCATAAGATCTCATTGTTTCTGTTGATTTATTGGTACCTTGGACCTAATTCTATTTACATTGTGCAGAAAGGGGTTGGTGATAAGGCAGTTAATCAGGTGGAAAAGTCTGTAAATTCTAAGCTGGAAGCTACTGTTGCTCGACAAATCCAGGCTCAGTTTCAAACATCTGGCAAGCAAGCTCTCCAAGTATGTACTGACTTAGTTACTACTGTATTTTGTTGATTCCTGTGTTATTAATGCATTTATTCTGCATAAATTTAACTTGCAATATGCCAACCTTTTCCCGAATGGGATCTGGTTTTTATACTTATGGGTTTGCTTATATAGTCACTTGCTCATTTATTCGAGTGCATGAATAGTAGTCATTGTTTGCTAGTTGCTTCCAGTGTCAAGTTATCTATGGAGTTTGTAGCTAAATTAGTCTTTTGAGAAAAGATGGTTTTGTTTGATTTAGTGTCTACGTTCAGTTTTTTCTAATAGCGGTGAATTTGCTTTGCAGGAAATACTTAAAACAAGTTTGGAAGCTTCCGTTATCCCTGCGTTTGAGATGGCATGCAGGTCCATGTTTGAACAAGTTGATGCAATGTTTCAGAAAGGGATGCCTGAGCATGCAACTGCAGCACTTCAGCAATTTGACTCGACACATTCACCACTAGCCGTTGCTCTAAGGGTAATGACTCGAAGATGCCTAATGGGAGGCTAGCTTCTGCTCTTTTTTCCTTTTTCTGGCTTCATATCCTTTTCATGGTTACTCTTTATCATAATGATGAATCTGAAGAAGGTGCAATCTTTTTTTAGGATGCCATTACTTCTGCGTCTTCTGTGACTCAAACACTAAGTGGTGAGTTGGCTGAAGGTCACCGGAAGTTGATGGCTCTTGCTGTTGCAGGAGCAAATTCTAAGACTGAAAATCCATTGGTTAGCCAATTGAGCAATGGCCCGTTGGGTGGTATTCATGAAAAGGTTAGTTCTCTTCTTGTTTTTCTAATTGTTGACAAGAATAAGCATGTCGTATTGTTACTGATCATGTCCAGCCAACAGCTTAAGGCCCCCTTGGATCCTACAAAAGAGGTATCTAGATTGATAGGAGAGCATAAATATGATGAGGCTTTCACCGTAGCCCTGCAAAGAAGTGATGTGTCTATAGTGTCTTGGCTGTGCTCGCAGGTATGATGTTTATTCCTGTTCCAATTATGGGAAAGGTTATGATATGGTAGAAGCTAACTGGGTGTAGGGTTGACTGATTTTGTACTCAATTGAATGCCCCGTTTAATTCCAAATATGAGTGCTAAGGTTGTTATCCAATTGAATTTCTCATTCAAGTCAGTCAAAATATATATGTGATTTGATTCTAGGCTAATTACGGATAATTTGTTAGCAGCAGCGTTGTGGGTCTATAGGATTCATTTAGTAAACTAAGAGAAGGCTGTTTGTGAAAAATGAATTAAGCATGGGTGTAATATTTTATAGATGAGTCTTAGTATTTTTGACATCCCAGGGTGTAATATTTCACTTAAACACGGATTTCCTGTTTTGTAACAGGTTGAGTTGCAGCTAATTCTGTCAATGAATCCGCCGCCATTGAGCCAAGGAGTATTACTTTCTCTTTTGCAGCAGTTGTCCTGCGACATCAGCAAGGAGACACCCAAAAAACTGTCATGGATGATGGATGTATTCTCTGCCATAAATCCAACTGACCCTATGATATCAGTACATGTCCGTCCTATCTTTGAGCAGGTGTATCAGGTATTGACTCATCACCGGAACCTTCCAACTACTGGTGGCACGGAACTTTCTAACATCCGTCTAATCCTGCATGTTATCAACTCCATGCTGATGACCGGTAAATGATTCTGACCTGGACTGTCGTTGGGAAGAATAAGAAGAGCCAGGTGGTGGATAGAGAAGGTTTGTACAAAATTATAGGAATTATCATTGGAAAGGGAGTAAATAATACTATTAATACCTTTTTTTCCCCTTTTTGTTTGTTATTGATTTCCTTGCTAAAGAGATAAATTATGTGCAGCAATTGGAGTGACATTATCAGTCATTGGGATGGTAGCTTCTGTTCATATTTATAATGAAGTTAGTTTTGCATTTTTTGTACGCATACTATTTACATTCTTTTGGCAAAATGGGATTATGCTTTCCAAGTTAATAATTTTGTATTAATTTCTTGATTAGAATGTAATTTAAAAATTAAGTGTTATAATTGAATAAATGTTTTAAATGATTTGATATGATAGAAAATATGTTTATAAACATTGAGATTAGAGGGATAATGTTTAAGATTTAATGTACATGTATTATTTTTATTGATATTTTATAAATATATCCTAGACTGTACAAATAGAATGATTTGAAGTTTCAGAATTTCGAAACTTCTATTCTTTAATAATAACAATAACTAATTTATACAGTAGCAATATGCTTAGCCCCAAAAAAGTAGCTGGAAAAAATGCGGTCCCTACATTCCTAATCTGCCAACGATAATTTTCTTTTCCTACAGATGAAAAGGATTACCAGCACTGATCCGTTTCCCACCTTCGGGTTGTGTAAAACCCGACCCTCCTACTATATCCACTCGGTGCCGAATAACTACTGTCTAGATGTTGCTTTCGTGAAGATCTCGTTCGGAGCGTCAAATCGTACATTTCTCTGGCGGCCGGATCAGACAAAGTGGCGTAAGCGTTATGGATCTCGATAAAATCACGGCCATCAAACGACTCCTCCGGGTGCCTAACAACCGCAGCGGCGACATCGGGGTGATAAATTTTCGCCAGAGCTCTGTATGCAGTCTTGATTTCCGTTGGTGATGCGTTATACTTTACATTCAGGACCTCGTAGAGATTTGCAGGTCTTCTCCTTCCATCCACAGATGGCGGAGCTGCTTCAGCCACAGCTGCGTAAATCGTTTGCCTATTAGATGATTTCCCATATAAAGACATTTTCTGATCCCATCGAGTAATTCCCGGCGAAAATTTCAGACTTGTTCCCGCGGCAACAGTTGTGAATCCTAGCATTGAAAAGGTGATGCCTTAGAAATAGTGGTGGATAGATTGTAGAAACGGAAGCGAAGAGTGGACGATGGAGAGAGAAGAGGAGAGAGATAAATGATATATAGAGGTCAAGGAAATCTTTAAATGAGGGAAATAATGGGGCATGTAGGGTCCAATGCCAGTGGGCGCCCACGTTGTTTATTCTTTGCGTTGGAGAAGAATCGCTGTTTCGCGCCGTCCAAGCTGTGGAGACTATGGACTCCTAGGGTCACTGCTGACATGGCCACAACGGTGAATTATGTTTTTTGGGTGTCTAGAAGCTTTTCTACTAACTCTTGGGGGAGCTTCTAGCTTGAGTTTCTATAGCCGGATGTCAAATTAAATTGGCAGTTTGGCACGTGCGAAGTATTCTAGAAGGGCTTGTCCTTTTCAAACCATACACGGAGAGACATCAGGACAAGATTTAATTTGGGAGGAAGGTCATAAGATGATGTGTTCTTTCTATTGGTTTGGTTGGAACCAATAAACTAATAAAGGAGGATTGGGACAGGACCAATAAGCAAGTTAGATAAGACTTGTGACCCCAAACTTGTGAATTAGGATTGGTTGCCTTCTAGAAGCCTTTTCTCTAGACTCTTTTGGGATTAACCTAAGTTGCTCTCTATTATATTGCAATCATGGTGTAACTAAAAATTTTAAAGCTCTATAAGGAACCAGGACTATTAAAAAATTATGTAAGAAAGTTTTGGCCGAGTAGCTAGCTTTTAGTAGACTATAAAAATACCATATAAACATTATTTACTAGTTAGCAGTTCCCCTAGTCATCGGTATTTCTTTGGTATTTTCATCTCGACTCAACCTCTTCATCACTTTTCCAACCCACCATATAATTGCATCAGTCAATCAACTTCTCGTTCCAAAGTCTCAAAGATACATAGAACATTAATTCCTCTCTAACCTTCACACCTAGTTCTTCCATTTCCTTCAAAATATATAGAATCCATTTTAAATATTATAATTAATATTTAAATCTATTTGGCAAATCCCCTTACCACAGTCCACACCTAAACCCCTCTAACAATATTCTTCCTTACAAACAAGCCTATCTCTACAAAATCCCAAACACCCCTGCCTGCCCTATGGCCCCTATCTGGAGTTATAGAAATCCGTTTCATAATTTAACCACTTGCCCTCCAACACTCCGAAGCTGTAGACAGTAGCCATCTATGTTTACTCTTCCCACTCCCTTATATTTCTAAACCCCAAACAACTCCATTGCAATCTTCCAGGATCCCTTACCTTACCATACATAAAAATTAAATGTGATATCCTACAGCTATTATTGATTGTATCATGCAAGATAACACAGACATGATCTTAATTGAGGCGTACACTCTACACTGATAATGTGAAATTCGTGGAAGGATTTGCTTTCTTTTATGGAATGGAGCTAACAGCTCGAAATGACCACAGAAGGTGAAAAATGCTCCACTTTCAGTTTTCAGATCTCTCCCCAAACTGGACATTTTATTAAAGCTATTTTAGCATTTACATCTTCTTTTGATAATATTATTTTGCAATATTAAGATACAGGGAAACATCCTTGTTCATCATCCTCTAACTAAGATACATCTTCGGGATATGATCTCATCAATTCAGATTGAATTTAATTTTTTAATATAAATTTTTTCTTTATTAAAAAAAAAAAAAGAAAGAAAACAAACAAACTTTTACTTTCTAAAAGATCAAATAGGACATGTCATGTAAATGCTAGAAACCTTAACTAACATTTTAGTCACACATTAACAACTAATTTATTCCAAGGATTTCAAGAAACATAATTAAAATTTGATCAATAATTTTAAAAAATCCTCAGAAACAAATCAAAATCAAGATTACGAGGGTGGAGAAATAAAGAAGATACTTGGGTCCAACAATGAAAAACAGATATTCAACGGATACTTTTATTTTATTTTATTTTGACCAAGTCAATGCCATTACAAAACCCCCTTTTCTTGGTAAATTATTGAAAGACAAATTTTAGAAAATTTTGTTGCTATTACAAAACCCCCTTTTCTTTGTTTTTTTTCCGCTTCTTAGATAATATTAGGACTCCCATGTATTATATTGTTGAATAAATAAACCTTGATTAGTTAGGATTATTTGTGCACATAAGAGGAAGGTGACCTCCGGCAATTGGAAAAATGGCGAGCACTCTTCCACGTTTGATGAAGCGCTCTCATCAACTGTACCGAACTACCGATCAACTCTTTTCTCACTTTCGAGATCCTTCTTCTCAGATGCAGTTTTCAAGACAGTTAGACGTGGAGAAATTGGACTAGTTTCTAGCGTACCCAAACAGTATTTACGCAGAAAGGTGTAAATTCTATTTTTTTTTTAAATTCTAAATTTCTTACATAATCTAGGGGATTTTCACTTCAAAATAATGATATTGTCATTAAGGAATTGAAATATATTCAATCAGTTTGTGTGTGAATGTGGGTGAAGAAAATTTGTAGCGTTACTAACTTTTCTTTTGTTTAGTTATGAATTGATATTTTATTTTATTTTATTTTAAACCTTACTACACTAGTGTTCTATTAAATAAATAGATATATACATATTCACCGGGCAAAATTGAGTTTGATAATTAAGGAGTTTTATGGCAGGTTCTGATATTCTCACTTGCTCGAACTGCGACCCAACAAGGATGAGGAAAAGTTGGAAAATGGAAAATAATTTTTTTTGTCAACACAGAATTATGTTCTATTTTATGCATTTCCTTATTTCTAGCTATACAGTTTCAAGATAGTAGTTACTAGTCCTTGGAGAGTGGTGAGTTTATTTATATAAATTCATTCTTCAACCTGTCCAGAAACCATTTAATGAACAATCAGCAAATAAAATACTATCTAGACTTATGAATATTAAGTATGAAAATTCTGTTGATTTCATTTTCCATTCTCACGAATAACGTGCTAGAAACTTTTATATCTTCACTTTTCTCCACCTTTCTACCATTTTCTAAGATTTAATTCTAATAACATTTTTCGCTTTCTGCGCCATTTCAATCTTGATTCTGTTGCGTGATGGATGCATATTTGGCATCACTTCACTACCATTCTAGAGGAAAATGTCAATGATTGATGATGTTCACTTGTGATATGTTTTACCTGCAACATACATTAATTTCCTCAAATTATCCTTTAGTCATTAACATGCTATCATATGTTAATGCTTAATGTTGCTATTATGTTTGTAGATGGGAAAATCCATTGATGGGCTGGACATCCACAGGAGATCCATATGCTAATGTTGGTGATTCTGCCCTTTAATTTGATAGTGCGGAAGCTATTAGAGAATTCGCTGAAAGACACGAGTGAAACTACATGGTAAGGGGAAGAAACATTAATTGTTTCTTTTCTCTCGCCTAATTCATGTTCAATGTTAGGAGAAAAAAGAATAAAGACATTCAAACTTTGATTGGAGAGAGTAGTTAAAGTGTTTTTCTTCTGCTTAATGTATTAATGATGACAATATTTACTTTTATCCATATCCTTTAGCTTTTTAAAATTTCTTTATTGTTTTGACAGCATTGCCATTTTGAACTCTAGATGTTTTAGCATTTAGAAAAATTATACTAGGATTTGGTTTTGTAGTTGATAAGGTTCTTGGAATTTATTGTTTAAATCCAGTTAGTAAGTTAGAAGTGGAGGCTCATAGAATTCTTCTGAAAGGAAGGGAGGGGGGTGCAAAGCAGTTGTTGGGATGGGAAAGAGGTTTAATTATAGTTTTGATTTGGCAGAATAGGGAGGCATGGATGTAGTAAAACGTTTGCCATTACAAGTGATACGGTCTGATGGTACTTACAAGGAATGGAGTGAAGGCGGCAGGCGCATGGCTAAGGAACTTCCTCAGGTTACTTTTCTCACCCATTTTGGTGGTTAGTGGCATCAAGTGAGTCTGTTTTCTTGACTTAATTTTCATGATTAGAAATATTTTGGACTTGCAATGACTTATAATGAGAATAACTGTTGTTTAAGAATTTCCTAAATTTGCATGATTTGGAATACTTGGGATTGCAACGAGTCATACAATATCCATATAGATAATTCGGCCCATAAAATTTCATATTGGCGAATTTATATACTGATCGAGTAATAAACTTTACCATTTTCACCCAAAAAAAAAAAAAAAAAACCATCATACGGGGTTATAAATTAAAGAGAGACCAGAAAATGCGGACTGCAATGAGCAAGGAAGAAGGTACAAAAAACACTAAGGACGTCGATAATCGAGGCGGAGCAGACCTAAGCCATGGAAGTAGAAGCTCTGTTTTGTTCTTTGTTTTCGATTATTCTCTTCGCAAGATAAGTTCGCACCCACTGGGATAGAGAGAGAGAGCGCTCGAGAGAAGGGCGACGGAG
Organism: Asclepias syriaca; assembly: GCA_027405835.1. Lineage (NCBI taxonomy): Eukaryota > Viridiplantae > Streptophyta > Magnoliopsida > Gentianales > Apocynaceae > Asclepias > Asclepias syriaca. The sequence continues at coordinate 24,599,886 of CM049930.1, forward strand.
CGAGGTTGAGACGATCGGAAACGGAGGGGGACGTGGAAATGCCCGGGGCTGACGATGGAGGTCCATTTCTTGACTTAGACGAATCTCTGTGATTTGTTGTACATTTTGATGACTTCATCTCTGTGCAATGTGTTGTTCCCTTCATTTTCAAATGCTGCTTGTCGGTGATAAAACCTTTCATTATATTCTCATAAAACCTTTTTTCCCCTTCATCTCTCTCCATTCAAGCAAAAATATAGTTTCTCCTATAAACATGTGGGATATATAGTATTTCCTAATCAATATCTGCCATAAAAATGTTACACGTGCATTGTCTGTTCATGACCTTTTTTTTTTCTTCTTTTTTTGTGCTCAGATTACAGTCTCCAAAGTAAAGGCAAAGTTGAAATTAGACATTTCCGAGAAGAACATCCCACAGCTTACACAGGCAAGCTCTGGTAAGGATTTAACTGGTGATAAGCAACTGAGTTAGGCATCACTAATGTTGTGGCTTTAGGTTGGACCTATGCTAGTTACACATTGGGGGCTTAGTGGGCCTGTGATTCTTAAGCTATCTGCATGGGGAGCTCGTCATCTTTCCAATTCTGATTATAAAGGTTGTAACTAATGAAGTTTCATCTTCCTGTTCTAATTTTTACATTTTAGAAAAAAAATGTGTCTGTAAAGTTGTCTTCTTTCTTCAGTTTGATATTTTGTTTGTCCAGGATCACTTCAGGTGGATTTAATACCTGACCTGAGTATTGAAGATGTTAAATCTATTCTCAGTCGACAGAAGAATCAGAATCCGGAAATTGTCTTCTCTCACCAAATCCCGTGACTTGTCTTTTTGTTAGGGATCTATATTATGACAAGAAATATCGAAGCTTTATGAACTTTCTGCATTTTTTTAAGAATATTATGTTTCCATTTTAGTCATATTTGTTTAGATTTATATCTCATTTATTAGGCATGTTCCTGTATAAGTCATATTCTGTTGACATTCATATCTCATTTATTAGGTTATTTATTAGGTACGTTTGTTGTCTTTTTGAAGCCTAATTAAATGGCTATGCTGTAATAATAAAAGATTAGACAGATTTATTTTTATTTTCTCTATCTCATCTATTCTTCTTAAGGTGTTATGAGCTCCCTCCTTCACAACTCTTAGGTGAATGCTCCCTTTAGAGCCTCAATCTTTTCAGTAGACAGAGATTCAAGACATGTGGCACATGTCAGGTTTTTTGCTTAGTAGTAGATGATGCCTCAGAAATTGGTTAAACTTTTCCAGCAAATGTGGGCATTCAAACACAGAGAAAGAAATAGTGGATGTCATTTGTGCATCATCCACGAAGTTAAAACTTGGGCAATGAAGCAAATTATCAGATGACTGTTTTAGCTTAATTTTACACGCATGGAATTAATGAAATGCTTGTAGCTTTTATTTGATATAGTGCTGAAAATTTTGCGAATTCAGATTGAAAGACTGCACTCTGACTTTTATACCCACTTTTGAGGGAATTGCAATTGCTGTAATTCTGTGTCTCCTACTGCTGAAGTGTTATTGAAAATTACACTTGATGGCTGAGGTTTCATTTTGTGTTTGTGTGTTTTTTTTTTTTCCTTTCAGAAGCAAAAATTGCTTTCATGTCCTTCAGAACTTGGCCTTGCAAAAAGATTTCGGAAGTACATGTTAGATCGTGAGGTTGAGTTACCTATTCCCTTGTTGAAAGTCATCTTTATTTTTGGGTTCTTCTGCTGGTACTGGTTGATTTATTGCTGATTCACATTTTATAACCATACACAGGGATTGAATGGGGATGTACTGTGGGCTTCCATTTCCAGCATCTCACTATCCTCTCTGGCCTTTCTGCTGAAAAACTGTCCATTCAATGTCAAAGGAAAGGTTGTCCGTCATTAAAAATGACAATTTATAACCGCATAAATGTGTGTATATGTGAGGAAATAAAATATATTTATTTGTTGTTTATAATGAAGGGCCAATTCAAGGATGAATTTGTCACTGCTGGAGGAGTTCCCTTGTCTGAGGTGGTTCTCTCTTCTCCCTAACTTCATGCAGTTCTTCTAGCTTGTCTCTAATATTGTTTCACGATGAGGCTTCTGCAGATATCCTTGAAAACAATGCAAAGTAGGATCCGGTCAAATTTGTTTTTTGCCGGAGAGGTATGTCTCGTTTTGATATCTGTTCTTTAACAAGTAGTTCATATCCTTTTGCTGCTTTTTTAACAGAGCAATATACTTTTTATTTTTTGTGTGTGTAGGTGCTGAATGTAGATGGAATAACTGGTGGTTTCAATTTCCAGGTAAGCAGCATATGTATCCTAAGAGTGGGAGACTTCCATAATATGATGTTTCATCTTTTAGAGTGCAGGACTAGACAACGGAGTTGCCATTCCATTTCCTTGTTTTGTCCTTCAAAATTTCCACTATATGATGAAACATTTTAATTTGTTCACTAAAAACTGATATTCAAATTTATCTTTTGTATTTTGTTCAGAACGCCTGGTCAGGGGGTTATATTGCAGGAACAAGTATCGGTAACCTTGCTGCTGACACTAACCACCAATCAGATACAAAGAAAAAGCCTTTACAGTATGATGGGGAGTGACAATTTCAATTTCTTGAATACAAGCATTACCATCTGAGGTTGGGTGAAATTTTTATAAAATACTATAAAAAAAAAAAGAAAAGAAAAGAAAAAAGAAGAATGTGGATGAGACTTGTAACGATTGATCTACGTGTTTGTGGATAGTGGATTGCTGGAAAACACTTTTATTAGTTTGGTGCTACTTAAAAAATGGCAATTCTTTATTTATTTTTATTTTGTCCACTAACTATAAGTTAAAGTGACGAAGATTTGTCATATTTTATTTTATTTTCAAAATATATGACCCACTCAATCTTTGTCTTGTAAATAAATTAAATTACAAATTCATTACTTATTTGTTATTTAATTATTTTTTTTGTAATTTGTTACGATAATTTAAATATCTATTAGATCTTTTTATATTTAAAGAATAAAATAAAAATTAATTAAATTTGAGATTTTCTCTCATTCAAACCAAAGTTTTATAGAATCATACTTTTAAAATAACTATGTAAAAATACAATTATTTATCTTTGAAATTAAAATTTATGATAAGAAATAGAGGAAAAATGAGATCAGGCGACAAGAACTGGCAGTACCCAAAAGATTCACAAGATTTTTTCTTTTTTTTTATGATCGTAGTTGTTGATACTGGGAAAGTGACCCCTAACAAAAATTGACCGTAAAAGGCCAAATATCACACCCTTACATTCCACGTCACCATCCCCCTTTTCAAAACCCCTAGATTTTAAATTAATTTATTGTATATTCTGGAATCCAGAAATCTTCATCCCATAAAAAGGAAAAAGGAAAAAAGAAACAAGAAAATCAAATATCTAAAACTGGGAATTTCTTAATTCTTACTTTCTTACTGTAGCAAACCCATCCGCGTGTGAAGTCAGTGTATATATATACATAAATAAATGCGTCCCAACGGCTTTTCACGTTCTTTCTCACTTTGGCTGTTTCTACTACCGCCTCTGTTTCTTCTCTACTGTTCGGGACTCCATGGATGATATCCTTCTGGAAAAGAAAATAAAGAAAGGAAGAGAGAAGAAATCTGTTCTTTCATGAACTAATAACGGAAAACGTAGGCGTCTCGATTTTGCTTGTGATATTCTAAGTTTGTGAACGATTTTCCCGATATTTTGGGATATCTGGTAACGGTTTTCGGTGTTTGGTTTGCTCCAGGACGACTTATCTTTTCTTGCGTTGCCTTTTTATTTTTCGTTTCTTCCTTTTTATTTACTTTTTAATAATTACGTGACAGATGTATCTATATAGATATATATCTACGCGCTTCTGTATTTTCTGTTTTTGTGATTTTTGCTTTTAGACGAAGATAGCGGAAGACGAGATTGTTGAGTATACAGAGAGAGAGATAGAGAAGAGAGGAGAGAAAAGAAAATATGGCGCGTGAGGAAGAGAGTAATGTCGGAAAGAAGATTAAGATTGGAGTTTGTGTAATGGAAAAGAAGGTGAAATGCGGCTCCGAGGTTCTCTACTTTTTTACCTCAATTTTTCATATGATTTTCAGAGCCAGAATCCCACGCAAATCTTACTCTACGTTATTAGACCTTACTTCGTATTATTATTTGATGCGATGATAGTTGCTTGATATAAATATGTTACTCATTTGTTGATTTCGATTTCAGGCTTTTTCTGCGCCCATGCTTCAGATTTTGGATAGGCTACAGGCTTTCGGTGAATTTGAGGTATCGTTACGAACTCGTGTCTCAAACTTTGGGTTAGATGCATCCGAAGTGGCGTACTTGATTTTTTTAAAACATGTTGTGCGAGCAATTCTTTACTCTCCCTGACGAGGAGGATGAATTTTTTTTTTTGTAGATTGTTTATTTTGTAGGGTTTGTGGAGGATCCGATAGAGAGGTACTATACATGATTCTTGATTCTTGATTCTTGATTCTTATTCTTATTCTTTTGTTTATTTATCTTTATTATTGATTCTTGATTAATTATATACAATTCCATTCGCTGTATGAGTATATATTGGGTACTAATTTTGTGGCAGTTCATACTGAGGACGGCATTTTTGTGGAAGTGGATGGGTGTAAAAAGGCTGTACCTAGGAAATTTTCCAGGGTGGTCATGCAAAATATAGCAATTTTCCCCCTTAAGATTTTCTTCTGCTTGGATATAGAACTGAAAAAACTCCTTCCTCTTCAATTGCTTACATATCCTTACTGCAAGATTTGGTTTGTAGAAGTTGCTATGAGGTAATGATAAAAAGCAAGCTTTACGGCAAGTGTAAACATAAAACAATATACAACATCCACACACTGACACCTTATGTGTCTGAATGATTTCTATCATTTTGGATGAGTATATCTGTTCTTAACTCTGATCGTCTTATCTGGTTCTTATATTCCTAAGCTAATACTTGAGTTTCCGCATCATTGCAGCTGGCCGATATGTGATTGTTTAGTTGCCTTCTATTCATCTGGGTACCCATTTTAGAAAGCTGAAGCTTATGCAGCACTAAGAAAGTAAGTAGCATATGTGAAAATGTATTACTGTCGTGGTGGGGGACAGAAACTCAAGAAAAGAAATTTTATGGGATTGGTACTTAAAATATGTGATGTTGTTTCAGAGAGAACATTGTTTTCTTGATATTGATGTGCTTCTCTAGGTAATGTAGTTCCTTTTTTCATGATTGTACTCTAATGCTTGATCAGCCTATCTCCTGATATGTTTATCCTTGGTTCCAAGCATCATCTCAGTTCAGCTTTGATATCCTTGCCTGTATGATTTCATTACCTTTATTACCTCATAGCGACACTGAAACCTGTATCATTGTTTCTTCTTATTTACATCTGACTTCAATGTACAAGTCTAGATTTTGTGTGTGATTTGGTGGGCAATGTATATGATTTCGATTTTCTTTATATTTGACCATGTCACACAAGGGTAAATAGAGTTTTATGGATTTAGCATGTGTTGCAGATTGTTGTTATCTATCAAACAATTTTGTTGTATGATTCAATTTCTTTATTCTTGCTTCCTTTTTAGGCCATATCTTGTCAATGCATTGGAGCCACAACATCTACTTCATGACCGAAGGAAAGTATATGAGGTATGAACTTACAAACTTTTTCACCCTTTTTGGAAACGTGATTTTCTATTGAACATTTTTCTGAATTCTTTAAATTAATAGTAGAACATGAATTCTTTAAATTAGAGATTGTTATTGAAAAATATATATGTTTTAGAAAAGTGAATATTAATATTGGACATTTAAAATAAAACATGTATGGCCACGTATAGCTTCTTGAATATTTGTCACCTCTTTGCATTTTTCT